>CM067377.1:30462053-31042053 GCA_034510155.1 Eucriotettix oculatus | reverse complement strand
ATTTTGATAATACTAGCAACATTGATACGGGGCGATAATTTGATATATCTTCTTTATTCCTTTGTTTGTACAGTGGAGTGACTATAGCACATTTGAGCTTATCTGGGACGACTCCAGAAAGAAGTGAATGATTACAAATGTAACTAATTACTGAACTAATGCTACCTGTTATTTGTTTGAGTATTATGCTTGAGATACCATCATGCCCCGATGAATGTTTGTTTTCTAGTGTGTTTATTATTTTTTTAATTTCGGTTGGAGATGTCAAAGAAAAGTTCAGATTACTTTCCTGGACTGGATAGTTTTCTTTCAGAAGTTGTAAGGAATTTTCCATTGATTTATTTGTATTCATCCTGATTTTCTCTGCAATGGTTAAAAAGTGATCATTAAATTTATTTGTACATTCATCTGTTTTGAGTTTACCAAACTGTGGCTGTGTCAGTTCTTTATTTCCTTTATTTGTTTCTTTTTTAATTATTTTCCAAATAGTTTTAATAGAATTGTCTACTGATTTCTTAATATGCACACATTTTCAGCTTTTATGACCTTGTTCAATATTTTACAGTATTTCTTATAATGGTCACTCATATGATGATTAGGATTATCTGTTATTATCAAGTACAGTTCCCTTTTGTGTTTACATGAAACTTTAATTCCATTAGTTAACCACCATGCCACTTTATTAATATTACTCGACTTTGTGACACGAGTTTTTGGAAAATAAAATTCAAAATATAATGTTAATGTTCTCAGAAATGAATCAAATTTCTCATTTACATTGTTTGTGGAGTACACGCCCCCCAAAATTCTTGTTGTACTGCTTGCTGAAACAGTTTCATAGACGTAACATCCATTTTTCTTACATATTTACTGATTTTTGTGGGGCACATTTGAAACATATATCATTAATTGTAAGTAATTGACTTTCATGATCTGAGAGACCATTCACAATTGGCTTAATACTGTAATTTTTATAATGTGTTATATCAATGAACATATTATCTATGGCAGTTCCTTTTGAGTTCTGTACTCCAGTAGGAAAATTGACTACTGCGTATAAGTTGAATGTGGAAGTTAATATTTATAACTGTTGTTTCTTTGTGTCTTCCAATAGGAAATCTATATTGAAATTGCCACACATAATTATTTTCAACTTCATTTTGTAAAGTTGAAGTAACAATAACTCTAATTGTTTCAAAAATACTGCAAAGGAACCTATAGGTGATCTATAATCTGTTACAATAATTAATTTTGAGCTTTGAAGTTCAATTACCGTAGCACAACATTCAAAGTCCTGCTCAATGCTGTAGGGACTAGCGTCAATACTTTTAAACTTAAAATTATTACAGACATAAGTATCCACAGTAGGATGAAAGTGAATAACCATGTAAATTTATCAAACCTATTTCTGTGGTTTTCAGATGATGCTCTGTAATACAAACAATATCTACAGATTTTTTACAGTCTTTTTCAACCTCTGTTATGGATATGATAAACTCATCTGTTTTATTAGCCAAACTTCTGATATTTTGATGATAAACTGATATGCTTTGTTTATTAATTACATTGCTTATTTTTATTATTGAGATTTAATTTATGGTTATGTTATGTGACTACTTGAATTTGAATTTCCTTTAGGTTACTTAAATTTACAGGTTTACTTATCCTAAAAATGGTCAAGTAAACACATCTGTTACCACAGAAATTGGTTGTACCTCTGTACACTGGTCAAACCTAATACTGTTAGCAATATGGTGTGCAAGAACCTGTTTGCCTCCAGCATTTAAGTGCAAACCATGTCGTGTATGATGATGACGCCTAATACATGTGTATCAATCACCTTCATGTGAGACTGCCCAGCAGATCCAAGCAGCCCTCCTAGCCCTGCATTAACCTGCCAGACAGCACGATCCATCCAGGGCTGATCAAACCGCCTGAACAGCGAAACAAATCCAACATTTGTGTGTCTGGTACACTCTGCATGTTGTTAATGTCTTCCTCAATTTTATAATTGAGATTGCAGCTTCAACTATTACCTGCACCCCCCACATATAATGAGCATGTGTGTATTCATGAATATTTAGACTATGAAACACAAGGCAGTAAGAATTTTTACAGATTATGTTGCCCAATTGAATGTGATTTCGATTATATGACGACTTTTAATAATCAGTTACCTCAATTTTTTACTCTAGAAATTTTATATTTTGTGTAATTTAAGTTCTGCTACTTAATTAAATTAGTTATTTAATATAAACTTATGGGATTATACACTAATGTTTTGTCCAAATAAATCTTATTCTGATAATCATAATTCTGCTTCTTTTTTAATTTTTCAGGAAAAGAATGCATTGACCTTACACTAGATCGAATTCGTAAGATGGCTGATCAATGTATGGGACTTCAAGGATTTCTCATTTTTCACAGTTTTGGTGGTGGAACAGGATCAGGATTTGCCTCACTTCTGATGGAACGCCTTTCTGTTGACTACCCAAAACGCAGCAAACTCACCTTTTCCATCTACCCAGCCCCCAAGGTAGAAACATGTACCCTCTAAAATGTTGGTAGACACTCAAAAGCAACAAACTATCTGTAGCAATTGAATTGCACAAAATGGTTCTGACATGAAACATACTGAATGGATTTGTCATGCACTTACATTTTAATATTTAATAAAATGTGTAAATTTATAAACTCAATCTGCACAGAAATTAATTTTATTACTGTACATAATATCCAAGTAATAGCAGATTTGTACCATGCAATATATAACTAAGCTAAAAAAAATCTGCATGTACATTAGACACATCACCAGTAGTACACAATAACCTCTAAAAACTAATTTAATTTTATAGTAATCTAGCATTAATGGTTTTGCTTTAAAATTTATAAGACATAAAATTAATTTTAAAACTGTTATGAGGAACCAATTTTGTTCCTTTATAAATTGCAATAATTTAATATTTCATTTGAATTTCCATGAAACCACAAGAAGTGCATGAAACCACGTATTATAAATTTCATTATATTACTGATTTTCTTATAGTTTGATCTTAAGCATCTGTTATTTTCCTGTATTGTTATTACAGATATTGTTTACTTGAATGTGTCATAGAGTCTATATTTGTTTTGCAACAGTCTCTGTTTATATTTCTATGTTACTGAATGCGTTTCCAATTCAATTAGGCAGTTATTTTAAATGTGTATATTGCTGGTCCAAATTATTACTTCAAGTATAATTTGATTATGTTTGTTTATATTGAAGTCATTTGTGGACATAATTCAATAATGAAACATGTTTGTTTAAAGCTTTGTGAATATAGTGCCTTGTGGCCCATAATTTTTCAACACTGCTTCTTCTGTTAAATGGTATTACCATTGTTGTGTTCCAAATCTTTGGATCTCTTTTATATATATTCATTGATAGTATACTTTGTATTAATTGTTTATGGTTACATAGATTAAATGGCAGTTTGTCTGCATTATTAGGTATACATATGACTCCTGTATTAATTACAAACTGAATATTACCAAAAACAGGATTGTTCATCCCATTTTCATGATTTTTAAATTAATGAAATCCAAATTAATGTCATAATTGTAATATCTATTGTTCTAGAGTTACTGTTTTTATTATAATTCTCAACTATAGACATGTAATAGATTTTAACCACATAAGCAGTTGTTATGAAATTTCATAAAAAAATAAACATGAGTACTATTGCGTAAAGTTTGTTGCGAGAGTGTTTACCAATATCAAGTATTGAGCAAAGTAGACACAGCAAACATATCATGTAATTTTAATCTGTAATAGATAAATATGTATTTAGAATCTTAAATCATTAAAATTTTGTTACACACCCAAAAATATACCATAATAGCCACTACTGGAAGTTTGGACATAAGAAAACTTTTAAAATAAATTATATATTTCTATATATTATTATAAAATAATGTTAATTATGTAATTTTTTTTTCAAACTCTTTGACTAGACCATATTTAATTTTCACAATTTGAAGTAAGGATTGTTCTAAATCAACATTATGAAGTAATTTTCAATTACAAATTATATTGATACTGTTAGAATTAATTTTAGTAACTAAACCATTTTCTAGTGTGATTGTTAGTTGTGTCTACAGCTCTTTATAAATTTAATTGTTTCTTTCTATGGGGGCATATGCTGCAGATAGATAAGGTGTAGTTTTCTGTGTTTAACTGTAATACTTTTACAAATGAAGACTTTGATTTTGAGTTCAACATATAACAAATTTTCATAGATAATATTATTTTGGCAACAGCACTTATTACATATGCATATGTTTAGGATTGTATAAGACACCTTTACACTTGCACTCAATAGTTGAAAGAATGTCTTCATAATATAACAATTAATTGGATGGTTATGAAGCTATGAATTTTGAAATATCTAATTTTAATAGCTTTTTTAAAAAATGTGCACTCAAATTTAATGCTACCTCACAATATTTAAATTAAATGATATATATAATAATTAATTTTTTTAATAATGTTGGGATGCTCTATGCATCTAAAGAGAGGTGAAATTGATACTTTATATATAAATTTGGACCAATGACACCATGTTGCACAAATTTTTGAAGGTGTTCTTCTTTCCTCAGTGGCAAGATGTACACTGAATGTCACCCAATCACTTGTGTGGTGAATGTTTGTGCAAAGAGATTCAACATTTATCATATCCAGTATCATGACAGGTGAAAGTGTTCTTTTCATCAATTGTATAAGAGGATTAATTCTCAAAAGTGGAAATTCACTTATCTCAGGATCTTATCAGTGGAAAAAAGTTGCACCCTGCAACAATTGTGTTACCTACAAAACCATATTTAATTTATTTTTGGTTGCAGATAGAAAGTGAGCATTATTGGAAGTTTTATTTCAGAAGTGATAGAATAGTTGGACCTAGTAGAGGTACATCAGCTGTGCTCCACTCTAGGTTGTGACCACAGAGTCATACAAGAGAATGACAACTTCACTACTGTTTAGGAGATTATGGAGACTTAGATATTGGTTATATATAGGTTTGAATTTGTATATTTATATTATTCCTCACAATTTTCATTTGTTGTACCTTTCAAAAGATAGAGGGTGCATTAAAATATTTTGTAGTGTGCGGATTGTTGAAATCTAAAGGGTAATCACACATGAGTTTGAATTCAACAGTTTAGTGTTTCCGTGTATAGACCAGCACATGAAGTGCGTTTTATTTTCTTACGAAAATGCAGGCTGATGCTTCCAAAAAATTAAACAATTTTCTCCCTATCTGCAATGGTGATTTCAATTTCAGGTAAGCCAGCATCTTTCTATTATTTCCACACCAATTTTTATACATACACATATAAATATGAGTCAGGAAATGACATCGTGTGAAAATTCAAGAACTCCAAACCTCACAAGGTGTCTACCATCTATGAACCTCAAGTAAATCGCTTTCTATCTCTCTTTCCTTTCCTTATTAATTATATATAATATATAAATTGGAGAAGTGATGAAGTCACGCATTGGATAAAAAGAAAGATAGAAATATTTGGTAGAACGGCAGGAAATTCACTTTTTAAACCATATGTACAGCATAGTAACATGCTCAAAGAAATGCATATGTTAAGCGAAGAAAGGAATGGAAGAAAGACTGAAAATATTTTATGTGGTCAGGACTCGAACCTGGATAGAGGTCCTAATAGGCTGAATATTGTAAATTATGGGTGGTTACATTATTAAATATTTAATTAATTTAATTTTAGGATTTAATATACACTTTTATTTAAAGAAAAACACAGTAATTTTAAATGAGGTCCTGTGCAAAGATTACAAATACATAATAAATAATTAAAGGGTTAAATTATTAGTAGGGTAACCATGCACAGCAGTTTACGCTAACTGGATGAACATGTTTTGTTTGTCTGTGCGTCTTGGTGTGGCTTAACAGGCGACTTTACTTCCATCTTCTCTCATTGTTCGGGCTGAACCTGAAGATGCTAGGATTGAGGAAAACTCCATTTTTCTTCCTTCTTCCTCATTGTTTTCCTGGTCATTAACACCTTACTCCTTCACCGTCTAACCTGGTACTTAAACTTCATACCACACTGCATCTCTGCCTCCTCGACTATAAAATTCTTACACCATACTTTTCCGTTGCTTACTCGACTAGCCAATGGTTTACCATACTGCATACTGTCCTGCTGCTAACTCGACTTCAATGTCTCTCACTATACTGCCCATTTTTCCGCCCTTCACTTTGCAGGTCACCTACCATAAAAGGGATAACGCTATCTCACGTGAAATTTTCCTGCCAATCATCATGAGTTCTCTGTCAAGCGTGGGAGATTTTTTTGATGACGCAGGTAACAGTGTCCCTAGGGAATTCCGAAAGGTGAACGCTCTTTTAGCGAAAAACAAGCTTACCATTATAAGCCGCAGGCATCCGCCAGTTCGGCACCCAGAAAAATCCCTTTTACCTGGCCAGTGACATGTTCTTACTGAAATTTTGATATAATTTAATTCCATAAATTGGAATTAAATTTGGCAGGGTTCTACTGCTCTACAATATCTCACCATTCAAACATTGTCTGAATAATGGAGCTCAGGTTTTCAAAAATTCATATTTTCATATTTCCCTGCAAGCACTATCAATATGGACTTTTTTCTGTCATATATATATATATATTGTTTTTTTATTAAGAGGTTCAGTATTAAATGATTCAGTTTCATTTTCTTATTGTTTTGTGATTTTAGGTATCAACAGCTGTAGTGGAACCATACAATGCAATTCTATATACTCATCCAACACTTGAACATTGTGAAGTAGCATTTATTGTAGACAATCAAGCTATCTACGAAATCTGTCGACGAAATCTAGGCATTGATCGCCCAACTTACACAAATCTTAATCGTCTTATAGGTCAAATAGTTTCAAGGTAATAATTATTGGTTGTAAATAATTCAAATCATAATTAGGCTTAATAATTATCTTTCATTAACAAGTGTAATTCATTCTTCTTGTCACTTGAGAAAATTCATCAGGTTGTTCTTGTTTGATTTATGTGATTTAAGGTTTATGTATATTATAAAAATGAGTTATAATTGTATTGGATTTGTATTCTAATCAGCTGTTGCACTGAACTCAATGGATTCCTTAAACTCACATTATTTAGAAAAATAAAATTATATACATTTCAATTTCATTGAAGGTCAATACAGAATGTGACAAACAATCCTACTGTAGCTAAAAATTACAAATTTAATTAATTTTTTTAATTAATTTGGCAGTTATTTTCACTGGAATGCTTTCTTGTTATTGGAACTTATGATCATCATAGATACTTACAACACAATAATCTTTAAATAAATGTATGATTGATTGTTGCACATATTAGTTTCCAAATTATCATTTGCTTATATTTCAGCATTACAGCATCTTTAAGATTTGATGGGGCTTTGAATGTTGATCTCACAGAGTTCCAAACAAATCTGGTACCATATCCACGGATTCACTTCCCTTTGGTAAATTATATTTACATAAAAATAACAAATCCTTATTTTATTGGATTTTTATTATTATTGAGGCTTGCAGTGAAACTATGATTTTCTAGGTTATTAATAATTTTTGTGTCAATTATCATACTAAAGAATGAAAAATATTAAGGAAACTCTTTGTTAGATAGGTAATAAGGTTAAAATCTTTTAGAATTAAAAATTATTTTATCTTACCAATTAACTATAAATATTATACTGAGTCACGAAGTATTTAAATATCAGTGCCCCAAAAAGTGTAATGGTGATTACCAATAAACTATTCTAAATTGTCTCTTCTGATGGAATAATTTCAGCACAGTTTGTTTCTCTTACAAAATATGCTTCAACCTTATTATTCCTTATTTTATGGTGTGTGATTTAAGTATTATAAAATAAGATAATGAAATTAATATAAAATATTATAAATCATTTTAATATCTACTTGATTTTAGTAGTTCAGATAACTTTGTGATAAATAAAAATTATTTAAATTTTAATCACTTTACTTTTGTTTCAGGCAACTTATGCACCAGTTCTGTCAGCTGAGAAAGCAGGGCATGAACACATGACAGTTGCTGAAATTACAAAATCTTGCTTTGAGCCACATAATCAAATGGTATATGCTTTTTATTAATTTAAATAACAGGAAAATTTATTATTTTTCCATAAAGTCAATTACATGTACTGTGTCTGAAGTTGGAGAAAGTTTAAATTTAAAGTAGCTAATGATTTGGTGTTAAATTACCCTTCATGAATGTGTACATTTATTATTCTATGAGAGTTTAAAATGATTTATTTTTACTCAGGTTAATTGTGATCCCCGTCAAGGAAAATATATGGCTGTTTGCATGCTATACCGAGGTGATGTTGTGCCAAAAGATGTGAATTCAGCAATTTCACAAATAAAAAAGGAGAAAACAATTCAATTTGTTGAATGGTGTCCAACTGGATTTAAGGTATGAAATTGTATATATATATATATATATATATATATATATATATATATATATTAATGGGGAAAGGACAGAGAGATAGAAAGAAGATGACTTACCTGAGGTTCATAGATGGTAGACACCTTGTGAGGTTTAGAGAACTTGAATTTTCGGAGGCACCGCCACCGTCGTCGGCTAGCCGATCACTGGAAATGTCTTCCTAACTTTCTGATGATTAATTGTTTTAATAAATAAGACAATGTCATTTCCTGACTCATATATATATATATATATATATATACTATATATATATATATATATATATATATATATAGAAAGAAAGATAGAAATATTTGGGAGAAAGGCAGGAAATTCGCTCTTTAAATCATATGTACGGCATGGAATCATGCACAAGGAAATACATATGTCAAGCGTAGAAGGGAATGGAAGAAGGAAGAAAGACTGAAAAAATTCGATGTGGCCAGGACTCGAACCTGGGTGCACGAAACAACAGTTCATCACCCCTAGAGCCGGGGCGTGCATCTATCCACTCCGCCACCACATCGAGTACGACCAACCGAACATTTTCAGTCTATATATATTAGGTTTTCAAGTTAGGATGGATAGAGAAGAGGGATGGAAGAATTAGGAGCATCCGTTAAGGATAAATTAAATATATATATGGGATAAGTGACGAAGTCACGCATTTGATAATTGGATAGAAAGAAAGATCTTCTTTCTTTCTATCCAATTATCAAATGCGTGACTTCGTCACTTATCCCATATATATATATATATATATATATTTGTGTGTGTGAGGAAATGACACTGCCATGTTAAAAGGAAAGGACATAGAGATAGAAAGTAGGTTACTTACCTGAGGTTCATAGATGGTAGACACCTTGTGAGGTTTGGAGTTCTTGAATTTTCGGAGGCACTGCCCCCTTCATCAGAAAGTTAGGAAGACATTTCCAGTGATCGGCTAGGCGATGACTGGGCTTCAATTGAGCATTCCCACTAACTTAGATTAATGACATTATATATATAATGTCACTTTTATAAAATAATCATTATCTAATCAATTAATAAATTTTATAATACATTTCAATGAAATATGTATTAACTTATATATTTATCTATGTTCTATATTATTACAGTTCATTAAGTAGTTCTATATTTTTATACATTTAAACATTTATCCTGTCAGTCAAACAAAATATTCAGAATAGACAACAAGTTACATGTAATGCTCATTAACAAAATTGAATTTTTATATTAATTTAAACAATATTTTAAGCTGGGCTTTTAGAATAAAAAAACTTAACATGTATCAAACAGGTGAACACTTAAATTGTGAATATATAGATTTGTACCTCATTCAAATCAAATATGAAGTTTGAATAATTTGCAACAAATATTTTGTTTTCAAGTAGAACTACTTAAATTAATAATATATATATATAATATATATATATATATGTATATACATATAATGCAAAGTCATTTATAAGATGATTATTTTTGCTGATTTCTATAACTTTATGAAATACACAATGTCTTCCTTGAAACACCTGACAGAAAGTGGATTTTTAAATATGGTTCAAATTATTCTCTCTCATAATGGAAATAAGGGTGCATAAATAAAAATATATTAAAAAATATGTAATTTGACTAAAACATTAATTATTAACTACTTATTGAATTTAATTTTTACAGGTTGGAATAAATTACCAACCTCCAACTGTTGTTCCTGGAGGTGATCTTGCAAAAGTAGAGAGAGCAGTTTGTTGCTTATGTAATACGACAGCTATAATGGAGGCCTGGATGAGAATAGACCGAAAATTTGACCTAATGTTTGCAAAACGTGCTTTTGTGCATTGGTTTGTAGGTGAAGGAATGGAGGAGGGTAATAGAATTCATATCATAAATTCTTTCTCTCCTGTGCATTCAAAATGAAGTCACTTGCTTTGATTAAATTAAAAATAGAGTTAAGACTACTGTTTTCACACCACAAAACTGTTTTATTACATTTTCTATAACCTCATAGTTTTTAATATATATATAATATATATATATATATATATATATATATTAAAAACTATCAGTACATCTTTGTTTCTGAGCAATACTCTTAACATAAACTTTTATAAAATTTAAGAGGGAACATAATTTAAATCACTAGTAGGCTATTAATAACAAACTTATGTGATTGAGCACAATTTTACCACATTTAAATTATTTTAGGTGAATTCTCTGAGGCACGAGAAGATCTGGCTGCATTGGAACTGGATTATCAGGAAGTGCAAGAGGATGCGACTTCAGAGCCTGATGAGGATGATGAATACTAAATGTTATAGAGTGTATTATTAGAGTGTACTTGATGTTCAAAGTGACTTGATTGAGTAATGTGATGTGAATAAATTTAAAACAAATTTAATTCAGAAAATTATTTTTCCTACTAAATGGCAACTATTTGATCAAATGACAAAACTTATATTATTCTTAGTTCTTCTCTTCATCTTTCCTTATAACCAATTGTTTGTCTGAAATGTTTTTCTTCTTGCATAAGTATAAGATTTATGCCTGTATATATTGTAATTATTAAAAAATGCACAAGCTATAAAATTAGCCATATGGCCATTTACTAGCTTCTTACAATGACATTAAAAATGATTCTGAGTTTGATTTATTTAATTTTATACACAATTAATATCTATTAAATCAATATATGAAAGATGATAAAATCATTTCATCCAATGTTATTTTGTATATGCTTTGTGGTGTATATATTTATATCGAAATAGAGCCATATTTGGGCAGCATGGTTTTTAATTTAACCTTATAAAAATTTAGAACATGAAGAAGCCAATAAAACAGACAGACAGATAATAACAACACCGAAAGAAACATAATTGTGTGGTATTAAATTTCATCATCATTGTCTCTTTGTACTGACGGTTTTATATTTTCTTTGTGTAAATTTATTCTAGTAATACAGCGGAAGGACTGCATAATTGTAATTGAAACGCATTCGTAAATTAAAGTATTCTATTGCATTATATTGTTTAAGATCTATATGATGTTGAGGGGATTAGCATTAGATGTTTCTTATGCTGAGAAAGTTAAAAGATTTATTTATTTCACGAGTTTCTGCTTCAATGTCCAGAAGTTCGAATTTTGATTTGATGATCATCTGAATTCCTGAATGATGAAAAACCCAATCCAGTTCCTCAACAATAATCTTCCACTCCTAAGTTTATGGCTGCTTCCGCCAGATGACTCTTGAGGTAGCATACACGGGAAGGCTTCTAGTTTGACGATCGTTCGCTAGGAGTCGCAACGAAATTTCCTCGGGCCTTTGCCTTGAGCTCCGTCCGAAACAATTGTTGTGTGGCTTAAGCGAGAGCAGTGTTGTCTGTTGCCTCAGCCTTCCTTGCAACTGTGAGTATTCTCATACTCGGGGGGTAATGTAACTAATTACCGGCTGCGGATTGCGGCAATGCTTTGCAGTACCACTTATTGTCCACATAAAGCAAAAGATTTGGGAAAACTATTTTTTAACCACAGTTCTGCATCTTTTGAGCGCCTATATATGGTTTAAAGATAGTAACTTCAAATTATTTTAAAAATATCATTCGGATACTACGGTTTTCTTTAATATTTTCGTGGTTTTCATTTCTGTTTAACGCTGATATTTTGCGTCCTTTCCTGACAGTTTCAATGTCACCGTAGGATTTCATGCGTAATTTATGTTCCGGACAGACATACATAAGTAAGTTACTGCGCTATGCGCTTTATGAGAAATTGGTTTGATTTTGGAACACGCGATTATTTACAAATAGGTTTATATTTCGGTACTTATTAGCAGACCAGCGAAAAATAGGGTTGTTTACATGAGAAATAAATAAACTGTAATAACAAAGTAATTTACTATTTGAGGAAAATTTATTCTATTCGCGTTTAAGTAAACATTTAATTTTTCTTGTGGCTTTTACAAGTAGGTTTGGTTTCCGATTATTTGCGTTCTTTACTTAAACGTGTTATCTGCGCATGTCACTTATCATTAACACGCCTAGCACCCTTATAATATGAAAAAGAAACGATACGGTAAACTTACAAAATATAAATTATTTTTAAAAAGGCGTAAATTTACTGAAATAAAATGCAGTTTCTAACGCATCAATTAATGCAGAACCTCAAACCATTTTTAAACTCACCTATGAACAATGTATGGATGATGATAAGTGGATCGAACTCGTGCATATTTAAGGATATTCGTTTAACAACGCGAAGAATGTTTCTGAATGTTTTTATAATAAAGCAAGGCAAGCAAGCGTACGCACGCCGACTGCATCAGCAACCACTGGCGGTTTCTAAGAAGTCCTCATTGCGCAACTTTTGGTAAACGTAACGATCGCCAAGCCTTGAATGGTATCATATGGGCTAGAAAAGCTTCACATCCTGTGAGGTTTGTTTACATTAAGGAAAGGTATGGACGGATTGGGGTCCATCATTATTGAAGAATATCGGTCAGTGTTATAGAGAAGTAAGTGGATGTACAATTCACACCAAAGAAACAGATTTGTTGTCATCTATCATCTCTTAATAAATGCTTACAAAGTAGTACACAAGATAATGTGAACTGGAACACACTATTAAAGATTTTTAAGAGGACAGGAATATCGAGAAAGAAGACCTAAACATAACGTACACAGAAGGCAATCAGCGATCACTTGAATTGAAGGGCAAGAAAATAAAGCAGACATCAAGAAAGGAATAAGGCAAGGATGCCGTCTGTCCCCATGCACTTTAACTTATATATAGAACAGGCGACGAAGAAAATTAAAACCCCACGCTTTGCCGATGAAGTTGTAGTATTTGGAGAGTCACAAGAAGTCTTGGAAACCATAATAAATGGAATAAACGTGGTCCTGGAGGAAGAGTACAACTTGAAGCTTAATAGAGTGAAAACCAAGGTTATGGAGTGCAGTATGGGAAACAGCGGAATACAATACGGTGTTTCTTTGGGAAGGGATATTTTGAAGAAGGTTAATGAATTCTGCTACTTGGGCAGCATAAAACTAGGGATGGCAGAAGTATAGTAGATATAAATATTAGAATAGCACAGGCTAGGAAGGCTTTCGTAAAAAAGAGGAATTAACTTACGGGTAATATTAGTGTGAATATTAGGAAATCATTGCTGAAAAATGTTCGTATGAAGTGTGGCGTTATATGGGCGCGAAACGTGGACGGTAGGAGTTGCAGAAAGGAAAAGTATAGAAGCCTTTGAAATGTGGTGCTATAGCAGAATGCTGAAAATCAGATGTGTGGATACAATCACTAACGACGAACTTATAAGCAGAATAGAGGAAGAGCGAACAGTATATAGGACTTTGACCAAGTGAAGGGATATATTAATTGGCCACGTTTTAAGACAATAGGGTCTTGTAAAATTACCATTAGAGGGAAGTGTGTTGGGTAAGAACAGAAGAGGAAAGGCAAGGATGGAATGCGCTAAGTGGATTAGGGAGTATGTGGGGTGTGATAGTTACGCGGAAATGAAAAGGCTTTCGCAAGATAGGTTAGCATGGAGGGTTGCATCTGACCAGTCTTAGGACTGAATACCACAAGTAGTACAACAATACGATTAAAATAAACATTTATTAGAAAAATATTATTTAGTTGCTAACATTTACCTGCATTTACAGTGAATTTTGCTTTTTTTTGTCTCAATTCTACTAAACTTTTGAAGTCCGTTGAAGAATGACCTTCACCCAGGCAGCCTTGAATCGAACCCCGGTCAGGGTCGTGCGCACTTGATGTCTTAATATTCGCACAGACCTACTAGAACTTCTTCCTTTTGCTTCCTTTCTTTACCCTCTTGCCTTCATTAATCGTGGCGTTTATGCTAAAAGCCTGTCCGGTAAAAAAATATTGCACAAATTTGCAATTTAATTTCCGTACTGTTCCCAGAAGAAAATTCATTATTGAGCTCAGATTGAAATAGTTTTCTCATACTAACGGATTCATAACATTCTGTACGGAGCACTGTATAAGACAGAGAGAGAGAGAGATAAAAAATAGGCATTAGTCTCGACTTAATGAAATAAATTACAGCGCTACAGTCCGTCATATGAACGGTCTAGTGCTTCCAGAATTAAACATTAGTAGCCCTGAAGGTGCTTTGTACCTCATGCAATTAAGCTTGAATTTCACTGACATAAATTTGGCCCTACTTCTTATCAATAATAATAAAAATCAGATTATTGAGAAACAAATACGGGCGTTGTTTCTAAAGTAAAAATGATCGAGGAGTATTTTCTAGACACTTTTTATGAATCAATAACTAACAATTCACACTACTTCTTAATCAGGCAGGCACATTTTAACGGGAAACCGCTTCTTATAGGACTTTGGAGTTAAAAACATTTCCACCAATGAGATGGAGAAACAGATGAAAATCACTCATTATTGCTTCCCCATACATCTCACACATTGATGATGAATTGTTACTGACGTAACATTCCTTGCATCACTGATCTGAATTCACACTCGATTGGTCCTTCAATTGTTTTCAACATTTCTAAACGCTCTAACAAAAAACACAAAGTGATGATTCTTTGATGTCGTGGAGAAGGGTGAAGTAATGGTTAATTTTGAAAGATCTGGGAAATATCGTGTTGTTAATTAAATAGATATCGGAACTTTCTTTTAAAAACAGCCCTCGGAAAAGTAATTTTTGGGTGATGATGGCTGATAGCTTAAAATTAGATTGATATTGATTAATTCGTTCATTCAAATTCATTTTGTTTGGCTCGTTTAAGAAAAGCCAGAATCAGAACAATTAATTTTATAAATAACATTGGAAGTGGAAATTATATTAGTAGGATCTTTGAGTCCAGAAAAAAAATGTTTTAACTTAAAATCGGCAAAATATATGTTGTATATACTACTCGTTATAACTTTGTTCTGGTTGAGACTTTTTATTAAGTATTGTATCAGCCACCAAATTGAAATGTATAAAAGATTCTTGGTTTTCCAAATGATCTTAATTTATTAATACAGAACGTTTCCATGGCGTGTTCTCCCTTCGTCGTCAGGTATATTGTGGTTACTTTTCTTAAACTCACCAATTTTTTTATGTAACGGTCTACAAGAGGGTTATTATGACTCCTCTTCAATAGTATAGGAAAGGAATTGAAAAAGAGGGGTGTGGAATGTAGAGCAAGGTTGCCCAGGAATGTAATTTAACGATCCTACCTGGTTATTCACATAAAATAAGAAAACCTGCACCAGGTTGGTCAGGCTATTGGCTACTATTCTCAAGCCGTTCAGAATGACGGGAGATGAGTTTTATATGCTTTCGCTTCCCCGTCTCTCTTCAGTTTTAGGAGGCAGTTGGTCGACTGATCCGATGTTATCAGTGGACATCACTTACCCTATGTCTAAGGTCTGCAACCCCAGTGCATACACCTCCTAAACAGATGAAGATTTCTCGGCATGTGAGAACTTGAAAACCCCAGAGAGAGAAAGAGTACGAGGCATCCCCAAAGGTGAACCCCGCAGTCAATCTGGGGAGAAATAACTCTGAACAACTATTTTTTTGGTAAACAGGCTGCATGAGGGTGATCCTGAAGCAGGCAACTCCCCTTCAATAGCATATGAAGGGTATTGAAAGGGGGGGGGCGCTGTGGAAGGTAACGAAGGGTTCACTAGGGCCCCCGGGATATAGTTTAAGGATCCTATCCGGTGTTTCACCTAAAGAAATGTAGGGAAAACCCTAGAAAACCTGCATCGGGTAGGTCGGGCTATTGGGTACTATTCTCACGCCCTTCCGAATGACTGGAGAAGAGTTTGCTGTGGGATCGCAGCATTCTCTTCTTCGTGTCTGCACCAGTTTTAGGAGACAGTTTGGCCGACTGATCCAATGGAATCAGAGGACAACTCTTACCGCATTCCCAAGATCTTGGACCCCAGTACATACACCTCCTAAAATAGGTGAAGGTGCCTCGGCACTTTGAAAAAATCAGAGAGAGTACTAGACATTCCCAATATAGTCAGGTGAGCCCTGCAGTCAATATGGGGAAAAAGACCTGCGAGAGAAAACTCCCACAGGCATTGATCGAGTCTGAACAACTATTTATGTTTACATTTCCCAATTAATTGAAAGCTGACGGCGATGACAGAGGACTCCATGGAAACTTTTGTGTATTATTAAAGAATGAAGGTTTTCCTGGCGTATATTCTGAATAAACAATTCTTGGGTATTGATAAATATTTTAACCCGGTTCGGAACTCAAGAATGTTGCATTAATATTTTATGCCACATAAGACATCGCTCTGTTCGATTTAGATTTTTATAATTCCATTAGTCCTTGATTGAACAAGGACACATCATTACAAGTAATCACTAGAAACTACTACCTGGAACACAAATATTTGTTTCTGCAATATAACTAACACTACTGTGATTTTAGTAGAGTTTGGTGAAATTCAAGTAAGTATGGTGCCCACAGTTAATATTGAAAAAGAAATCCTTAAATACAAATGAAGATAAATAAAACACCGGGTAGGATCCTTAAACCATAGCCCGGGAGCCCTAGTTAACCCTGGGCTACCTTGCTCTACCTTCCGCATCCCCCCTTTTTCAATTCCCTTCCTATGCTATTAAAGGGGAGTTGCCTGTTTCAGAATCACCCTCATGTAGCCTGTTACCCAAAAAATAAAAATAAAAAATAAAACCATAATAATAGGGCGCTGCGGGAGTTTTCTCGCAGGCGCTTCAGCCCAGAGTGACTGCGGGGCTCACCTGATCATGTCGGGAATGCCTCGCACTCTCTCTGGGTACTTTTTATCAAAGTTCTCATATGCCGAGACACCTTCACCTATTTTAGGAGGTATATGTACCGGGGTCAAAGACCTTGGGCATATGGCAAGAGCTGTCCGCTGATCCCATTGGATCAGTCGGCCAACTGCCTCCTGAAGCTGGTGGAGACACGGAGAGGGGAATGCTGCGACCCCACAGCAGGCTCGTCTCCCTTCATTCGGAAGGGCGTGAGAATAGTACCCAATGCCCGACCTACCTGATGCAGGTTTTCTAGGGTTTTCCCTGCATCTCTTTAGGTGAAACACCGGGTAGGATCCTTAAACCATAGTCCGGGAGCCCTAGTTAACCCTTGGCTACCTTGCTCTACCTTCCGCATCCCCCCTTTTCAATTCCCTTCCGATGCTATTAAAGGGGAGTTGCCTGTTTCAGGATCACCCTCATGTAGCCTGTTAACCAAAATAAAATAAAACCATCACTGAGCAAGTGACACTACACAATACTAAGAATAGGGCTGAGGAAGTTTAAGCATGGCGCACACACCCAAACTCTATGCGGAAGATATTAGAAGCAAAGAAGACAACAGAAAAATCTGAACAGAAAATCTGCCAATAGAAACAGAATATTTTCCAAAACTACATGTTCAACACTTTTGCTGAAGAATTATTTTAAGATCCAGGCAATTGAGTAAGACAATGTCTTTCAATACAATATTCTTTATCTGACTCCCAAAACTTGTACTAACTGTTCTTTACCTCTGGTAACATCCCTAAATGGTGCATAGTTTCTGGTAGAGAGAAAGGCGATGCTGGTCAGATCAGAGTGATTGCTAGTCGCACATTATAAGGTCAGCCATATGCTTATGCTTATTTAAAATTTAATGACTTTAAGTGCTCAGTTGCTTTAATATTTACATACTTTTGAAAAAGTCTATGCAACTGTATTTAGCTCAAGGGGAATAAGATCCCTCAAACGTATATATTAGGATTTCCCCTAGTTTTTTAGTCGTGCACTAATCACGTGTTGGAGGCGTATACTTGGGGATTAAAACTCCACCAGTTCCTATATTTAAAACCTACCCTATAAATTAATCTCTGATTAATGAATAAGAATTACAGCCAAATTGTCAATAAACAATTTTACATTTTTTTTTTAAAGTGGATAATTTTGCGTCGTGGACTGCATCCTGCGACTGTTACAATCCACTTTATTTCTACTTTTACGTACATTTTATCTATTTAAAATTTACCTGATGAAGTACACAAATATAGGCGAAACGTCGTAGAGGTTTTAAATAAGTGTAAAACTTTTATGCAGGCAAATGGGCTGTATTGTTTATTTATACATAGTTGTCAGGTTACTTTAATCTCTGATCACTTTCTTTGAGAAGTAATTATTTCTCCTCTGGTTTTTGCATTTATGCTCCAAATCTCACTATATTTAGAAAAATCTAATGCGATAGTATCGTAGAAGGTTATTCAACAAATTTCGTCTGTATTTATAACACCATTTTCGTTTTCTCTGTGTACAGCGCGAGCAGTACCTTACGGTCAGCGTCGAAAAGATTAGCCCGATTAGACTTGTATATATATTGAAAAATAAAGAATATGTAAAATTAATGCTCATTTTGTGATAAAAGAAAATATTTATATAGGATTTAGGTATAGTTAAATAATAATATTATTAATATAATATTATAAGTAATAATAAATATATAATTTTAAAATATAATATATTTATATTATATTATTATATAGTTATATATTTATTATTATATATAATTATATAATAATATTATAAATATTAATATATAATATTATATAATTATAATATTATAAATAATTAAATATTATATAAATATTATATAATATTTAATAATATAATAAATTATTATATATAATATTAATAAATATATTTATAATATAATATTAAATAATATAAATATTTATAATATATATTATATATTAATATTATAAATAATATTAATAATATATTTATAATATAATATTAATAATAATTATATATATAATTTATATTAATAAATTAAATTATATTAAATATATTATATTATAATATTATTATAATATATATTATTATAAATATAATAAATAAAATATTTATAAATATATAATATATAATATATTATTTAATATATTAAATATAATATATAATATATTTAAATTATAATATAATTATAAATATATTATAATATAATAATTATAATTTATATAATTATTATAATTAATTAAATAATTATTAATATATTAATTTATATATAATATAATAAATTATAATATTAAATATTATAATTAATATATATTATATATTAATATATATTAATATATTAATAAATATATTAAATATATATTAATTATATAATTAATATATATTATATAAATATATAATAATATTATTAAATATTATATTTATATAAAATATATAATATAATTATAAATAATTATATTATTAATATAATATATTAAATATAATATATAAATAATTATATAATAATATATTAAATTTATATAAATTATATATAATATATATTAATATTATTATATTATATAATAATAATATATTAAATATATAATAATATTATATAAATAATATATTAATAATATTATATATAAATTAATATATAAAATAATAATTAAATATATAATATAATTAATATATTATATTATAAATATTAATAATTATAATTTATAATAATATATAATTATATATATAATAATATATATAATTAATAAATTATATAATATAATAAATATTATAAATATTATATATTAATTATTATTAAAATATAAATATTATTAAATTTAATTATATAATAATAATATAATATATTAATATTTAATATATTATAATAATATTATTAATAAATTTAATATATAATTAATATATTATATAATAAATTATATTAAAATATATGTATAAATAAATAATATAAAAAAACCCAGAACTCTACTACACCACCCACTACACCACACACCCCCAACCACACCACAACACGCAACCCCAAACCCACACCAACCACTCACCACTACAACCACACACCACCACAACACCCACAACCACAGCTACCACACGTACCCCCACCACCACCTCACCACAACCAAACACCACCAACAAACCCCCACATCAAACACACCACCCGACACCCACACCCCGAACACCCAAAACCACACCACGCACCCCCACAACACACCCAACCAACAACACACTAACACACCACAACCCCAAACACCACCCACACCACAACCCAAACCAACACAAACACAACACACCCAACCAACACCCACCACAACCACAACCACAAATCCCAAACACAAACAACCCAACTCACCAGCAACACACCCCGACCCAACAAACATAACCACACCCGCCACCATCCAACACCCAACACAAACACGCCACACTACTACCCCCCCAACACCTCACGCACACTTGCGACACACCAAACACCCTACAAAAAAACCCGACCCACCTACCGCCAAACCAACCCACGAGCATACCAACCACCCACTCACCACAACCAACAACCCAACACACCACCCACTACCCACAAACCACAAACCTACAACACACCCCACACACCCACCACCCCACTTAAACACACCAACCACAAGCCAACACGTAACCAACGAACCACCAACAACCCCAACCCAAACACAACATACAACCACACTCACAAACAAACAAATACCCTACCCCAACTCACCCTCAACGACCAAGTAATACCTACCCTAAACCAAAGCCAAGACACAACCACGCCCACCCACCATGACACCCAACAACCAACAGCACCAAACCACAACACCCACACCAACACAAACAACCGCAGCACCGACACCGTATACTAACCCCCCCAGCACCTATACACTCACCCAATACGAACCAACAACGCTAGCAGCTAACCACCACACACTACCACCGACCCCACATACACAACACAGAAACCCACAACCAACTCCCACAACCTTACGACAACCATAACGCACCTAAAACACCACGTACAAACCCACCCAAAACTCCATACCATAACGCCACATAACCACCACTCTACCTACACAAACACCTCTACACGCACCACACACACGCCTACCATACCTACCGCAACCCTGACCTAACCTCCACCACCCACCACAATCCACAGCCCCCAGGCAGAACAACCCGACCGCGACCACACAAAACCAACACCTATAACCACAACCTACAACCTGCACACACAAACAATCACTTAGATACCACCAACACAATCCCCCCACACCATCCGCAACCACAGATACGAACCCTACCACCCACAATCACAGAAAACCACACTCAGCCGATCCCACCACATCCGACACACCACCCACGCACCCTCAAGCAGACACCCCACGACAAACAAAACCGCTCCCAATTCAACACACACCAAACCACACACACACCAACACACACCCCACCACTATCGCAACAAACACTAAGCCACGCACAAACCCTCACCCACATCCACCGACACACCACGGACTACCAAACCACTACAGGCACGACACACACACCTCCAAAACAGCACCAGCCATAGCACACACCACCACTCAACCTACACCCGGCCACCACACACACAACACCCCGGAGAACATCCCAACAACGCCACCACTAACACACAAACCCACTCCTCGCTACAACCCCACCAACCAACGACCAACCACAAACCCATTACTACGCCACCCCCAGACCACCACCCCCACAAATTAACCCCAGACCCACACACCCACACCACCACACGCAGCCACACACAACACAAACACAAACACCATCCACATCCACACAACCAAACACCAATCCAACCTCATATAACACAAGACCATACAAGTCCATAAACATTACACCGACATACCACCCCACCCAGGAAAACCCATGCAACTCCTACCCCCCGTCCCTACTAACACAACGTCAATCACACACACAGAACCACACACTCAAAACAACACCCATCCCCCACACCCACTCCAAACCAAACCAGACCAACAGCCCCAAACAACCCACGACACCTACGCAAATCCAGAGCGCCATCCCTCACCAAACGCCCAATCAGACAACAACATCCGACCAACCACCAACACGAGACCACCTAAATCACACCAGACTCACCAGCACCCCACCACCAGCACAACACTACAACATACACCAAGCACGTGACCCCCCACACCTAAACCAAACACAAAAACCGCCACCACCAGAAGCGCGAGACCATCACCAGACCCAAGAGTAAACCCCCAACCGTCTACCACCACAACAAATCCCCCACATGACAACGTTGCACACAGGAACAACGACAAGCCCCCAGCCAATGAGACGAAAAGCGATGTCGACACTCCCCCCAAAAACCCCCCACCACACACACCACAAAATACACCACCCAGCAACAACCAACGACACCATCACAACCCGACCATCACAAAGAAAACTACGACCCCACAACCGACCAACACCCAGAAAGAACCCCAACAAACATCCAGAAACCACCAAACCAACCACCCGCCGAACACCACCAACACACAGCAACCCAAACGCCCAAAGCTCGCAACACCCTACACACACACACGAAGCAGATACAACCCATCAACACCCTAACTCCTCAACACCAACCCAACAACCCACACACCTTTCACCACCACACCACACAACAAACCCAAACAGTCAACTTCACGAAATACAGTAAAACAAACAACAACAAACACAAACCCACACACCAACACACCAACCCCACATCACACATAACACCAAGGCCACGCGGCGCAGCACTACCAACACGAACTGAAACACACAGGGGCTCGACGGCACACCGCACGCAAGCCAAATCAGAACCACACCCCACGCCAGAAAAACAACAAAAAACATCAATACAACGAAAACACGAAATAACTACCACCAAACCAGACGACACTCACCAACCCCGCACCCACACCAACCGAAAGCACCCAACACCAACACACCACAAAAAAACACCAACACACAAACCTACTACCCCGAACCAGACCTAACACATACCGACACCACACACCAAAAACCTAAAAGAACACACCACACGCATCACCAAACCAGACACACACACCCCACCCTACACTACAACAAAACCATCACCCAAACACACACCCCAAACCCAACCAGGAGACACACATCCCAAACCAACACACCCAAACACCCAACGCTACACAACAAACACGTAACAAAACCCCGTATAATCACCACCACACCAACCCCCCTACAACACCCACACAAAACCCACTGACTAAACCCCAAACAGGGAGCGATCCCCAGCCATTCCCCACAAAAAGACACAACACAAACCCAACACCAACCACAACACAACCCACCTACCAGAACACACCAAAACCCACCACACCAGCCCACCAAACCCAGCCACCCAACACCGACAACCATCCAAACACCACGTCCTCAACCAAACCCCACTAAACAACTACAGCACACACAGCTTGAAGCGAAACAAACAACCAAACAAACGTACAGACAACACAGACCACTAAACAACACAGCATACACACCACTACAAACCCAAAACTAACACCACGCCGATCCAAACACCACAACCACAAGCCCATATCAACAACAACCTCCACAGATTAAACACAAACCCCAACAACCAGACCACACCCCTCCAACTACACCAGCACACACCACACCACCCAATCACCCACAACATCAACACCGCAAACCGCCACCAACACAACAAACGACTTGACAACACGATCAGACCCACGAAACATACCCCCCCCAACACAAAAGGCCACCCCACACGTACCACCAATCACACCGCACATCATCACAACACATACTATACTCCCCTCAACCACCGAAACCCCCACCCCCCCCCACACACACACCACTGAACAACAAAACTGATGCATAACGAGCAACGCGCAAAACATATACTATGCAAAACAATAAAGCACACTAACCCCCTATCGCTATACAATTTCCCACCCCCACCCAACAATAACACACACAAAAACGTAACAAAACCCGACACACTAAGCACACAACACACAAAGCCTTAAACCCACACCACTAAACAAACGAAGATGCACCCAACACACACCACGACCCCCATAAACCAATACCAAACACCAGCACACACATCACCCGCAAAACCACCAACCTAGCATCCTCCACCCTACAAACAGACCCGACAACGCATCCCCAACAAAACCCAACGACAACACCCTGAACCCCCACCACCTCCTCAATCTTACAAACACAATTCACCCACAACGCCAACCTCAGCACCAACCACAACTATACACACTTCTATCAATCAACAACGCAAGACCCACAAAACTCAAACCCACACACCGACCAAATCACAACACCAAAACAACCTGACGGGATATCACGAAGACAACGACGCACACCCCACCCCACACCACTACGAGCCCGAACAACTACCAAACATACCCAACAATACCAATCTTTAGTCAACACACAAGAATCGAACCACCAACCAAAACACACCATCACAACCGCAGAATACACAACGCACTACATTACCCCGCACCCAACCACTAAACTACACACTCGACTACACAGCCACTACCAATACGAACACCACACCGACACAACTCAATGACCAATACCTAACCGAGATGTTAACAACCAGCTAAACCCGACTCCCTACCACACCAACCAGCAAATCAACTACACCCGTGAACCATGGAACAACACAGCGTCACCAACACTCTTACGCCCTACGACCCACTAAAAACACCCGAACACAAATGAAAAAAAAACCACCCGACAGCACACCCCATAATCACCTATCATAACTCCCTAACCATAACCAAAAACGACACCTAAAAAAGAGTATACACCAAACAACAAACAAACTACAAACCATACCACACAACCACACGCACCCCAAAAACCTCAAGCAACCACACGAGTACCGACTACCCCACCCAACAAACCACTACACAATCAAGTATCCCCTACCACAAGGTACACTACAACAACACTACATTACCACCTCTACGCAAACCCAACTGAAATCATAAGCACCACCACCACGACAAGTAAACATAAACCCCCCACGCCGAACACACAGCATACAACCCCAAGTATGAAGACACCTCCTATTACCAACAACGACCCCACTAACACACCCCAACTAACGCTATACAACCCAACCCACACCCCGAGCATCCCAGCGAGACTACACATATAATAACAGGAACCCAAGCCACAAAAACAACCACCCACAACCCGCAACCAATACCCCCCCTTAACCACCCACAAACTAACCACAAAAGCCATGCCCCCACCCCCCCTCAACCTCATCCTCGAACATATCACACGCCAAAAACAAAACACAACACCCTTGCCCCCCAACCAACAACGAAACTAGCACAACACCCCCCACCATACCAATATCAGACAGAAAATACGCGCAACTGTAGTAACATCACCTACAACACCCAATACACAACACAGAACACACCAACACAACCCTATAGACGAACCACTCAACCATAACACCAGAACTCAATTCCAACCCACAATCAAATGTACATTACAAACCCCAAATCTAACACAACCAACCACTTAACCACACGTACCTCACTACACCGCCACACCCTCATCACACCCGACACCTTCCAAACCAACACCCACGCGCCCAACTGGAAGCACAGTAGTGAACAACTCACACCAACACACACACCCGAACCTGACTACACACATAACCAACAGAACATCCACCCCAAAGAAAATAAACCCACACACCAAACACAACGAACACAACACAACCACTATTAATCCTACAGCGGAACGCCCGGAGACAACACTAGACACACACTTTAGAACGATATACAACACACACTAAAAACACACAATACACCCAAACACAGTCGACGACACCTGCAATAACCACATAACACACACCCAACAACAAGAAGACATAACCCACCAAGTCCACCGTTTACCCTAACATACAGCAACGTCGTTCAGCATACCCTACACACCCCACCAACGCACAAAGACCCAAGCACAGCACATTACCACCACCATCACAACGAATCCGAATACCACCCATGTAACCCAACCACACTTCAACGTCCCCCCAAACCACGACAAACACATACCAAAGCAGCCTGCACAAACCGCTCACCATCCAAGCCCCACAAACGACCCACAAAAACACACCCCCCAAATCAAAACACACAGGACCCCAGAGCCTAGACCACAACACGCCTGAAAACCACCAACCACACCCACACGACACACCAAAACAGCCAAACCGACCCCACGCCCCGCACAAACACACGCAACAACCAAGATGCACGAAACACTCAACCCGACGACAACCCAGCAACAGCAACCCACGACAAGCCACTCCCACACAACGATACAAAAAAAACACCACCAACCAACCTCACACCCACCACAACCAAAACCCACCACCCCAAGACTACCACAAAAAACGCGCACCGGATCGGACGAAACTCACGACTCAAACAATACGAATTACAACGACACCATACACGACAATGAATACACAATCCACAATACAACCTGCCACACTCCCAAAACCCAACCACTCCAAGACCTACCACAAAACACCGCGACCACAATAAGCTGCCTGCCCAAAAACACACCCCAAAAGACAGCCCCACACCCCCCCGCACAACACACAACACTGCTGTGACCGCCGCCATACAAAAAAAAAAAACACATCTTCTACAAGAGCAGACACAATTAAACACAACAACAAAACAACAAACACCGAAAAGACGACGCGGCAACCACAAACAGCCCACCTATACCACCCACAGAAACTAAACACGGTCACCACAACCACTGAACAACCATAAAAACAAACTCACTCCAGCCAGAGGACACCGTACCAAACCCACACGCTACGACTACAACACAAATCTATAGTAGCTCAAACATACAACAACAAACCCATGCCTAACACAAATACATCGAAAAAAATTCAAAACACCCATCAGAATAATATACACTCGACATCTAATACACTACTCTCATCCTTTAGACAGTCAACCAACACGCATAAAAACAACACAACCCACACCACAAAAACCTTTCAAATCTAAAGCAAAAACCACTGCCACTACCGCGACACACCACCCACAAGCAACCAAACACTCCACACCTCAAAGAAGGAACTAATAAGGTAACCATCGCACAATAACACAACTACCCTACGAAACCAACCGCAAACCCCCAGCACCACACCCAACCACACCCATAAACATACACACCCAAGACAATACACACACGACTAACACGAAAATCAGCACAAAACACCGAGCAAAAACAACCCACACAACGACCACTAACCACGCTAACGCCCCACACAAAACACCCACAACCGTCACAACCACCACCCACGGCAACCAACACACACACCACCAACACCGACCCACGCAACCTACACGACACGCAACCGACACCAAACGCCCGAACACCCCCACCAACAAAAACGAACCCAACACAGCGCAAGCTTTTTTAACATTAACCACCCACCCAGAAACCCGATAACACAACACCACACCCCCACCACATTATACCAACACCAAAGCCACCAACATTAACTCAGACAGCCCAGAACCACGTAACCAGAAAAACATTCGAAACCACTTTAAACACAAACTGACCACACCACAAACGCACATGCCAGTGCCACTACTAACCCCACCCCACAATACACCACACCTCACCACACTCACACCTCAACAACAGCCAACCGATCAGCACAGAAAACCAACACACCACCCAACACATAAACACCCACCCAATACCCACCCATCAGACTTCCTAACCACACGAAGACACCTCAACACTCACGACCAGAACCACGTACGAATGCAACGCGACTGTCCGACTTACTGATATTAAACCAACACCCTATACACCCGACATAAAGAACGTAGAAATCCCCTATTCCAAATTGTACGAGATAACACCCAATCCGCAGCCAAAACCCTAAGACACTCCATCACAAACAAACGATCCGAACAACAGCACCAACATCAGCCAAGAACGAAAACCGAACACACAGCCACCCGGCCCCACTTGACGTTACCACCACACACTCCAACACCATGCAGACACAAACAAAATCACAACCAGTACGAGAGGCACAAGCCCAACTAGAAACAAAACCCCCACCAGGACTCCACACCATCTAACTCAAACCCCACCCCACCGAACCCACAACGCGTACCAAACAGCATAACAGCGGCAACACAAGCCATGTAAACAAAACCAAATGCAGACCCCACCACCGACACGACCCAGCACCAACAACCCGTAGCACCAAAAATACCCCCCATACATAATGACACCCAGACCCACCACGACACACACCCACTCGCAACAACACTCACAAAGACAAGCACTAAACAACCCAACTAAGTACCCACGACCCATATACTCTAAACCACAGTAAACGCTACACCAAACTATCACACAACGAAGCCTACCTTACACTCCCACAACCACAACTCTTCACACACATCCACACCACCACCCTAACACACGACTACACACCTATACACACTACCCACCAACGCCTAAAGAACGCACTACTTCTATCTACACAAACAAGCAATCACCCATTCGCCACCACACCCACCAAATATAACGTCACCCTATAAACCCTAACAACCTAATCACACCATCCGAACACAGCACACCACCAAATACGACAACAAAGACGGCAAATCACCTACCCCTACACGCCAACCATCGAACCCCCAACACCACCATAACTAAGCTACAGACCAACCCAAAACACAACATCCACCCAGCCATCAGTACTAAAAGACACCGTCAAAGATCGCACTCATCATACACAAAAAAAGAACACTACCAACACACCCAACTCCACCCACACACAAAGCCACCAACTCACTACAGCACCAAACAACCCAGCCGAAGTCCCACACCCAAAACACAACAACCCACCCCATATAAGGGAACACTGTTAACTAACCAACACGACGTAACGACAAAAACACAGTTACAAGACAACAAAAAGCAACATACCACCACCAACACTACCTCATAAACACCACCCACTAAAGACACAAACCCGAACAGACTATACCACAATACAACAAACCCAACAAAACACCAAACCAAAAACCCATCCACAAACCCCCTACGAACAAAAACACACAAAACAGCCTAGACAACTTCCCACAAGACACACAACTTAACACTTCAATCACTAAAAAGCCAATAAAATCAAACACACAGATATCGCGCACACAATACACTACCACAACAAGACAACACCACCACCCCACCACATCCCTACGCCACAACATATTTAGCCCTCAGACCCCCGTGAATAACCTAACACGACACCAACAACACCAAACCAAAACAAATCAAATAACATTTAACAACACAAGCCCACAAGATGCATACCCACCCACCACTACACAAACGCCCACACTCAGACCTTAACTCCAAACAGGCACCACACTCCCTCAACGACCACAGACCACACCTATCACGACAACAAACACGACTCAACAACAGCACCACACACAAATTCACACCAGCATCCCAACCTAACACTTCGGACACAAGGATACCATAAACCCCAGTAACAAACAAGACAACCACACACCAAACCACCACGCCACCCTAAACTTAGCACGCACATGAGCATTTCACTACACCTAAACCTGACAAACCTGACACCTGAAGACCCACAACCACCACACAAACACACCCATAACACGACAACCCACTACCAGTAGCTACAAACCACAACACAAAAAGACCACCAAACCTACACGACAGCAAATACAAAACACCACACACGCCCAACAAACATACATTACTACACCCCGCACACCACACAAATCACCACCAACCAACCACACAACACAAATTAACATCCACAGAACTCAAAAACACTACCAAATCAAAAGGATGCAACCACAGAAAAACCGCTCACACACACCACAACCAAAGCATACACCTCTCAACAACAATCACAATACGATAAAACAACACCACACTCTTGCTGAGTATTGAAGTTACAACCACCAGACCACACCCAACAACACTCACCCACTATTACACACCGAAAATAACCTAATCACAACCACCGACCACCTCAACCCAACACTTAACACATCAACCAACCAAAGTACACACACACACACCCCCACCATATGCGCTTACCACAGCACTTGACACTAAACACACAACAAGCCCAAACACACAACACGAACCAAACAACTAACACACCAACACACTCCCACCACGCGCAGAAACATCAAACTCATAAACCACCATAGCAGGACTCGGAACCGCACACAAAATACAACCCAAACAACCAATACAACACACGACCAGCCAACCCCAAATGACCACCACCACACAACCAAAACAAACCCCAACAACGCAACCAACCACGCAGACCTACTACCCACCCGACACAAGCAAAATCACCGAACAACCAACACAGCACACACCCAAGACCAACACGCACACACGGAACACACTAAAAGTGAGCACGCAAACCACCTACAGCAGCACACACATCACCCCAACCAATACAAACACCACCCAACCACAAAACAAAACCCCCAATACAAGACAACACCCCCACAGTACACATACACACCCACCAAACCATAAATCACAACACCACTAAACGAAACCCGGTGCACACAACACCAACCACTTAACAACAAAAACCGAAACGACAACCCACAACAGGTCACTGACACATCTACACCAAAGCAAAGAACCCACGCCACCTGCCAAAAAGTAACGATTTACCTAAACACAAACCAAACCGAACCTCACCACGACTACTACCTTAACTGAGCACCGCACCACGGGCATACACGAACTCTTCAAACGCGAGACGGCCATAACGTCCTACACACTGACACCACATCATCTCAAGACACCACACAAAAAAATTAAAAAAACGACCACAATAACACCAACTATACCCCACCAACACTACAATAATACAACCAAGACACCACAATGAACATACCACTTACAGACAAACACCCACACACCACCACATCACGAACAGACACTTAACGCCCGTCCACCCACTCAACCGAACCCACACAATCGCAAACACACCACACCCAACAAACCAAACCACAACAACCTAAACACAACACACCAACCACGGAGCAACAACACACTCCACCACCCATAACCCTCCACGCAAACATAAAACAGCACCAAGCACCTCATAACACAGCAAACCACCCCTCCAACACCACACCAAACACCTAACACAGCTCATCCCGCACAACCCCATTAACAAAACACAAACAAGAATCCAATCACCCTAACACCATAAAATTTCGACCACTCCGCCACCAAACTGACTCCCAACGACCCCACACCACGACGTAACACCACACACGCCCTACCAACATCTATCATCATAACCCCTCGGGACACCACCCAACCACACCCACCACTCCCAACCTATGACAACAAATCCGAGATACAGCTTACACACCCAACACCACACACACCGATATAACGAACAACCCACCACCCCACCAACTATAACCAGTACCCGACCACCCACCACCGAAAACTAACTAAGGACAACCCACAAAACACCAACAACACCGAAAACACACCTCGACCCAAACCCATACAAACACCCACCCAATACACACCAAACACCCCCACACGGAACCAAAACTAACACCACCAACCCAACTACACCTACTACCAATTAGAACGACACACAAATCCTCTACAGTAACGTCCAAAATCACCACCCAGCCACACCCCACCAACACACCACACCAACACAACCACCACGCAAATCAACTCGTACCTACAGGAAAAACCACCCACTCACCAACACCGACCACTATACAAGAGACGACGATAGCAACTCACAAACGGGACGAACCACCAGGGACATACCCCAACACACCCAACCCACTCCACCCACAAACAAACCAGCCAAACTCAACTAACACACAAACCAGAAGTCGAACAAAGCACAACAAACCACAACCAATAAGTCAACACTACCACATTTCACGTCACGATACCGAGCCCACCATACGCACTACCAAACACCGCCACATCACCAAAAATCACCCACAACACAAACCACAACAGATCAAACCATCGAACCAAACAAACACCGACGACACAACCACGCACACCAAACAAACCCATGACCCAAAACCAACGCCAACAAACCTAACCCCCACTAACCACGTCACACAATACATACCCCAACACCGCACACCACGCACAAACCCCACCCATTTAGCACCACAACCCACTACACTGATCACCCTCTGAAACCGACACACCTACCAACAGACACCCACACCATCCAAAGACACAAAACAAACAACAACTGACAACCCACCTACAACACGACCCAATAAAAAAACCACTCCACACGACCAACGACGACCTAAAACACAAACACACCCTCACCCCCAAACCAACCCCTGTACCCAACAAAAACCAACTACAAACACAACAATAGAACCGCGACTCACCAAACTCCACCACCACAGTTACAACGTATATACACAACACCCACCAGAACCTCACCAAGCACACCGAATACAATATTCCACCAACCAACAAGCCACCCATCCGATCGCCTCCCAGAAACCAAACCGACCAATACCACCCGACACACTAGAAACACCATACAACCCCAAACAATCACCCACCACTACCACCACCACCACCAACAACACGTTACCACTACCACTACTACACAACACACCACAACTCATCGACACACAACCGATAACATCACCCGCACCCTCACAACCCCAACACACCACACTACACAACTACCCCCACCAACAAAACCAAACAACCAGACCGCGTACAACACAACAACCAGAACCACAACACACTATCAACCTAACCAAAACCCTACACTCAACATTCACCACCACCACCAAACCCTCCAGACACCATTCTGTAAACTACTTACACAGAGACCTACTATAACCCAACAACAACTCACCACCACACAACAACACCCTGGAAACAAGCAACAGACAACCCGACCATGCTAAACCCAACGACGACATACCACAACAAGCACACGACCCACACAAACCAAAACCACACACCAAAACCAACGACCACTCCACACGAGTCACACGCAGAAATTCATACATAGATCCACCAGAACCTTATACCATCAACAAAACACTACAACACCACTCACACCCCACCAAAACCACCCACACACCACTACCACAAAACTATGACACTCAACCATATGTACCCACACTTGCACCCATACGCCAGCAACCCTCACCCTCCCACCCAACGACTCACACAAAAACAACCTCACACATCCCAACCACAACACTCATTAAAAACGACCACACACAAAAGCATGATACCCCAACATACAACACCTCCCACACGAAACACCCACCCAAAACAATAACCCGACATGAGACAACCACCCCTTCTAAACACTAACACCTAAAAACACACACTAGAAACACCCACAACAAAAGCCAGACACAATCCACAACACACTACAACCTCAATCCAATCGTCACCGACAACAAATACCCATATCACCCAACCCACCCACCACGCAATGACCACAACCCAAAAAAACACCGACAACCAACACAACACAACCCAATCAACCCACACACCAACCCAACCCCAGACCACATGTACCAACACCCTACTCACCCACTCAAAATCCACAAAACCACACACCAACCAACTCACGACTACAGTTAACCAACCATACACGCCCCCCCCACCAACCCCAACGGCATCCTTACAACTACGCATATGCCGACGAGTACCACACGACGTACAAGCATACCCACAATGAAACCTCAATAATCCAAACAATCTCCTCCCTACGAACGCTATAAACGTATCATGCCCACCCCAATCACCACTTACACACAGCGTACACCACCCCCCCAAAACACAAACCACTAACCCTAACTACACGAATACACCCACACCAAAACCATCCCACAGCATAAAACCAAACTCACAAACCTCCCGCACCAACACCGACACACACAGTTAACCCAACAACCCCCCGGCAACACATCCGTTTCAACCAAACACACACGACACACCGCCTCAGACACTACGAACCCCACCGCGGCGTAAACACACCATACGTACATAGACTAAGAGCGACTACCATCACACAAAACCAAACAAACCAACACGCCACAAACACACAACAAGCTAGCGATCAGTAACACAACCACCCCAACAAACACAACAAAACACAACACACGCCTCAACGCACCCACAGCTACATCCAAACACAACAACAAGAAGAACCACTACACGCTCCATACATAGTCGAAACACCACACACCACAACCAAAACACACTCAACACACACAGTCCAAACCAATACCCATGCAGACTAATACACACTCACACACAAATCCAACCCACCAGACCCAAACCTAACAATAAAAACCGACACCGCCACCACCCCTACCCAACCCCACCCCCCACGAACCTAAGCAACACAAACTACCACAAAAACTCCAGCACGCCTTAACAACCTCCCACAGCCCCTAAACCACCAAATACCTACCCAACCAAAGCCGACAACCACACTACCTCACCCACCACACACACAAACAACGAAATCTACCACTCTCACCCAAACCAACGCAAAAACAAAACACCCACCATACCGCCACACCTAAGAACACAACTAACCAGCGGATATGAAAAAAAACAGACAACCAATAAACCACGCCCACGAACCTAACCATACAACCCACACAACAAGAACCCCACCGCCAACACTTACACCAAACCGGCACACCGACACAATGAAACCAGAAACAAGATACAACCCAGACACACACAACTAAACCTACACCCACACACCTCGCCACCTAGCATGATACCACACACACACCAATACAAGAACCAACACACAACACACCACAGTAACCCGAACCTACGAACCACACCACAACCAACAAAACACACCACAAACCCACACACAGACGACACCACACATATCCACCCAACAACTCTCCAAACCTAACTACCGACCTTACCACCCCAAAATACTCAACAACACCCAACGACACCACCAGGACACGTTGAGGGATTTTAACTACTCGAATTTCGAGCCTGTCGACAAACGAAGAAAACAACTACAACACAAAATCACATTACTAACTACGCAACACTATAGCAAAACACGAACACCCACCCATATCACAACTACACAATAACGACACCACTAACACACACCACGCCACTGTCACAAACCACACCAAACTGACCACACGAGACACCAACACCTTACCAAGAACACGGAAACCACCCCCGAAATCCACCACAAAGAACTCAAAGACCCAACAAACCACCCCAACACACCGAACCTAAACAAACTAACCAAACCAAAATAACCACGAAAAAGACACCCACACACAACAAAATCACCCCTTAAACACCCCCACAACCCAAACATAACACCCAGTCCAAAGCACACCCACCTCTTAGCCGACCGTGAATAATCACGTCTACACGGTAACACCGACATAACTACCCCCACCACCTAACACCACACCAGCAGCCACACTAACCGATCTCCCAAACGAACAGCTATGAAGCTCCCCAAACCGCACGTTCCATAACACCCATACTAGGCACCCATATCACCACACAAGCATCCCCACCGAAGACTCAAACCCACCAACACAACAACCATACCTACTACACATATAAACCCATACTCACAATCAGGACCCCAACTAACACACACAACCCACATTTAAACGAAACCATACCCCACAACCGACCCCCACAACCATCCACAACACCGACGCACTGGAACCACCCTAACCAACAGATACACACAACACTTCTCGACCCCATAGCTACCAACACGGTGACCGATCCTGGTCAGTCACGATCTGCGCTCAACAACACGACGAGCACACAACAGACCATACGAAACTTAGCATCAACCGGTAACACAACCAGCAAACCATACACCACCACGCATCGCACCGCATCCCCACACCATCACTAAATCTACCCAAACACAACCCCTAACACACAACACTAACGAACACACCACCGATAAAACACTGCCTGACAAACAACCACCGCTACCCTAACGGACTTCCACACCAACCATACACACTAACAACACTAACAAACGAACAATAAGCATCCCCGCACACACACTAACAACACCCACAAAACCCCACCACCACCCAACCCACAACAGGACGCACCTCACAAACAGACCGAGTCGCACCACCACAACCACACTCCACACCCCGCAACATCAAACCGAAGCACACCTACACCAACCTCACTAAAATCAACCGAACAGCAAACACAACCCAACCACCAAACACACCGCACAAACAGTAAAAGCTCAACTCACTAACAGATACCAAAACACCACAAACCCCTATGATAACACAGCGACCCACCAGTACACACAAACACTACCCACACCATACACGACCCAACACAGGACACACACACCAAGTTACACTCACAGCCACCACCCACCCCCACTACTCACAGAACCACACACAACCCCACACACACTCAAAACTACACCCAACACACACGACTACGAGCAGAACAAACACCAACTACAAAAAACACGATTACGTAACTTCATCAGAACCCACCACCCACTCACACACCCACCACTAAACGCCACGATCCGACAAACCACACAACCGCCACTAGTCAACATAACAACAGTTTACACGGACGCACCACCTACACCAACCACACCGACAAGCACTGAGACCGAAAACCCCAAACCAACCCAAAAAACAACACCCCTGACACCCCCTAACAACACGAACCACACACCACAACCCTACCCAGAAACCACAAAACAACTCACAGTACTAGTAACCAGCTAACATAAACAAGCCACACCACAAGCACAAAACTACTACCCGACATCCATACAACGAACCACCCGAGCCGACCACACAACCGCCCAACAAACACGCACTACAAACCCCAAAGGCACGAAAACAGGCGTACCCCCACCGACGACCACCAAAACACACCTCACTAAAAAAGCGTCAAACACAACCATCACACATCTCCCACCAACCCCGACCCACTAAAAACAACAGGCGACCACAACACACACCACACCAGAAGCAACAACTGACCAACCCACAGCACCAGCGAACGACAAAACGCATACCACACCCCAACACCCGAGACCATACCCACAACTACTCTCGAAAATCGACGCACGAATACAACCAACCAAACCAGAATACATCACCAACAACTGAGACAGACACACTACTAACACATGACCGATTTAAACCGGAAACCCACCCCCCGACATCATTCCACGAGCATCAATAGCAGCCACCCAGAAACCAATCGCACACACGAAGCACACAGCTAGTAGCACCTATTGCAACGCGTCCTAAGTTATGTTCCAGCGACTAAACGCCACAAACTGACCCTCATTCACGGGCCCCCAAATAAAATCGAACGGAAGCGCTTCCACTCCCTCGGCACCACTAGATCACCACCCCAAAAACCTAACCTCGACCACGCCAGTTACGTATATCACACGATAGAACTACCCGTATGCGGTTGCCACCATCATCCCCGTACCGATAAACACATAAACACTCCACAATCTGGCGAAGCGTTGAAACCGTCCATTACTTACACCATACACATACCGAACGTACCAGCCTACACTCGCCCCACCTACCCGCACTTCATGAACAAACGTACACACAGCACCATCACATCCAAAACACAAGCACCACTACACAATACTTACACAAACCGGCCCCCCCTGGATACATATACAAACTACAACTCTTACCACAAAACCAAGAACCCTATCCAAACCCCGTCCACCACAACGAACACACAACAAACACTAACCAGCAACAACCCCCCCCTAGACACAACAACGCCCAAATCCCCAACCACATCACAACAACCCAAAACCACAACCTGACCAAACACAAGCACCCAATACACACCACCAAACTGTTCCACCACCAACAAACAACACCATGTACCATCAAACAAACCAAAAACTCACACTATCCCAGGGGCACCACGAAGCGTATACACTAAAACAGACCACAACACAAAATACACCACATCCCAACCAAATTACAGTAACCACCAACCATAGCACACACGTCCACACACAAACCACACAACAACACCAAACGGACTACCCACACTACCAACAAGCGCCCACAGCTACTAACAACAACACAACACTCGCCACAGCATACCGAGCAAACACAATCCTAAAGCAGCCCAAACCAAACCCCCCACAACCCACTACACAAGCAGCTATCAACACACACCCACACAACCATAAACACTACCACTCCAACCACTACCACTGCCAGAACCTACAAGGAAAACTACCCCATCAAATAACAACACCCACGCCGCAATCTAGGGGCTCCCCACACCAGCCCACCCCACCCTCAAACCTGCCAAACAACACAAAACACTAACCATACAAACACACCCCAAACACTACACCATACAAGCGACCTCCGAACCACAACAAACCTACAACGAATAGAACCAACACACACCCACCAGCAAGACATTTCACAAACCATCCTCCGACTACAAAACAACAAAACAAAACCACATCTAGACCAGACACCGCGACACCCACAAGGACCAAGCATCCAAAACAAACAAGACCATGAAATAACACCACAACCCTAAAACACAACAACTACATACCCCACTAAACACCATAAACCACATCCTCCGCCCCCCCCTCCCCCCAGTAGAGCAAACCACACAACTAACAACTAACAGAATCACTCCCACACACCAAACACCCAATCATACCCCAACACAACGACAAACCCACAAATCCTAACCCCATACCACACAAGAACCCCTACTACCACCGACAACCCCTACATACACCCACAGCCACCAAAGACCACACCAAAGTACACACCAGAACCCAAAACACCACAACCCACCACCCACACCAAACAATCACACCAACAACCAGAAATACCACCAATATACCACCACTACGCCAAACACACCAAACAGTAACACACAACACTCTCACCACTACCACCTACCATCACCAACCACACCACACGACTACTCGAACCCACACACGAACTAGACAACGCCCGCACACGGACCAACCGATATCAAAGCACTACATACACACACAAAAACACAAACAACACAGAATAACCGCAAACTCCACCCAGAAATCGAGCACACAATGCAACAAACCACACTACCTAACGACAGCACCTACCCACTACCTTACCAGCACACAGCCTAAACCCACATATACAACCAGACTCAACAACCCGACTTAACGACAGAACGCAACAGCAAACACCGACCCGCGACTAACACAAACCCAACGACACGACACACACATCCCATAACACTATATCACACCAACGAACCACACCAACGAACACACCACACATAGACTCCCACAAAACCAACAAACACTACGATGAACGAAGTGACGACGACCACCACATCTAGACACGCGCCCAAACAACCCACAAACTACACACCCCCAAACAACTAACTCTCGACACTGACCTAAACATGACACCCTACAAAGCACAACCAACCACTCAACAAACCCAAACACAACGAACCACCTCCACAAGAACACACAACACAAACTCAACAAAAAGAGACACTACATCCAAGACTACAGCTACTCCAGCACACACGAACAAACACACCCCACCCACCTCAAACCCTCACAACACCCCCAAGCCACCCATAAATGATATCTAATACCAAATACGAGCCACCCGAAACCACCACCAGGACAACACCAACGACAACTCGAAAGCAATAACCAACCGCCACCGTCTAACGCAACCCAGACACACAACTCATACAAAACACACCACCGAACAAAAACAACAAATAACCACCATACACAACCCAAAAAATCACACCACCAACGAAACCACACAAACACCAACAAACAGACTAACACCCACAATGTACAACCGGGCTTACCCACACACAAGACCCAAAGTACCACACACACCAACAAACAAAACCTACGAAACCCCACAAACCTCGATCACATGCACACTCAGATAACCACGCCTCACAAAACAACCCCCAAAGTACCAAAACAGGCATAAAACATACTACCATACAAGACTGCAAACAACCCCTCACAGAAACCGACCACATCAAACCACACAACACCAACCTGCACACCACCACCCCACTCCTCGTAGACAATACACCCTGTACACACACACCACCACACTCCACCCTCGAACACCCTTACGCGACAACAGAGGCATTCAAACATCAAGCAACCACCACGACCTGCCACAAGACAACCTCACCCACAAAACAATAATAAACCATCACGACCAACAACGAAAACCCAATCAACAACTCGACCAACCAGCCGTCACCATCACGACTAACACAGCACTGAACGACCAACAAGACGAAACGAAACACGAACAAACGCTGTCAGAACATCGGATCCAGCACAGCCGGACCCGAGCAAACTTCGATCTATAACCCAACAAACGACTTCAAACTAACAACACACCACACACACCACAACACCGTATACTAGATACGCACACCACCTTTACAACATAAGTACACCAACTTGAAGACACACCTTACCCTACAACACGCCACACTACTAACATACCTCCGTCGAACGACTACCACACCACGAACACACAACACCACAACTCAACGAACACTAGTTCAACCTCCCAACTACCCGTCACAACAACACCACGACGAACAAACCCACCTCATAGCACTACACACCCACACATAATACACGAAACCGGACACAATGCATCAACCAACCACATCCACACAACCCACAAAGACCAAAAGCCCCGCTACGAAACAACAAAACCCGCCAACCACAGTCAAATACCCAACGACGCACCACTCACCAACAACAGCCACCACCAACACGCCACACTAAACCATAACACCACCACCACCCTCAACCTACTACCAGACAGACAATAACAACTAAACACACCTACACGTAAACGCACCTGAGCGACAAACGACCACCACAAACCACACACCACGATCAACATATCAAAAATGGCAAAACACGAACCAGCAGACCAAATCTTTCACCCTACCAACACACACCACGCAACACAAACCCAAAACACCTCTACACACATGCGAAAACCCATCCCAACCATAAACTACAACCACATAGACCAACGACCACACACCCCCAAGCACACTGGCAGACAAACAGACTAAAGACATCTCCGGACCAAACACCCAACCACTAACAACAACCACCCACAAGCCTCATCAACACCACAACACAACCCACAACCACAACCAACAAAAACCAATCACAACAATTGACCAAACAGACTCGCCACCACAAGCACAGCCCACCACCTCACATTCCCATAATCAAACAACCGTCCACCACCTGTACGACTACCCGCTACAGAACCACACCAGTCCTAATAGCCAACACACACGCACCACGCAAGCCACTACAACGCCCACAACCAACTCCAAACAACCCACCCACCAACACAACACTCGCCCACACTCAACCAATCGAACCCACCCGTGACACAACCCACCCCCACACACCCGAACCACGCAAACAACGACCAGGCAAACCTCCAAAAAAAACCCACAACACCACCACAACACACCCGACCAACCGGAGAACATCCACGTTCCTGATGTCAACAAAACGAGAGAGCAGCCGTTAGACAACCACACCAACTCCCCAATTGATAGCCCACACGCAAACTAGCTACCGAAGACTCGCTGCCAACCACCCCCCACACCCAAACACCCCATACATTCAAACACGAAACCAGATTCATCACCCAACCAACAACACCCAGGACTCGACGGACCACCCTACCGACGTACTACAGTTACCACACAGAACCACTACCCCCCTCGACCCGTACCTCAGCCAAAACAAAACCAATCACTCACCGACGTCTGACCCAACGAATCTATCACCAAAAACCATCACAATCAGACAGTAAAACAACCCAACACTCACCACCTACAAACAATAACCACCCCAACTAACACACACCTTACACACTCTCCAGCAGCCAAATCCCAACTAACAAACCCACACAAACCTCTACAACCACACTAAAGGCTAACAACACGCACGTTACTCAAACACAACACCCACAACAACACACGTTACACATACCAAGCGACGCCCCTCACACACCCACGAGCACGTAAAGAATAAGCAAAAGCTACCCACATACACTACCAAGAGCAAACCATAATACAACGCACAGAGAGCAACACCCCCCCGCCCATGACATACCCGACCAAACCTAAACTAGCACATCCATGATCCTATACACTCCACCCCACCCATAACTTACATAACACCTCCCACAAACGACACACCCACTACTACCTGGCATAGGAAATAAACCAAAACACCACACCAAACACACTAGCACTACAACCTTACAAACACCTACACGACACCCCAAACCACGACTAGAACACCCTAACAAGCAACTAACTAATCAAAGACTTCCACCTATCAAACCACACCCCTACAGCAACGACGAAACCACACTACACAGCACTAACAGCCGAACGACACCACACAACAACCCCCCAACACAAACACCACAGACCTTACCACCCACACACACGTCCACACTACCCACCACCTACTACACAACTTACCAAACACAACATCTAGAGAACTATACGCACCTACATACAAACTCAAGCCTAAAGGACAACAAACACAGGACACCTTACAAACACACAACCATACGAAAACAGTACCTACAGAAGAGATACCCCACAACCATACCACCTCCACCGGACACCACAGAACACCACAACAGCTTACGACACAACATGGTAACACAACACGCCTACTAGGACACATGGATGGATTGGCTGAAACGCAATTCCCAAACAACTTGGAGCCGAACGGCCCAAAGACCTACACACACCACCCCACTTTACCCACCAACGACACAAAGCGCCAAACAACAACCAGCACCATCAAAAACAACCTACAGACCGAGTCACATCCCAACGCAACTCTCTCAACAAGCAACACAACGAAGTAAACCCAACACCCTAATGCGAACACACCCTAAGTGCGTACTCAACAGCCACCAATGCGAAAGACCTATCTCACATACGACCCACCCACCACCCAACCACAACTTAAACAATACCACCCCCCTACCACACTCAACACCACAACACAACCCCTCCACAAACCTCCAACCTACACACACCATACCGACCGGACACCCAAGACGCCCCCACAATAACCCACTAACAGCCCCCATCCAACAACAAGCACAACACACACCAACCTAAGATCCAACACCAACATCCTAACACCAAACACACGGCACGACAACGACTCCAACATCACCAGCGTAAACAACACATACACAACACCCACCAAACAACGACGCATAACCAACCCCCGAACACCCAGCAACCCGCGACACCATCAGGCCCACCCACCACCGCATCCGCAACAACTATCCGCACACACCACACCAACCCAACCACCATACAGACAACACACCCGCGCTAACAAACCCTTACATTGACACGACACGCAATGAAACACAGTAACCCCTTCTACACACCCGATCAAACACCTGACATGCACACCCCCATGACACAAACCCGAGTAGACTCCCTCACAAACAACACCCCACGGCAACGGACACACCTCACCCCAGACACCGTCAGCCCCTTCATACACACCACACAATCACCATTCCCCCACAAACGGCCATTGAAGAGAGACCAGATACCCACACCTACTGACGACAACACACAACCACCAGAAAACAAGTAACACAACTACCGAGCCCAACCCGATCCCGCACCACACAACCCCCACAGAACCACACACAACATCCCCAAACACCACGCAAAACACACAGAATCACCCACCAACAACAGACGACGAAACCCGACAACTAGCTACCTCCAAACACCAACATACACAGATATCCGACATCGCTACGAACCGACACCCAAAACGACAAACCAACCCAACTTTCCGAGAACACACCCACACACCCCCAAAACTAGCCACCTGCCGGAACGTGATACCTAAACCAAGTAACCCACACATTAGGGCAACACCAACACCATAGTACAAACGACGACAACACCCACACAACAGTAACACCGACTAGAACAATACACAACGACCGCCCCTACACTAACGACCTCATACTACCCCAACGAAAACCACCACAACCACCCACACACAACAAACACCCCCACCACATACACACACACACCCACAATCAAAACCCACACCGAACGCCACAACCGCCAGCACGACAAGCCCCAACCACAGCCACTAACCAACAACCTACGATAACAAAACACACACACACCTTACCGCCGATAGTCACAACACGCGACAGATATCACACCCTAACACAACAACGCCACTACGAACATCATTACCTCCCACCCCCTCCACATACCACCACCACACCCAAAACACTACCACAAACACACCACACACAGCAACCCCAAACACCACTACACACCACTAACCAAAACCAAATGCACTTCCAACGAGTACAAATCTCGTAGACAACAACAAACCTCGCTACAACACTACACCCCACCGCTCAGACACTCCCAACAAACACAGAAGACCACTTCTCACACCCTACCGCCCCAAAACACCACACACCACCCACCTCGCTTTCATAGCACACCCCACCAAACAAAAAACCAAAAAGCCGAACGATTCTACCACAGCTGCACACTAACTTACATGACCACTATACTACCTACTTCCCAGAAATGAACACAAAACAGCAGCATTACCAAAAAGCAAGCAGCCACACCAACAAGAAAACCACACAACAAACACAAAACGTTCAACACAGTAGAACTTAACCCACCAACCCCACACCCCCCCCCCCAAAAACACTAACGATCACACATGAGCTAAGCGACATCAAACAGACACATCGATAACTAAAGGTAACAAGGCACCTCTAAGAAGTAACAACCGACCACGGCTACAAACAAACCCACCTACGTAAACTACCTCACACCCCACCAAGCACCACCCACGCACACACAACATCCCGACACTCAACACCCCACACACTAATCAAGACACCGTTACAACAGACATACAGAACACTAAAAACAACACATAAACAATCACTTCAAACCCCAAACAACCACCAACCTACTCCCTAGACTAATAACTCACTCAACACAACCCACCGAGACACACTCACTCGACCACTCCTACACAACATCCACCCCACGTATCACACGTAGTGTAGCACTCACAAGACTTCCCACATACACAAGCATTACGCAAGCCACCACAATAGGACCCACCGCACCATCCCCAAGTAAACACCGACCGCCACGACACAACCAAAATACCGACCACCAACCCCCTGACACCAATACTACCTCTTACCACCAAACGCCACCCCAACACCCACACCCCTCAACACTCACCAAACCATGTAGACGGACGAACAAACACCGCCCACAACCCAACCCGCCAAAAAAACTCACAAAGACGGCTGCAAAACTACCACTATCCCAAACACAACCAGACACCACCTCATCCAGAGGACACACCTCGACACAACACCACACCAATACAAACCCCAATACAACACTGGGATCCACACCACGACTTACAACACAAACAACCGCCATAGAATACCCAAAGCACCACACCTCACATACACCTCACACAAACACTGACCCATACCTACTACACACTACCACACATCACCAACTACTACAAACCAACATACAACAAACCTCCCCAACGACCCGCTGACACAAACAACACTACCACCACACCACAGAAACAAACACTACCAATGATTAAAGTAACACAGCCAAACAGCAAACACCACGCAACACGCCACATACCCAGCACACACCGCATCGAAACACGCAACTAAACAAGCAAACCACACAGCACAACAACCCCCACTACAATAAACGTACCACCCTCAACACCCAGACAACAGCTACTACCACCGCCTTACAAGAGACATACACACCACACTACACGCTAACAGAACACCCAACACACCCACCCACAGACAAAACGCACAAACTCACTACCGGAACACAACCCCCACCACAGGACCGGCCCACAGACACATAAAACCAGACCAGAACCCTAGCCATACCCCCGACAAGCTAACATTGACTACCCCCCTACACACGACTACACATACCATACCAAAAAACAAACACCATACACCACAAACCCAAAACCTCAATAGCGACAACCACAACGAACCCAAACACTAACCCACAACCACACCCCCACACTCCTCCCATCCAACACAAAACACACACAGACCCCTAACTAACAACAAACGCACCCGACAAGCCACCAGAACACTCATAATATACTAAACCATTACCCCCAACGGACTCAAACCACCCCGCTACCCATACACCACACAAAATGACCGACTAGTACAACACACACCTACAACCCAAAACGCAAACCTTGCCCTATTCGGACTGACCCATACCCCACAGACACCCACTATAACCACACGACAACACACAGCCGACACATAAACACGACAAGAAACCCAATCACCCACACCCTAACAACAACACCAGAAAACAACACTACGGCCCCCACACCCCACAACTCACGAACCGCACACGAACAACACCACACTGAACGATAACACTAGAAAAACTTTGCTAGGACAATTCTTAGCCCCCAGAACTACATCACCCTAAACATAACTAATATGCAAACCACACCACCATCAACACCACCAACCACAGACGCAAGAACACATCCCTACATGCACAACACCACCATCACACACAACACTAGAACACTAAAACACTAGCACAGAAAACTGCCACATCGACACTGACAGCCAACGCTACACCAAAACAACGGACCAAACACATGATCACTACGCAATCCGACAACAGATCCACACATCGCACACGACTATCTACCCCAGTAGCAACACACCACTTAACCCTCAACACAGCCAAGTACCAACACCACCGCCAATCGGGACTAGATTAAAACCCACAACCAACCACATAGACAAGAAAAGACCCACATCCACTACACACCACGCAAACTTAACCCAAAAAAACACCCAACCCTAACGAAACATACCACAACACAACACACACCCAACACAAAAAGACTTAACGACAACATACGAAACCACACCGACGAAACGCACCACACACAAAGAACCAAACCACACAACCAACCCATCTCTACACAAACCACCAACAAGCACATTACGTAACCAACGACCCCTTCCGCACATCACGACTACGCAACCAACAATAAAAACAAGCTTACCAGGCAACCCTGAAACAACATCCCAATCACACAACCACCACAACAAGTAGCATGCAGCACAGACCCACACAACCGAACGACCCTACCCAGTAATACACAACAACACCAAACCCACCACCAAGGAACACACCACACACACTATCCCACTCGCAAATCAACACGCGAAACCCACCCACACACCACCGACACACACTGATACCAAAACTACCCCAAACCACCCATCACTACAACAAGCAAAAAACACAAAAGTGTCCCACACCAAGAAAACTCACAACCACACACAAACAACCCACGAACAGCATGACGCCGCCTGATCTACCCTTGACCACTACCCCACCAACAACACCCACACAACCAAACAACCAATACTCCACATAAGACTAACACCCCATACATTTCAATCACGCACACATCCAAACACCAAGCCCCTAGCCCACCTCACCAAACACACACCAACACACGCAAAAAACCATACCAACCACACAAAACCGACACTCACCTATCCAACCACACACACTGAATACACCAGATATACAACACACGAGCACACACCCACACCCCACATATCGAACCAAACACCCACCCAGTAACAAAAACCCAACCTACCGAAAACCGAGCTCAAACAAACACGCCCCAAACCCAGTTCCCTACTATTGGTACCTCCAACAATACACACCCACACCACACCCCGACACACGACACGAAAGACCTGCCACTTACAAACGATCAAACAACACAAATACACAGACCGAAGCGACTCACCACACCCACATCTAACAACAAACCGAACAACAAACCCGCTACGATACAACCCTCATTGCACATACGCACAACCACAGCACACAACTACATAACAACAGACAAACATTAAAAAACAACTATACCGACATCTAGTAACCTACGACCAACCAAACACCCAAGCAGACACCAGCCCCACAGGCAAGCCATCACACCACACGACCACTAAACAACCATCCCCAACTCCAAACAGAACAACAACCACACACCACTAGCACTACCGACGCTTAAAACACAGCCGAGACACACAACAGTACTATCATCTCCCCAAAACCCCCAATATCCCTAACCACCAATATAATAGCACACACCTACCAACACAAGCCCAATAACCCCAAACGCAAACAAACACAATACCAGCCCAACGACCCGAGCCCAAAACCACTATAAAAACCACTACCCCACACCTACACGACTACCGAACCACCACCACAACTGACCAAGAATTGTAACACTACACCAACACACATAACTTGACAGATAGCACTTGATCAACAACCCCCCCTAACCAAACACGTCAAACAAGAGAGTACACAGTAATTACCGACTAACCAGCAGTGCCACACCCACACCCCAGCACCCACAACACAACACACTATTACCACAACCCAACCCCGAACACATCATCACACTCAGCCACCAGTACCCACAACTACCAAGCACGACCTGACAAACACAAACCAACAGCCTATGAACCCCCAAGCGACACAACGACCACACACACACACACACTCACACCTACAAACACACACAACTACGCCGAACTTACACAACACAATTTGAGTCGAAACACCACGAAGCACTCACACTTACTATACACAAATCGATTAAACACAATACGACTGAGCACCAGACCCGGTCTGCCACAAACTCCGAAACACCCCCACACTTATGCCCAACACCCCGGATCAAGAACAGAAAACACGATACCCAGAACGATCAATGAACCCAACACCAACACCACTGTACCCCCCCACATACCAACCAACCCTCCCAAAACAGCACTAACGATTTTATTACCGACACACCACAGCACCTTAACTACACAGGAAAACACGACACCACAATCTTTCACTATAACCCAACTCCAGAACTACGCCACCCGACACACAACGATAAACACGCACATTATCACCACATCCTACACAAGACACTCACAACAACCCCAACACAACATTAACATAGCACATCACACACACCGACCTACCAACTACCCAAACCACAACCACCACCACCAGCACAGACGCTATAAACACCCACTAAATAGACCGCATGAACACCCTCACTCAAGCACTACAAAATCACATACTTTCACCCCAGAAGCAACCACAAGACGCGTAACCGAACCCAAACACAGACACCCTCTACAAACACCCAACTAACAAACACCGCTTAACCAGACCGATCATCCCGCAACACACACATCCCACCACGAACAACCAACCACCCAGCCGCACTACACCATATCCTCCCGACACGAGTATGTACACACAAATCAAAACACACGAACATAAAACACCCACATCAACCACACCTACAACCTACAAGAATCTACACACACAACTCAACACCTAGCCTAATAGTAACCGCGCTACACACCGAAGAATAAAAACAAAATAGACAAATACACAGACCACACCACCCTACCACCTACAGAACGCACAGATATACACCCACGTGACATACACACTTCGCAGTACACGCTTTCACCGTAGCATCACACAACGAACCACCCAAGCGAACCATCAAACCCCCCCGACGACCAGACCACCGACACCACTACCACACATGAAACGCCACATACACGACAACCAACAGCAGGCCACCAACACCACCCCAGCCCGGAAATCGACTACCCAACTACAACTAGTTACTCAATTTTACAGTAACTCCACAACCACTACACCCCAAACCCAAACACCTACCACAACTCCCACTCCACCTCCCGACGTTCACTACCCACAAACTACACAATCCTAACAAACCCACATACCAAACTTACAACTACCCGCGACTAACACCGATTATAAACAACACATAAAACCGTATCACAAAACCAAACCCCACAAAAAAACATACCTACACCACAACACACAAGAACCAAACCCCGCCCCAGACCCACTAACCCAGAGACCACCTACACAATGCAACAAGTAAACCAACCCCGCACACCTAACATCAACAACCGCACCCCTCACCTCACTGCTTTCCTGGAAACAGCAGAACTGCTAAACACGTAATACGATCCAACTCACACACAAAACCACCCGCAAGCCAACCAACCACACCTCAACAAAATACGTTTGGGAAATTTAAACACTAACGACCAAACAACAAACAACACACGAGGAAAGCAGTGCTACACATACAAGAAACCATTTCTAGCGCTCACCACCCACAACTAACTAAAACAAAACAACACCACACCCACACTGACAATAGCCGATCACAAAACCCACAACTCCCACAACCCACCAACGCACCAACCTACCGCTTTTCCCACTAAACACACGCCGCTACCACAAAACCACCTGATCACCCTAAAACCCTCCAACCCAACCCACCTAAAAGCACAGACCATACCCACACAACACGAACACCATGTCAGCCCCAACCACCACCGACCACCAACATAATAAACTACTCACAAGAGCACACAGCTACACTAACGAACGCTACCCACCGCACGCCACCCACACAACCTACAACGCAACCACCCCCGCCCCAAACAACGAATAAATCACACCACTACCAACGTACAACATAACAACCGAGCATACTTCCAAAACCGGCCACACCGATAGCAACCACACATCATCACACACGCCGACTGAAACTCCGACGTAAACCAGGACAACTCATACTCACTACCCACCAACACAATAACGACAACACGAGAACACAACCTAACACAAACTATCAACCACCACCACACCAAAGCGCAAAGCACAACACATCCATCCGAAACAACAACCAATACCCACCAACCGAACGTGCGACCAAAACGAACGATACCCAATCGACCTCCGAACCAACCACACAGCACCCACAACGCCAACAGACCCACCAACCACACATAGCGAACCCCCACACGCACCTTCAAACCGACACGCACGCAACACACTACAACCACCAGCCACAGAGCCACCTTATCCAGCTCACCCATACGACACTACCATACAAACAACTCCGAGACATCCACAGCCCCACCAACACAACCCAACTACCTACAACCCTCAAAACACCTGCACACAACAACACAGCCCAAAGAACACACCAGACAACAACCCCACACAACGACAGCACAAGACACCCCGCACACCAACAAACACCATACCCCACCAGTTAGTAGAAGCACGATACTACAAACACACCCAAAAAACCGCCGACACACACGACCAACTGCCTAAAATCCACCCCCAACTAAACGTCACCCAATCAACCAAACCCGTAAGCCACACACTCATCAATACAACACCACCGAACCCTACAACTACACCAACCCAGCCCCACACACACACAAACAGCCACAGAACTCAACAGTACAGCCCCAAATCAACAATACACAGCCACAACCCACGATCCCACCAACCCCAACCGCTAACCCGCGAAACCCCCCCACCCATACGACAACTACAACAATCAAACATCCCCCCCGCCATACGCACAACCAGCCATCCAAAAAACAAAACAAAAGCCACAACCACCCAAACCACCAGATACCAACCCAATTCACCACTGCACAATTAAACACAAACACGCAAAACCACGACACAATAACGCACCACCCCACACCAGAAGTGCCAAACAAAAAACTCCACCAACCACACCAACCCTAACACACCAAAGCACCCCACACCATCAACCACGACACACCACACCACCACGCACTCCACCAACCAACACAAAAAACCACAGACTCGAAACCCCAGAAACACAAACACAACCGACACCGACCAAACGACCTTCAACCACAAAGAAAACAACACACACCACAAATACTACCCAAACTCACAGACGAGCACTACACCCAGCGCAACTCCCCATCGTCACCAAAGAAACACATTCAAGTTACTAGTACCACCAACCACCCACAACCAACAGATTCACGAACAACCTCTCTCCACAACGTGAGAGGAAAACACATACGGACCTAGAACCACAAATCCACGCATTCACCACACAACACAGACGCCATCGAACTAACACAGACCCCCACCCATAAACCCAACACCAAACCAACCCCCAAAAGCCACCAACCACACCGAGCGACACATCCTAACAACGACACCTACCCGCACCTCCTCACCCCAAACCAACAAACCACCACCCAAAACCACCACCTACTAACGAACAACACACAAACCACATCAACAACACCAGCACCACTCCAACCAACGAAACACTAAACCAAAGCAAGTTACCCACCACACCACCATGACACCCCACCACGACCACGAACTACACTACCACTACCAGCACTAACCCTCCCACACGTTGCCCAAACCTATCAGACACCGACACCCAACAGGACCAAGCCACCCCCGCCCAACCCCCACCACATTAACATCGACCACACCTTAACATCCACCACACGCACACACCCCCACCACACACCCGACGCGCGAGATCCCGACCAACAATTTCGTAATAGCCTAGTGAACCACTAGCACTACCAAGCATTCACACCACACCTACAACACGCAATCAACACCTACCCCTCTACATCTACATACGGGGCACTAAAACACTAGTACTAAACACCTATCGCAAACCCAACTCCCCACCCCCTCCCCCGAGTACAAGACAAAACACACCGCATACCACACTCACCCCTCAGACACCACTAAACATCACCAACTCACAACGAACACCGACCAGATCCCCCACTACTGACACTCACACAGCACGGGTCAGCTAACACCCGACCACAAAACTTACGATAACACCACTCACACAACACTACCAAACCACATTGTAAACTTGCCACCGAGACCTAGCATGCCACAAACAACACGAACCGCCTACCCAAAAAACCCAACCAACACCAACACACGAAACATCTTCTACCATCATACACAGACACGGAACAACACCTTACACTCGACCACATACCTCCACACAATACCCACAAATAACACACTACATGCCGAACCCATTAAACCAAATTACCACACTCACAAACAACGCACCATACCACCGCACAAGATATATCTACAGCCCGACCAGACAACAACCGACAGCACCAATCACACTACAAGTCGATTCCACTCACACAACCAAACCTATCCAAACCATACACAGCCATCCCACGTGACGACCACACACTCACATACCAAACCAGAACAAACCCACAAACTACAAACTACCCAGACACAAAGACGCAAACCAACACCCCTACACACAAACACACAAACTACCAAACAGTCCACACGAAAACCCACAACACACGACAACAAACTAACAACACAACCAAAACACATCACCAACAGCGCACAACCACCGTCATCAGCTCACCCACACACCACGGATCTAACACGCAAAATCAATACCTACACGACACGTCATACCCATAGCCACCCAAAACAGCACCTACACTTAACCCACAGAACGCATGACATAGCCCGGCAACACCAACAATCACCTCAACACCACCAACAATACCCAACAACACCTACACCCCAATACTCTGACAGACCCACAAAAACTCCCAACCCCCCTCACCAAAACACACAAAACAACCACCACACTCCCTACCAGCACCCACACACGACACACCAGAGCGAGACTACCACCACCCCAACCACCCTACCACCTACGCAACAAAACCATCCCACTCACAGCGTACACACCTAACAACAACCAACACAATGAAACAGAAGTACGCCAACACAACCACGACCATCAAAACTCATCAACACAGCAGATTCAACACATATACAGGTACACTCCAAGACCACATAACACGACCCAACATTAAAGAACCACACACAAAACCACTAACACACCACAGTGAAACACGATTAACAAAAACTAACCAAACCTTTAACCACAACGCTACCAAACCACAACACCCAAATCTACGAACCCCAAAACAATAAACAGATAACCCACTCCACCCACCCACACGACCCAACACAATACACAATCACCGACAACACCAACCCAACACTCTAGAGAAATACTCCGACTCCAATACCCCCCCACTGCCCCACACACCCACCCACACCACAACCACCAACCAAACACTAGTCGACACAGCAACACACAACACATATCGAAACCGACTGGAACTACTTCTAATCCCACCCCTCCCACCACAGAAGCCGCACCATAAACCAAAGAATCCTCCCAACAACAACACAACCTCACCAAACAGTAGGGGAAGAACACCACTAAACAAAGCTATACAAATCCACGAAACCATAAACCACACACACCTTTGACACCCAACGAAGACAACGACCCCGACCGGAACCGGGCACACGTACCAACAACCGCACAAACCAGCCAACAGTAACCAACCCCACCCAAACCCTGAAGGACCACCCACACACGCCACCCACGACCCAATCACTGACAAGCAAGAGACGAGCGCCGAGCACAACATACACACTCCCCATACCCGTGACTAACAGACCTAACTGTGACGTCACATCCAGGCTCGTCTGTGCCACTCCCAATCCAACCAACAAAACCCTCAACACTCAACAACACAGCCATAAACCACACATAACTTAAACTACCACCACACCCACCTATTAACCTCCAAAACCCACCAACACTTACTAGTCCACATCTCCCTCAAAACCACTCCCTAAACTCGAATAACCCCAACAACACACGATAAATCCCGACCTCGGGAACCAACGCAACACAAAGACACAACATCAAGGCATAAAGTCAACACACTACCACCAAGACCCCCAAACACCCAACATACAACCCACACCACAAACCACACCCACCCGAACAGACCCCCCATAAACCTACCCACGACCCACCCATCTTCACCACGATGCCCACACTACAGGAATGACCCATCAACAACAAAACAACACGACCAACAACACACGCGACCCAAAGAGAGACCCAGTACCCACCCTTCACTCTGACACCTCCACCCCCAACTAACCAGACCACTACACAAGTACACAATCCCAACGATCAAAAAGGACAAAGACACACAACGGACATCCCACACCATCCACACCACACCACCACACCTACTCCCCACACCCACTACCACCGCAACACAAGCACCCATCCGACCACAAGACCGAACACATACTCACTAACAAATACACCACACCACAAAATCACAAGTACATCTATAGACAACCCACCAACCAACGGAAACAAACACACACATAAGCTTCTAACCAGTGAAGCAAGAAACAATAACCATCACGACGACGCCGACCCAGCCCACCACCCAACCAACAACACACACCAGAACAACCACGACAAACCACAGAATCATAACGCTTTAATACCCCCCCAACGGCACATACAAGCAACACGCCGGACCACGACAACCCCACAATATCACATCCTACCACACCCAACCACCACAGCAAACCACGCCCACAAAACATAGACACACATACCACACCTTCGACCATCTTACTTGTATCTGCACAAACCCCTATCAACCAAACCATGAGCAAAACGCCAACAAACCACTCAGCTCCTACACACGCCTAGAACATCCAGTAGAACAATCAAACGAAACCCACCACTACACACGAACTAACAACAACAGCTTTACCAACACTACACCACCAGACACACACCAACCAACACAACAAACAATTACGACTCGAACAAAGTACCCACAAACCCGACACACAGCTACCACAGACCATGACCAACGACCACACCACAAACCAAAAACCCCACAAGCCCACGCACCAACACAACAACCAAACACACAACTCCCACCAACAACAACACATACACACCAGAACCTAGCCAACACCTACATCGTCCACACTAACCAAACGTCACAACCCAACACAACCAACTACACGATACGACCAACAACAATTACACCCCACAACACACCAGGAACACACCACATACCCAACGACCACCCCACACACTTACACCTACCATTAGATAACCATCCACAACCACGCACCCATCACACACCCCACACAACAACCAAACAGACCAACCACAGCACAGACCAAAAAAGACGCAACCCCACCCACGCCCTCTACACCAATATCAAACACTACACCACGAACTACCGAACACCCCCACTGCTCAAACCCACAACCTATACAAACCAAAAGACAAACACCCAGGACCAGAAGCCGAAACACCAACCACCAACACAACCACACTAAACCAAAGCAACCAACGAGTCGACACTTAACTCCCAATAAGAATAACACCCACCCACTTTCACAGAAGAACAAATACAACTAACAACCAACATAACTACATCCCCAGGTCCAATCCAAAACCTGAACACCCAGAAACCCCAACACCCACACCACAGAACACACACAACCCGCATAAAAACCGACACGCCACAAAGTACACCACCTACATAGACACCAACATAACGGAAAACGAACTCAACACCCCCATCCGACCGACGACTCAACCCTAAAACAACAACATAAACACCGCACCTCCACGCGCTCCATAGAAGCACGTCCCAGCAACGTAGACACACACCAAACACAAATCACAGGAACACCGAGCCCTCGTACCCACCACGAACAACCACGACCACCAAACCATCACCCCAACCCAACATACCCATCAAACACCTTAACGGCCATCACTACTCACACCGAAAACCACACAATCACAAGACCAACCCACCCACCACCCAAACAAACTACAAACACGATCCACCAAAAACGACACCACTACCGGACCAAAAACCAACACCCACACACCACCACATATCAAAACCACCCCAACACCCTCCACACCATTACCCACACAAAACAATACACCACACACAAACACACAGACATCTAACCATCAGCACACACAACAAACACCCCACAACACATACCACAACCACCAAAACAAAATACTCCTATACGAACCCAAACTACGGACCACATACACCTCATACCCACACAACACACAAATCTCACCCTACAAACACCACCCACAGACAGACAACCCAGACCGACACCAAAACAACCCTATACTTCCATACATAACACTGGTCTCGTACATTAACTCTGACTAAGACTAAACCTAACAACCACTGACACTCAACCTTTCACACCCACACACTGGCGTCCACACCCCCCTACACGACATCACGCAAACCCACCACCACTCTCAACCTACCAGGACACACTCCTCGCAATTAGCCCTGCCAGACCACCACAAGTTCAACGAGACCTCCACAGACTACACTGCCACACACACACACACACCCAACGAACAAACCAAACAAACACAAGCGAAACTCCCGAAAACGCTCTACAAACACGCACCCACACAACACAACAACATACCGACCCAACACCCACCAACCTAACACACCACACAACCCACATACGACAGACCAAATACACACGACCAGCACACCGCCACCAACACCACACACCAACACCAAAACCCAAAACCAACAAAACACCATACCAAACAACTAGCAACACACACAAGGAACACACACACCACTTTACCCACACCCACAACCACGTGAAAAACAGCCCACATTAACTGCGCCACCTACACGAACAACCACTCCACGATCCCTCCACCAATCTCACACCCAACCAAACCCCCACACCAACACTGACGCACACAACCCACCCACAACACCACGCAGACAGTTAACAACCACACCTCAGCCACTAGACCCACACACAACTACGCTCCCACCAGCCAACAAGCAACCCAGCCACAACCACCCCACCATTCCAAAACACAAATATCCCAAACAACAGCCTCTAAACAACAAACAGCCCCCCCCCCGACCACGCGACAACCCCCAACAAACGCAACTCAAACATACCAGATAGAACAGCCCCAGCCGCCCAGCACAACCGCAAACGGGTTCTAGACAAACACAACAACCACCACACAAACTAACAGCATCACATACAGCAACGAAACCAAATACAGCCCACAAAACAAAACACCACGCTCACAACACAACCACAACCTAAACCGCCACCACAGACCCAGTAACACACAATCACACGACCCCACCACACTCACCAACAAACAAACTTAGCTAAATACTACCAACAAACAAGCAACTCACGACCACCCACAAACCAGCAGACAAGAAAACAACCCACCGTATCTCCCTCACAAAAATCCAACACCACACGACGAACCCCCCAAAACAACACACACCCCTCCCACAAAAACCACAACACAAAACATCAACACACCCAGACCACCACAAACACACAACCTACACCCGAACCCCCAATGTACTCACAACTAACCACCACGCCGACCCACGCCACCTACACCAAGTCACGACAAGCCCGACAAACACTAACTACAGCGGAATAGAGGACAACAACGACGAATCAACCAGGGAGAGACCACGACACAACCCCAACAACGTCAAACCCAACTTCCACGTACTAACGACGACCTAGCCGAACTAGAACCAACCACCACAATACAACCAACCCACATACACCAACCCACCAATCAACACACACCCACTATACAGATTATGACCGTAACAAAACAAAAACCGACCCAAGCACCCCCACCGCACCACACGACACTGAAATCAGAGGTCAAACACCCGATACCCCTGCCACTAACAAACCAAGCCAACCCCACACCCACAACACAAACACCAACCACCAAGAACACCAACAATTAAAACACCCCAGAAGACAAACATGACAGCACGTCGAGAGCGAGACACAGCCGCTCACAACACCACAACACAAACCACAAAAACCGAAAATAGCTACTTTTCCAAGACAATAACGCCAACAACTACCCACCGATGACCACCATAACACCACCAGCACAACGAACCACATACTAGAACCCCGTCACAATCCCACAGCCAACAGACACCCATATCCACCACAACACGAGCGACACCAACAAATTAGAAACAGCGGCGCAAGTAACTGCTGCAACCTATCACAAACACCAACACACCAACCAACACGAACAACCTCCCACCCTAAAACCCGCACGACCCTACCCCCAAAACACTCCCAACCGCCACGAAAACACATCCAGAATATCAACGTAATAACCACACCAAAGAAGCACACGAGCCCATACCCCCTTCCACACTACAACAACGCAAAAACAACAACACAACCATACTACTAAACAGCATACCAGAGAAGGGACACACACCAGGCATAGACGCCAACATGACCTACACAAGCTACAAACCCCAACACACAGCCCCACCACACACAACTCCATCCCCACTACCAGAAACCCCACCACATACAAACATGAACAACCGAACCACCAGCCCTACACAAAACAGATCCAGAGCGACACTCCCCACGACTGCGAGAGGGGAATGCACCACCCACACCCCGCGTACAATACAACCCAACACCCTCCAGCACCACAACAACCAGACCCCCAAAAACCCCCACCAACAACACATCTCCACCACCCACTTACAGGAACGCCACTACCCGACCAACCAAACACCGTACACTACAAACCCACACAACTGCCGATCGACAAAAAGACACACAGCCTGAGAGACCACCCCCCCTGTACCCCGCCATACCAAACCACCTGACACATACAAACACGCAGCCACAACAACCAGTAAGATGTACTCTAAGCAAAAAACTCATACCAGACCAAGACCCACTCACACCAACGCCAAACTAAGCCGTAAAAAGTGAAGAAACTCACACTACCTAACACCCACACAACAATCCCTACACACTGACAGACCAAACCTCGACCAAAATAGACCCACAATCCACAGGCCACAAACACACTCCACCTAAAACCACACACAAGTCACAAAAATTCACCATAACACCACATAATCCCTTGTCCAACCACCACACCACAACAACGCACCAACCTCAACACCATCACACATTCCAAGCACACCAGCAAACAACGATCACACATAACCACGAAACCCGAACCCACAGACACTCACTTACCACCAACAACGAATAAGCAAACGAAAAAACACTACCACCCACCCGACCAACAACCCAAACCACCACAGATGGACGACACAAGCTACCCATCACAACACCACACAACGCCACTATCACGCCCATGACGCGCACACACAAACAGACCGCACCCACAACCCCAACACAACCCAAACACATCCCGGGAAACACACCAAGCCTACACCGACAACCGAACACCAAACCAACGTACCCAAAATCCAAACAACCACGAAGACTCACACGAACCCCACACAAACGACCACACTTCACCCTAACACCCCACAAACACCCACACACATACCACGCGCATTAATGGATCCCTAAAAACCACACCCACAACCACCACCTAAATAACTAAAACAAACCCAACACTACTAACACCACACCCCCAACACACTGACAGAAGCCCGACACCAACAAGACCAACACCAACAACAATCAACTACAACAGCCACCAATCCATAAAAGCACCATAACACCCACCATACAAACACAAACCAGCTCCCCACACCACATGGTGTAACACCCCCAATAACCAAAAACCACACAAACACGAACAAAACCGCCCTACAAAAAACATCCCCAAAACACACCAACACACCGATTCGGACTCTGTTACACCCACCCGAGTTGTGCACACACAAACATTACCAGCACACGACTAACACACAACACACGACCACCCCCCCTTGCACCAACACACCATCACTAAAGAATCCCCACCCGACACACCACCCCAACACATAAACCCCATCCACCGGTACACTCAACCCTACTACAGACAATATACCAAACGAAACGAACCACTACAACACACACTACGAGACCACCATATACACACAGAAACAACAGTAACGAGAATCAGAGTAGCCATACACAACCAAGACAGCACTCCACGCACACACCACACCCCACTCCCCATGAACTCCGCACACACACACCTACCCAAACACCCCACAACAATCCCGACACCCCATCAAAGCACTCTACTACACAACACCAACCGACAACTAACCCACTACCCATACACCCACAAAAACTAAACCCACCACCATACCATACATTCACAACACAAACCTACGACCCCCTAATGCCACACGACCCACCTCACCCAACACCACCCAACCAGACCCCGTGACCATATCCGACACCCACACCGACATCAATCGCCCCCCCCTACCACATAACACTCACTCACCCCACCACAGATGAGAAAACAAGGTCACAAAACACACGAACTCACCGACCACCTGACGATACAGCAACACCGAACCAAACTTCGACTACACACAACGACCAACACCAGACACCACCTACCAACACTTCCAACCCCTCCCCAGCACCCACAACCACAAAAAGGCCGAACACCAACACAATAACCAAGACATAAATACGACCCGACACAGACCACCAACTACCAAACTGACCACACCATAACCAAAGAGCCCAAAGCAACATAGAGCACACCTCAGCGGACACAAACCGACTGAATACAAAACAACACCGAAAGACGAAACACAACATACTCCACACAACGCCCCACAAAACGAACCACACAAAACAAACCACACTACTACACGGATACAATCAACCACTCCACCACAGCTATCCACCCCCCACCGACCCCCACCACACACCTACCACATCTTTACACCCACATGACCACCACATCAAAACAGACATCCAACGTACCAACCCATCCTAACCGACTCCGTACCGTACATATCTAGCCAAAACAACCCTACCGACCCCCAGCACGCACTTCTCGACCACCAACCTAATACAAACACCTAAACCAACCCCCGCCATAAATCTGCCACGAACACTCACAACACACAACTACCAAACAACACCCCCACCACAGACCCAAACAACCCCACAAAAGAGCCCACAACTCCATCCACCCAAACCCTACAAAAACCCCTCCCCCCCCGCGCCCCACCCCATGACACAGCATACAACACACACCAAGTAGCAACGGTAACCTAACAAAATAGCCAAAACCACACCGACCAAGCACAACCCCTCACGAATCAACACGACACAGCAAACAACAAAACCACACACAAAACCCTGTCACGTATAACGCCCAAACCCCCGTATAGCACCGAAAACTACCAACCCGAATCCAACTACCCAACGACAACACCCTAAACCAACCCACTCACCGCGCTCATCACCACACCACGAACCCATCCCATCAATCCTAACAACCCCAACTACTCACCCCCCCCCAACTCCATCCCAGCAATATAAACCATCAAACCCGTAATGGAACAATTGCTAACTCCCAAAAAAATCGCAAAGCCGCCCTCTACCCAACTCATCCCCCTCCCATCCCCCAACCCAATCATATCGGTTTCCGTTTAAACCAAAATACCCTATTCAGCTGCACTCCTCGAAATTCAAACACCTGCATTAGGAACTCTCTGACCACATAACAAAAGACCAAAAAGCCAAACCCCAACGTGTTGATTTAAAATTTATATAACACTCGTTATTGTATATTAAATTTACATACTCTATTCCGACCAAGAAGAATGAATTAGGGGGGTCATAATAAGACTTGGAAACCATAATAAATGGCAAGAACGTGTTCCTGGATTAATAGAGGGAAAACCAAGGTGATGGAGTGTAGTTTGGGAAACAGTGGAATAACAAAGGCTGTTAGATTGGGAAGGGATATTTTGACGGAATTTAAGGAATTCTGCTACTTGGGAAGCGTAATAACTAGGGATGGTAGAAGTATAGTAGACATATAGAGTAGGATAGCACAGACAAGGAAGGCTTTCGCGAAAAAGAGGAATTTACTTATGCGTAATTTAAATGTGAATATTAGGAAATCGTTGCTAAAAATGTTCGTATGGAGCGTGGTGTTATATGGGTGCGAAACTTGGACGATAGGAGTTGGGGAAAGGAACAGAATAGAAGCCTATGAAATATGGTGTTATAGGCGAATGCTGAAAATCAGATGGCTGGATAGAATCACAAACGAGGAAGTTCTTAACATAATAGGTGAAAAGCGAACAATATGGTGGACATTGACTAAGAGAAGGGATAGATTAATGTCTCCTTCTGAGACATGTGGGTCTTGTAAAATTAGCATTAGAGGGGTAATACCAGAAGAGGGAGGAAAAGGATGGAATAAGCTAAGCAGATTATGGAGGACGTGGGTTGAATACCACAACAACACTAACATGATTTTTTATAAACACATTGCAATGAAGATCCACGGTTCTGAAAGTCTTAAACTACGTATTATATTTAAATAATTTGTTAAAAATTCTTCGTTTTTTTTTTCAAGGTGGGTTTGAAGAGTTTTGAAAAAATATTTGTCTGCTGGTAAATTTGTTAAAAATAATGTTACTGCAAAAATAGTGATACAAATAATTGTGTGAGGTACGGACGCTTTAAATTGCCAACATAACCACTAAACGGTTGGCGTTGCACTCGCATTGACGTCATCCGTACACGAATTACGTCACTGCGTGTGGAATTCTAGTCTGTTAGTGATGTTATGTTACCAATTTCTGTTACCAGTAGTTTAATCTGAGTTTTAAGTAATTTACTTGGAAAAAGCTGAAATTTTTGTGCTATTTGATACTAAAGAAAAAGTAAACTAATACTGTGCAGAGTCAAATTATACTTCTGCGTGCCATTTTTATACGATTACATTTTTGACTTAGTATTTTGAGCCATTTTGGCAAATGAAATGTAATATGAAATTTACAACCCGCAAGGGGAAGCAGTGAACCATAAATTTCGTCAGAGAAAGCCAAGAAGCATGATTGTAACAGAATATTTAATAGAAAATTTGTTATATATGCATTATTTATTATCTTAGCCTAAATACCAGTTACATTAAAAAATTCTCTGACACACGCAACCATACAGAGGTGGCTTCATTATTATTATGCTAAATTAATAGGAAATTACAGGATATTTTATAAAAGTGTGATTCTTGTACTGATTTTTTGTTCTAACTTTTACACAGGTGCAACGCGCAATAATTTGATGGCTGTCATCTTGCCTTATCGGTGTTACACGTTCGTATCTTAGAAACGGATAAAGAGCATAGTGCAGCGATAAAACCGTTTTATTTTAAAAAAGTGCGATACATGCTGAGGTGAAGGACGTTCATTGCGACTCTTCTCCTTCATTCAAGATCATTTAATGCCAGATACGTTTATTTTAACATGTCCTTTTGACATCCTCAAGATTCTTGTTAAGAAACGGTACAGTCAAACCTAGGTTTTCGTTGACTTCGGTTATCGTAGATTTCGGATTTCGTCCATTTTATGAAGGGAAAACAACGTTGTCTCGGATTTAATAATTGCTTCGGCCGACCTATTCCTTACTTATTATTGTTACATTGCCACAGTTTACTCTCATTTTGTGAGCATCACCTGGTGCATTTAGTTAAATAATTTGTTTCTCATTGCCCGTGAATACTATGTAAGTAGTTAAGTACTACTTATTCCGTGTTCATCTTGACACCAAAGACTAATAGGCCACATTTTGTGACATGAGAGTCTTGTAAAATTAGCATTAGAGGGAAGTGTGTGGAGGTAAGAACAGAAGAGGGAGGACAAGGATGGAAGATAAGCGAGAATGTGGTAACTATCTAGAAATGAAAAGGATTACGTAGGATATGTTAGCATGGAGGGTTGCATCAGACCAGTCTTAGGAATTCAGAGTTCTGTAAACTAAGTTTACTTTTCGATTTCCAGTTTGAAATTGTTCGTATCGCTTAAACAGTAACTTGGCCCATTATTTTTAGCTTAATCGTGAGACCAAAGAAAATTTACAAACCCAGGAACGTTTCGAAGAAGGCCAGGAACAAAATCGAATTGACGAAGGAAAAAAGGCCAGTTGAATGACGATCTTATTAAGAAATTGCCTGGGATGATTTTATGTTCTGTAGAGGCTGATTCGACAAGTTTAAAATGCGTACTGGCATACACTGAATTTCGAGACTCTGCGAAGGAGTGAGTTTTAATGTCTGGGGCTGAAAACTTTGTACTTTTGTTTGCGAAGGAACCCTGAAGTTCTACGACATATTTTTCTGCTGTGTGTTAGCTTTGATAAAATAGAATACACATTGGCAGACCTATTGTAATAAAACCACATTGCTTCTTTCAGTCAACCCCACAGGTGACACTGATTTTAATGAGTCTCACTATAAAATTTATTATTACTAACGTTTTTTATTGGTGTATCTTTTAATTAAATTCATTTGTTAATTGTTTTATTGTTATTGAATTCAGAATTTTAAATCTAATCTTTTATTTTCCATTAAAACCTTTCGTTAATTGATCGCCCAACTGTGGAGAACAATAGCTAATACCTTAGATATTATTTCATTAAATGATCAATTAAAATAAACCCCTGTCCGAACAAATATTCAGCTGTGACGAGACTGGCCAATTTTGGAAGAAAATGCCATAAAAAATTTCATTAAAAAGATGGAAAATATAGTTACAGGACATAAACCTATGAAAGCCTTGTAATTCTAGCTGTGATTTTAAAATGCTGTTCTTACTGGTGTACCATTCAGAAACTCCTAGAGTCTTCAGTAGGAACAATATTATTAAAAGTAAATATGAACGACATCGTTGGCTTTGGAGCTGATCCTACTTCAGTATCAAAACAGCAAAACAAGAAGTGACACCATATACACGCCTGTTGCTGTTTTATTAACTTTATAATAATTTCTTTTTTTCGGATAATTAAACTGAGTAGTTTCTCTATGAAATATGGTTTTCGTGTAGTTTTCAGTATTGAGAACGAATTAATTCATTTTACATTGAATCATATGAAAGTAAATTACCTCGATTTTCGCTGATCGCGTTCGAACGCATTGTCGACGAAAACCGAGGTATGGTTGTATCTTGAAGGGATATCGTTCTTACATGAATAATATTATAATAAGAATATAAGTACAAAATGATTGCCGTCTTTTTTGTTAGTCCATACGTTGAAGTCTTGAGCAAGGACATTTCCAAATTAATGTTTGGAAAACATGAATCAGTATCCGAAGGACGTTTGGCGTCGTTTTGTAACTGGAAGAAATGTTGACTCGCCATTACACACGCCTGAGATATGACAACCAAACAGCGGTTTGGCCAAGGCGAAAACCATTTCGACGAAAGAAAAAGTATTGGAAGTTCACGACGCATGATAATGAGTGATCATTAGGGAATAATGATAAAAAGTGAGGCTCTGCTCAGGTAAGCGATTGTGAATAGTTTGCACGATGAGTTGAAGCAGAAGCGACCGGGTTTGACACGCACAAACGTTTCTCTTTCAGGACGCAGTAGTTCCCTACCCATCATATTCCTCATGTAACATTTTATGTTCACTCGTTTAGTAAACGGTTTCGAGAAAACAACTTTTCCAGACTGGTCCTGTAAACATACATACATACATATATATAAACATTTTTCTGCGCGAATAAAAAACGATTTTAGTGTTCCAAAATTTTTGAGCCTCCTAAGAGTATTATTGCCGACCTCCTGTGGTCTAGTGGCTAGAGTCACTGCCTCACAACCCAGGGATCCCGGGTACGAATCCTGGTATGGGCTTGTATGTTTTTGACGTAATGGTCGCGAAGATCTGGATTAAGACTGCCGGAGAATCGATTCTCTGTCCACGTGTCACTCCAAATTCGTCTTACAAGATGGCAATACGCAGTCGACCCGGTAGACTCAAACCCTCAATGGGCTGTAGAGCCAAAGAAGAAGAAAAAGGAAGACATTTATTTATATACTACTGAACTTTATGTACGTAAAATACTGTTCTTACCTACTTGCCGTGGTGGAAAAAATTGTTCCACGTGCGTAATAAGTTTCTAAAAGACAAAGAAAATTATATATCTAAGAGCTGATACAGTGACTGTAGATTTGCGTCAATCAATCATTTTAACATTACGTAGCTGTAAGATGAAATAGTAGTATGCATACCTTTGTCAAATATTATTTACTACGGTTGAATAAATATTGTGGGAAAATAAAAAATGATTTAGTCATTCAAATATTATTTTAACTTATTGAATTTACTACAGTAAAAACCTTTTAATTGTCGTTTTCCTTCATCGCTTTCATGTTCAGGGAGACACTCGTTTAGTATACTATGAGGGTGATTAATCTAATGCATTATCTGGTTCATAAAGGGTTAGCCATGACATTTACAATTACAACATTACAATAAATGCAGTTGTTACCATTTTTGCTTTGAGATTCCTCCAAACCTTCCTCCGCTCTCTTGACTTAAAATCCTGCTATGTTGCACGTAGACAAAGAATAAATTCGAATATAAAAATTATTTTTTTTATTTTGAGCTGTATTTGATTTCATCTCGTTGAAACTGGCGGAGAAACGGACACGTTAGGATTTTATTTATATATAGCATGCAATATTAAATTAATATATGTAGAATATTTGACATATCATATTACTGGTTACCTTGTACCACTAAGTTTTTCTGGTTCCAACTATAATTATGTATCTCTGCATAATTGTTTAAAACAGTTGACGTGTTGTTTTTGATTCGTCCTTCTTCGACCAACTACGTGATTAGACCTGATTGGACAGTCGAAGGCTAATACGTTTTTGTCTTTTGAAAAGAGCTGAACATAAAATTTAGTAAACTGTTTAGCCGTATTTTTGTACCTCGAGAAACTATAAATACAATATGAAAATTCATTAAAATCCTAAATTTATCCTGTCCAAAGTTGAACACGTTGACTTTTTATTTATAAGTGTAAAAAGTGATGAAAAGATAAATCATAGGATTGAAACATTTCATGAAAGGAAACAGGAACAACATCATAATGGAAAACATAAATTTTCCCGACGTAGATGATGGACGAAGAGTTCTCGGGATTCCAGTTGGGTGGTGAAGTTCGTTGTACACGATGTTTCAATGGCTGACACCTCCATCTTCTTCAGGTGAAGTGCTGTCAATTTAGGGATGGTGGTATATATAAACACAAACGGGATATCAAGTCCACCCGACTGGAATCCCGAGAGCTTTTCGTCCAACATCATAATGGACGCACCAATCAATCTGTCTGAACTTTTCATTTAATTTTATTTAAATATATTCGACGTCTCCCAGAGAGAAACCCTTGTTAAATGTATTTCAGAAATCGAAGTCACTAATTTCTTAAATAGGCACGCGTATAATATTTTACATTATACGTGCCAGTACTTTCAACACGTCAAGATTGCTACTTTCAATCGTCGTTTTCTTATGTATTCATTTTTGATTGCGATGTAGCTTTAATGATGATGAAGACCTTAGCGAGTCTAATGAGTCCCGTAGATGTTCCCTTCCTTTCATAGGGCGTAACTTTCACAGATCAGAGCAACTAAATAATCAGGCACAGGTTTGTCCTTAATGTTGCGCTGTGTAATCGGTTGACTTGAAGTGTTTCGTCATTAGTTCGGAAATGAGTTGAAGGATTACCAGGAGGCAACAACAAAAGTTACAATGTGCGGGGGAAGGTCTCGAAGACCCTGCAGCCTTCATGACTGTCAACACTTGTGTTCGATTCAAGGCCCGACTACATCTGCCGCACATGAGTCATGACTGACGTTCAAATCAAATGCGGATGTGCAGTTTTCTTTTAATATGAGAAATGCTCAATATATCAAGACGACTGAATACGAAAGCTACTTGACCCTTATACACTTGCAAGAAATTGCTGCAATTCGCTACTACGCACGGTGTGGTAATTCTTGAGTATTCATCAATTTTGTATAATTAAATACTATTTTATTTATACAGGAATGAAGTACTTTCAAGTATAACTATGCCGAGCCTAGTAATAAATTGCAGCAATTTCGTGCAAACCTTAGACAATGGTATTAACCAAATGTTGTTTAAGTACATCATTTGAAGTATTTGTTGGTTGATTATTTTTGTTATTTGTTCTGTCATCCGAAAGTAAGGCCAATTTATTTTAAAGAAACCAGAACAAGTCGACTTTGCAGTTAGTGACTACTTCAAACCAGAATATGCCTTTTTTAACGTTAAGCTTTCCGAAACTGTTGTCCAATGAGATAACACTGTACATTTTGGAATAATCACGTACTATTAGTTCATAGTTTGTATTTTTACTCCTGATTTATATAATAATTAAATAAAATATTTGACCAATTTCAGACTTTATTCTTAAAACAATTTAGTATTTTTAGTATGAGTATTAAATCACACATTGATCCCATAGAGAAGTAGAACTTTAGGGTTGTGGAACAAGTCCGAGATTGTACATAAATTGTTATGATTTCTTAATTACTATTATCTATATTCCACTATTTACATTCATTTGATTATTTGAACTTACAATAAGATATACTTAAGTACTATTATTGATATATATTGATAAATATTGCTAATATCTTATACTAAGTGTCTCAACAATTTACTATATCTATGGTAATTTGAGCGTAGCTTTGTACTAAGCTAATCTCCACTCCATTAGTTCATCAACAGAGTAGGAGTGGCTGAGTAAAAAGTTAGTTACTTCATGTTTTCACTTTGTATTCATTTTTAACTGTTTAATGGAGGTTGGATGTTTATTAAACATGCTAATAGCATAATAATGAACACCTATGTGTAAATTATTTTTATTTCTAGTATCAACGCTATGTACATCTGAGTTTGTTGTGACTGTTAATAAGCATAAATAGCAAAATTGATTGGCAAGTAAGAGAAGCTATTCCCATTTCCTTGAAGATTCACTGCATTAAGTTTTTTATGGAACCTGACATAATATTCTGACAACTTTTTTCTGTAGATTTAAGAAATTTATCTTTCCCTGATTCATTATCCCAGGATAATATACCATATGTCATTAAAGGGTGAAAGTATGCAGGAACAACTAATTCTCTTATTTTTGGATTACTACACCTTGACATAATTTTACAGCAGAGGTTGCCGAGCCTATTTTTCTTAAGAGAATATTAATGTGTTCTCTCCAATTTAATTTATTGTCTGCAGATATACCTAAAATTTTAGTGCATTTAAATTCACTTGTATGGTGTAGCCTCGGGGAGATAGATAAAATATTGTAAATTGGTGTTATGTTTTATAAATATAGTGTATCTTGAAAAGAAACTTGATGGTGATCATTGGGATAAAAACCTGAAAACGATACAAATATGTACCGAAACGTTGTTTTCTGCTTTTTTAAATTGTTTTAAGAATAAAGTCTGAAATTGGTCAAAAACATTTTCAATTAATATTATTCCGTTCTGATGTGGATTTTTTTTTGGCTGCTCAACACGGTTTATTTCGTTTCAATGTTCGTTACCTTTTCTTTATTTTACGTTCTAGTAACCCTCTGTTTCCGGCGAACATCTTGTTAAGTGTGTTCGGGTGCGATGACGAAACGGAATTCGTATTGTTTACATACTGACGCATCAGTAAATAAATTTCATCGTCGCATAAGTTTTTATCGGCTAAGTACAGTACATTCGTTGACTTTTTTGTCTTTGTGTCTGTCTTGCACAAGAACTATTCGAATTTTATGTTTTGATTGGCGAGTAATTAAGGGATATTATTTTGTTGCTGATTAAAGAAATTATACTTAGAGTGACTAGTATTTGTATATTTTATTTACCGTAGTCTATCATTTCAGACTAGTTCTTCACACATTGTTTTGCTCCAGTGGTGTTCTATTTTTAGAGCCCTTGTGAAGATAAATATCTCTCGCTTCGAACTCGGGACCCTTTCACCTTCAGAATTGTGGGCTAAATATATCATGCCCTCCAGGCTAAATTTCTTAGAAGCCACTTAGTTATCGCTGTTTTCAGCTATCTGAAACCTCTTTGACCCGCTGTCGTGCTAAAAGTGATCGATACATGTCAACACTAATAAGCCTGCGAGGAGATCCACTTGCGCACGCACGCGCATTAAATGTTTACATCTCCCTAAGCCGACGTTTCATTTTATTTATTTTACAAGAATATTGGTTGCAATGTGTGAACAACAGCATCAATTTGATAATAAAATGTGTCAGATCGTCATTTTCAATAGCACAGTGTACCTTGAGGCTTCCTTCAACATTTTTTTAACAAATTTTATTTTAAGTAGCATAAACGACATGGTCTTTAGCGACTATACAGCTACAAAACATTAATTGCATAGTATAAAATTACAAAAAAACAAAATATTAGTTGCACATTACATGCATCGCATATTGGTGGGGAGTTCCTACTTAAAATGTGCATGTGTGTTATCATTGTATGCCCGGCTCTAATTCTTATGACGATTATCTGATCCCTTCTGTTCAATTTGTTGTTGGTTTAGAGTTGTTGGAATAGAAGTCATTCATATCTTTATGTAGTTTAGCTGCTATCAGTTCTTTTCATCCTAAATTCCATTTTCGTGTATGTCCTTATTTATTTCCGTCCATATTTCGTTATATGCATTGCTGCTCTTAGGAACCGTATCCTTCAACCTTGTTGAGAAGACTCTCAACAAGATACACAAACGTTTGGTAAATAGTCTAAGACAATTGTTTTTTAGTTGAATACTTTCTTGCTAAATAATTACTCGTCCATCGCAAATAATAGCATCTTCAAAACTAAATTAGTCTAGTGCAGCGTACTGTAATGTGATACTTTAATTTTTTTATCGTTCGCAGGAAATAGAAAGTTTTCATTTTACGTATAATTTATTTAGTCGAAGAAACCTCCGTAAATGCCATCTTTCATTTTTCTTAAAGTTATTTTGACCCGTCTCTCATTTTTCCGGACAATGATCAATTTGAACACACTGTTCTGAGTGTGTTTCAAAAAGGGTCATCCGACAGGTCAATTTATTTTCTTCAGAGAATCCTTAGAATATCGAAGTTTGCAAATTTTATGATTTTTATTTGAATTGGTATCACGTGTTCCTATCTCGCAACTACTTGATAATCCATTAGCTGAGAAACAATGCAGTAAATGGTTAAGTGACATATTGGCTGATTCTTCTAAGGCCACGTGTTTATCCTTTCAGAGTCTCTTGCCAACAGCGTAATCTCATTAAGTGGAACTATCATTTTTGCTAGTTCATTTATGCAAGCATAAAACGAAAAGCGCAACGGCCCCAGAATAGAACCTTGCGGAACTCACATATTTATTTATCCGCAATCAGGAGAAAAGTTTTATTAGAAAACGAATCGTTTATGTTTCGCTCTTTGTTTCCTATTACATAAATATGAGAAGATCCAGGAATTGGAGGTTTCAGTAAGACCATATTCTTCAGTTTTTCAAAGCGAACACAGAGATGGACACGGTCCACAGGAATTCACTATCATATAGAATAGTCTTTTTGGTTTAATAGCCAAAAAATTATATTTAAGAGTTATAACTGTGTTCTAAGCAAATTGTTCAAAGATTTTAGGCGAAATTGGCTACAGTGAAAGTAGATAATAGTTTCCTAACTGATAGCTCTGACTTTCTTGAACGTTGACTCTAAGAAATGTGAACAACGCTGTACTGAGGCTCTTGGTAAAACTGTTCCCAGAATGTGAGACGTGGAAACGCAATTTTGGTCACGGTTGCACGAGTTGCCAACCAATCCACATGCTAGTGTTCGGTCCGCACCCAGGTTATCAGCTTTCGAGATACTCCAGTTTCATAGCCGATTCCAGGCTGGGAATATCTGCAAACATGTTATCTCTTCTCGCGAGCGATAGAAGTGTTTGCCCCGAAAACACCGATAAGGTGAGATAAAAAGAAATCCCAGCAACTGCCGAGATAACGAACGTCGTTGCTTTCTTCTTTTGCTCGAACATCAATCAATACGCGCCACACTGAGTCCATGGCCTTACATAATAATATTAGAGATCATCTCAAGCTTTTGCAAACAATGAAGTACTGAACCCTATACGTTCACACCGAAATGTCGGAAGCACCAGATTTCTTTGTTAACTGTTTCCGGATTGTCACATATGCATGTTTCTCACGAGGTTGGAAGGTCGTCCACAGTATCTAGAACAGCCGCATCGCTTACGCTATCAGGGTGTAGCCACAATGAACTGCGTGATTGCGAAACGGTCAACAAAATGCTAGTAGTATTGAAGATCTGTCCCCGTATCTCATGGCAAAACTTAACTTCCAACTGACCTCTCTCTTGCTACTTGACGAAATAAGCTTTGTTCACGTGACCTCGTACGAGGACTGTAAAATCTACACTCAACAAGTTGTTATTCGTTCTAGAGTGGAAAATATTACATCACCAGAAAAAACTTTTGCCTTCAATTACATTATTTTTGCCACTGTCTTCATTTTAATTTGATGCGTTTTTCGAGTTGCTGCCGGGTACTGTTTATAAACACAAGATGACGTTTCTTAATTCGCTCCTTTGTAGTTTTTCCTCGTCATATGCATTACATAACATTCAACAGTATGGCAACCAAGGAAACGTGTTTCCTCTTTTGCTAGTCGTCACATTTGAAACAGCGCCCCTGTAACTGTGTGAGGTATCCTGATATTGTTTACTAACTGCTCAACGGTGTTTGTAGTCTTCGGAACAATAAAGAAGTGTTACGTGTTCATCGCCAGATCCATCACTATTCTTTCACTTCACGGCTCACCAAGAAGATGGAAGAGTGCAAGACGACGAACTTAGCTGATAGGCTCTCCGAAGTTATATTGACTTTACAACCGCAGCAAATTTGCATAACCCAAATATTTTCTCTTCTCACTTTTGGACGATGATGTCACACAAATCTCTACTTCGTTTCTGAATGGCGTTTCTAACGGGTTCTTGGAGCTGCTGTCCATATTGACTCATCGCATTGAAGTTTTCCCGTTCGACACAAATTTTCTTGGAGAGAATAAGGTAAACTGTTAAAAAATAAAAACCGAGTACTGTGCATCGATGAGTATTATTGTTGAGTTTTATTATCAGACTTACAACCCCATGGCGTGCACGCGTGGAGACAGACTTGGCTGCCACATAGCAAAGCAATGTTATACTTCTACCAAAGTCAATTTTTTTGGCAATGCTGCTTCGCCCGTTCATTATTTGTAATAATTTAATTCAAGGTTTGAAAGAGGCTATAGTCATTTTCCAACTTTGGTCAGAGCAAGAAATGTAATTACTCGTAACTTTCGTTTATATCTAATTTATTTTACTTGGAATTAAATAAACGTCAACAACGCCACCAACATAAAAAGTATATATACCTCAAAGAGCCGCAGAATACAAATAGGACTCTTAAGAAAATTGCAACTCAAGGCGACAATATATTATTTTACATTAATTATAATATTACTCATAATTCAACGCCGGAAAAAAAATATTTTAGTCATCTACGTGGCGGTCGACGACCAGGGGTGCAACTTCACGTCCGTTATCACGACTGGAAGGTTCGTGGTCTCGCGAATATTTCAATTGCAATTTCTCTTACTCGTTTCGGCTGCAAAATATAAGCCGCTTCACGCCGCACGTGGCAGATTTCCCACATAAGATGGTAATATTTCATCCTTGACGGCCTACTACACGAGTGCAAAAACAAGAACATGTGGACCTGGACACTTGTGTCAACCAGTATGAACTGAGTAAAATACAATCGACTTGAATGACGTCATATGTGACGATTCATTATTTGTCGGTATTCAGATGTGTACGCTAGCGGATAGAATAAAATATACGTTTTCTTAGTATTTTCAGTTTTTACATTCCAGTTTAAAATGTGAAAAATCAAATGTTAAGGCGCAGAGATTGTGCTCTGTCAAAATTCGACACTAAATATGTAACGTAAAAATTATGTGGGTCCCAACAGTTGCAAGCTTGAACGATTATGTGTACAGCGACAGAGGACCTGTTTCTTTAATTTGTTATACACACCAAATTGCAAAATCTTTATACAATAAGACACTGGACATGGATTTTTCCTCAAGTAACGATGCTTCTACATATTCTTATAAAAGTATTAAACCTAAGGTTCATTAATACCGTTATTAAAAAGCGTGTCGATAATTTTGAGAGTGGATAGTAACCATCAATCCAAAAAAAGTCCAGTTAACATGGGACCAGAACTTCGTACTTTTTGACTTGACCATAGTAGTTGAAGACGGTTTCGATGGGAATATCATATGAACAGCGGAAGGCCTCGGACAGTCCATACACCTCAGATGTAGGAGCGTGTGATACATTTACTGGACGAAAGACCTGCAACGATTGGCAGCAGCAGAAGGCGTGAGGTACTACATGAACAATTGCTGTATCCGAAACATTTTCAGAAGACCTCCCTAGCAGAAAAGGGCTGCTGATCCAACGTTATTTGTCGAAGATTTTATTTACAAACGAGGCAGGGTTCAAAAGAGATTACGTTCATAACCAGCACGTGTGAGCTGATGAAAATCCCTATCTCTTCTCCGATGGCGCTGCAGCCCATTTAGGGCCTGGGCCTACCGGGGCGACTGTGGACTGTCATCTTGCGTGACACATTCCGAATTTGGAGTGACACGTGATCATCGTGTTGATTCTCCAACAGTCTTAAACCCGGTCTTCGCAACCATGGCACCACAAACATCTAAGCCCATGCCAGGCAGCAACGTTGGTCACTCGTTGAAAATCCCTATGCACTTGCAGAAATACGGAATCAATATCGTTTCTCCATCAACGTATAGGCAGGGATCTTTGGTGATAAATTATTAAGACAAAGATTAAAAGGGACTCATTACCGTCAATTTATTGTTAACGTATTGCCTTTTCTGTTCAAGAATGTGCCATGCAAGTAAAGGCTACGGAAGTTGTTTGTACAATGGCAATCCAGAACATTTCATCCTTAAATGAGTATGGACATGACGCTGACATATGTATCGAAGGGTCCAGACTACAATCCCCTAATTTTTTTGTTATGGGTACTCTTGAAGGCCCCAGTCAAGGATGTCCAGACACTACAAAGCCTACAAAGCAACTTTGTGTATTTCAAAGAGCGTGTGCGTGTGACTCCTTACGCCGAAGAGCAGAGGGATGCATTGTACTATATCTAGTGTCGTGAACCTGTTCTATGAAAATTTGTAGAGCTGGCAGAAAATATGCGTTTCCAAACGCATGTTAATGGTATTTAATTTCAATTTGTGATGTGCACTACCACTTCTCACAATATTGGACACTTTTTTTTCAACCCCGTGAACAAGTGAACGGACTCATGGTTTTTTCTTTTTATTCATAAAGGTTGCATCGACTGCCTGATCATTAGCGACCACAGTGACAATTATTTACATATTATTATACAATTATTATTTTTAGATATTATTTTCAATTATGAATTTACAAATAAGATACTAATAATGTCCATTTTTCTGTTCATTAACCATTAATTAATTATTTGTCTTCATTACATTCTATTTTTAAATTTAAAACCACAAAATACGATACATTTAAATTAAATCAAAAGGCTTACTGCCTTTAGAAATCTTAATAATGTATTTTTGGTATTCATGGGAGTCCAAGATGGATTTGTATTTTTATCCTGTAGGTATTTTAGTCTGTGTTGGAAGTATTTGGGGCATTGATTGACGACTTGGTCAATATTTAAGGCAGTATTATACAGATCACATGACGGTGGGATGGATCTATTCAGGAGATAAGGGTGGCTTAATTTGCAGTGTCCAGTTCTTAATCTGGCTATGGCAACCTTTTTCTTTCTTCCAAAATCTGTGTTGTTATTTAGATTATAGAAGTCTATGACGTTTTTGTGAAGATCACTGGATTTTAAAGTTTCCCATATATTGTGCCATTTCTTTATCGTCTTGTTACAGGTATATTTCAACATATCGTTCAGGGTATGAGATCTTACAAGCGCAGAGTTGCAGTCGTCTAACATATTCCTTGCCCTTTTTTTCTACCTTTGGACTCATAGTATAGTGATAAAATACGTTTGTGTTGAATTTTTTCTTTTTAGTAACATTCTCGCTTGATAAAAACCCTACTTTTGTAAGGTCCTGTAACTTAGTAACATTTTTCTTCATTTTTCAGAATCCATGCAGCTGAATTCGCCGTAGATTTCCGAAAGCATTTCATAACGTCTTGAGAGTAAGTTACTAAATAAATGGTTATTATTTGAAATTATGAATGTAACTTTTAATTTGCTTAAAAATATAAAACGTAAAATGAGGCCTATTTTCAAAAACTAGAAAATATCTGCTGTATTATATCATTTAAGTAATACTTTTTTTAAGAACTATCATAATTCAAACCTGAATTTAAAGTTTAAGAATGGTGATTGAATATTACCATTATTGTCGTTCGGGTTTACCATTACCTAACAAGAGGGAAGGATTCACACGTATGGAACAGTGAAGTAGAATAGGAATTAGAGCTGGGCACATCAATCTGAACACTAATTAAAGGAATAAGCCTTCTATATTCAATAAATTCAAGAATGATACATCTAGGTCTTCGACATTTCGCGCTTGGCTATAATTTTTTATTGGAAGGACAAAGTGCTGTTTTGTTGTGAGTTTGTTGGGGAGATTAGTTATTTGTGCGGCACGAATTAGTAGACTGAATAATGTTAGGGCGTTTGTAAGAAACGCTTTGCTCTGCGGAACGATTAATTCTAATTCCAAATTGATGGTAGATTTAGGCTGGATTGGAAATTGCTAAAATATACGAGTTTTGACTAATGTTGTTTGCATAGCCTTGGGGAAGGCCGGATGTAGTTCCGTATACACACGTAATTTCTTATAAAAATAGTGGAGGAACTCTACATGCTGGAATTAGCGGTCTGTGTCACTTACTGGATCTTACACAACAACACGCGTCTTTTGTTTCTGGAGACAACATGTATTCATGGAGTTCCAAGGATGGGAACAAATTAAAATTGACAGTTAAGACTATCGTTATGCAGTTAACATAAACTTTTAGTTGTAACTAAAACAGAACTAAGCATCATGCACCAGTCATTTTCAATGTAGTTAAATTGTTTAAGGAGTACAAAATTAACTTAAATATAGTCAGTCCTATTGGTACACGGAGAAAGGCGCCAACCTGATTACGACTATGTAATGGAACACAGGTATGAACCTACTTATATTTCACTAATAGAAGGGGAAATATTGGCGGAAGGGGATAGCGGGGTAGACGGCAGACGCTATTTTTTTTACTGGATAGTGCTGGAGTTTATCAAATAGAGATGTAACATTGTAACTGGCCAAGGAAGAAATCCTGGCAGCCGACTTGGCCAAGTTCTGACTGCATCTTGTGAATGAATTCTTGTTTCGGTATCTTACATCTGTGACTATAATTTTTTGCAGCATTTAGCAGAAGTAATTCACAAAACTCCTAGGTGTCTTTAGCTGCATATAAACTACGTATAAGATTTAAATATACCTCTATTAAGGCTCCGTGAAAAACGTTAAATTGAGACTAGCGTGAGGGGCGGAACGGGATACTAATTTATACGGCAAAATGTTATGTGTTCCTCAAGAAAAAAAAAACGAAAAACTGGCTGACTCAATTTATATGAATGACTTACAGAATGCTGTACCAAAAAATAATAGATTAAGAGTGGAAAGAAACGGTCAAAATGGGAAAATGTTACCAAAGACTGTGCAGTTGCAAAAGAAATGTTTTACGAAAGGAAAAATTTATAAAGCGATAAATTAGTATAAGAAGGAAAAACAGAGAAAGGTTTCCGATTTTTCTTATTAAATTTAATTTAATTTTTTGCACTAATTGTATATTCAAAACATTCTATCCTGTTCTTGCCCGGGGTGATTGGGCAGAAATAAAAATTTGTTTCCTTTTAAAAATTCATAAAAAACCTAAATTCGTTGTTTTAAGTTATATTGATATTAGATTAAGTAAGTAGTAAAATAAAGTAATGTTTTATACTTTTATGAAGTCATTTTTCTTTTTCCATATTTTACAAGCATTGTTAAACAATAAGTACCCCGTCGCCCCGGTTTCTCTTAAATACAAAACAAAATACAGAACAAACATTGAATGTCAAAACAGAAATTGGTGAATATTAAAAACACTATGCAAAAATTTTCAATGTAATATTGTGATGAGAAAAAATATCAATATGGAATTTACAAATAAGAACATGGACGTGGCCTGAGGTCTGAAGTAGCTTGAACTTGAAAAATTGGACAAAACATTTGCGTGTAATATTCATGACTCATATCAACTAATAATTTAGTAAATTATGATAACATACAATCCAATCAACTTATAAATTAATCGATTACAGTTATTAATGATACAATGTTTCTAATATTCAGATTCATATGGAAAATACTGGCAGAAATCTCTGATATAAATGTGTGGTTTTGAATAGTCGAGACTATTATGAGCGAGGCTCTAATTTTGTATCTTGTCTTCCACCAATATATGAAATTGAGAATTATTGATGTGATCTAATGAGAGAATATAAAAAAGGATACAAGAAACAGTAAGTGGTGAAGAAAGGGATGAAGAAACAATTGGATTAACTTCTCAGTTAATGAAACAGGAGGAAATGAGGACAAAAATAAATGTTTTGGTTTAATCAAGAAAGAAGTAGAAGTTAAATTAGTAGAATCTCTCAGGCTAAACTAAATTTAATTTTCTGAAATGGAAAATACACAAATTATTCTCACCTTTACTCGAGAATTTAAATAACATTAAATGTATCTCTTGCAGAGCATTATTTTAAATAGGCAAGGCTAACAAATTCGACTCCGGCAACTCTGGATTATTGTAAAAAAATGTGAAATAATCACCCAAATTTTAATCGTCTAAAACACTGAAGTTTTTAAAGATTATAAACTGCTGAATGAAAAAATAATTGAGGAAAACAGGCAGGTGCGCTCATCTGGTATTTCAGAGCTAAAGAGCAACAGTCGGAGCTTCCGTGCTACTAATTAAACCCTCGGCAAAAGTAGATGTACAACGCATTTGTGACCTAAGCTAAATATAAAGCCACTTTATAGTAATCTGTATCAGTTTTCGATTCACCTATTTGATACAGGTTGCTCTAAAAGTATATATTTCTTAATCTATCAAATTAGAAAATTAGTTTTTGAGGACAAAATTGAAGTTTTGGATCCCGCCGCACATACTTAAATATTTGTTTTGTACTTTAGCTCATTTTAAATATTATAACCTTAAAAATAAATAGACAATAGACTTTAGAAAAGAGTCCCCAATTTTACGATAAAAGGTGTTTTACTTCCGCCTTTACATTCATCAAGACATTTCCAATAATTCGTTTAAATGACTTAAGATGAATTTAAGCCATTATTTTGGTGTTTTGAGATAAGTCCAGTCTGAGAGAATTATCGTGCCAAATGTATCGGAGGCTATAAATTACGACGTAAGTTTTTCTCACCGATAAAGTGGCCTCTGTTGCTCTCTGGCATACAGCTCGTTTATCTGCCAACAGAGATCACACGGATCGCTTCAATGTGGCACGTACTCATAGTCAAGGTTCAATGTGCTAGGACATCACCTACGCTAGTTTCTTTGAGATTTGCGCAGGGGCTAAGACTTTTGAGGAAGTTGCATATTTATTAAAGAACGAAGGAAACAATGTGCGGCTTCCGGTCGCTCCCACTATTGTATGAATATAACCTATAGACGTCTGTAGCTTCCATTAGATCGTTGATTAAATTACATTTGTAATCTTATGGCCTTCTTGTAGCAATTTCAAAACAGGCTCCAGGGACTTTCCACTACCAAGGTTTACTAGTGGACGTCATTAATCGAAGATTGAGATTGCCGAGTTCAAGGAACGCGGGGTTTCCTTTGACGTCGACGGATATTATGTTGAATTTGACTGTTCGGATTTCATGCCACTCCTGTTTGACCAAGTTCGGTACCTATTATCCTGATTGAAATTGGCTCCGGACTGCATCTCAGGACGCTCTATCGACTGTAATAAACAACCCTTTTCTCAAATTAGGACGATCGAAAACTAATCAAGGATATTTTTTTCTGTTTGAATTATTAATAAGACTAAAATAATTAATTAATTCAATTTAACATCTTTCTGCCCGAAAATAGACACTCATCAGGTTAACGATAAAGATATTAAAAGTTGTAGATACAAAGACACTAGAAAATATTTATAATAAGACAAAATAACAAAGATAAATCACATAAGGTTTGTAAAATTACATATTATTTCTCCCTATTATCTCTTCGTCATTTAACGTATCCTGGTATTAAAAGTAATTACGGGATCTATTTTTAAATAACTACTGTATCATACCTATTCTCGCTCCCTAGTTTTGAAATCTCTGAACAGACTTCGTAAGAAATCCGTATTGATATTGATTAAAAACGAAATTCAATGTATCATTCTATGCCTCGGTACAAAGTCTTTTTAGCTTTCTTTACAAGTCGCATCTACCGCACTGGTCATTAGAGGTAGACACTTTTTGTTACATTTATAAACAATATAAATTAATTGACATTTTCTTATATTTACAATTATTCAAAAAGTTCAGTTCTGATTGTGAATTCTATCAGGTCTATCAGATTGGCTGTAACAGCTGAAATCCTCCTTGTATCCACTTCTTTCTGGCTGCTTTAATAATTAGATTTGGGATTGATAACTGTATGTTACAATGATGACAGCTTGGAGGAGGATCCGTGGAAAATAAGAACAAGTGAGTTGTTTAGTTGTTCTCAATGTCTATGCCACCACCTGATGTCTCTTTGGAAAGTATTTAGGGTGAATTGTTCTTTTTTAGAATCACTGTCTTTGAGGAAAATTCTGCTTGATTCACTTTTCTCCGAAATTACTTCCCATGGATTTAATTGTGTCTTCTTTCAACCTTTCGAGTTCTTCATTCCTTTTAATTTCAATCATCGACGTATGTGCTGACGGGGGAGAGATTCTCCAAAGTGGAACTAAAGAAAAGGTAAAAAGTCTACGTTTGGGATAATCAGCTTTTCCTTTCTTAAAATGTTTTCAAGGTTGAAATAGATGGAGGGTCTGGAGAGGCATAGTGAGGGATAAACGTAATGTTTCTTATGGTTTGGTGTGGGGCTTCCATGCCTTCAGAGCATACGTAAAAATATTGGTTCTCCTTGTAAATGCTAGTAAGTTTCATTGGCTTCCATCACCAGTCTTTTTATTCGGGTGGTTTTGTGACATCCAACGGCAGTTCTCATTACATCATTGTGGATTATATTTAATTCCTTAGAGTGCATTTTTTAGCTGACGCATATAACTGGCAGCCATAGTTGATTTTGGCCTTAATAATTGCTCTGTATGTGAAGTGTATCTCTCTTTTGCTCCCCACTTTTTGGGCGATAGAAGTTCACTCAAGTAGTTTTTTTTGGTCTTGATGCTTAGATATTCTAAATGTTTTTGAAGTTCAGTTTTTCATCCTATATGATGCCCATAATTTTAATGTGCTTGATCTCCTCAATTAATATATTATCTATGTTACTGTTAAGTTTATTAGGTTGATAACTACAGGAGAAATCTAATTCTGTCAGACCATTTTGTTGCCTCGGAGATTGCTTGTTGCCTGAAGTTATTGATTTGGTCGATATTATTCCCTCTGGTCAGAAGAATTGTGTCATTTGCGTATATGAGAACTTTAATAGGGGGTTTGAATACACGGCCTAACTCGTTGACTAAGAAGAGGATGAAGTTCAGACTCGATCCTTGGTTGATACGTTTTCTATCTTGATTTCAACAGATTTTACTGACTCAGTCCTTATTTTTATGTATTGGTCATATATTATGTTTCTTGTGCAATACAGTATATTGCCATTGATGCCATATTGGATTAGTTCTTACTGTCTCGACAATGGCCCTTGGTATATTCAGCCTTGCAGTCACTGGTAACGAATCATGGACTTTCGCGTACGATGCAGAAACAAAACATCAAAGTTAAGAGTGGTTCATCACAGACAAAACTTATTTTTCGTAATTGCTCACGAAAAGTAAGAGAGCCAAGGATAAACAATCAACCGAGTTTTTATTTAGAAGTTCTTGGATAACTCAACTAAGTTTTGGCTCAAAAGTGTTAACACTGGAAACCTCAGTCCACCTGGTCATCGTCTGTATGACTTTTATTACTTCCCCGTACACAACGCCCACTTGAAAAAAACATCAATTTGGTACCGTGGCCTCCATAAATTTTAGTCACACCTCCCACTTTAATATAAACACTAGTTTCATTCAGTGAAATTATTATTATTACTTAGTTTCTACTGGTCATTTGCCCGGTGGCAGCTATATACAAAGAAAGCACAAATAAACACAAATACAATTACAAAAAGTTTACATTAAGGAAGAATTTTGAAGTGTAGTTTTTGACCTTAAAAAGAGAAGAAAGGAGTCACACAAAAATCACTTCATTGATTCTAAAAAAATACTTCTCACTTAAGTTTTCTTAGCCTATTCCTAAACTGATTTACGCTACCCGGAAAAGTCGTCAGTATTTCTGCAGGTAAGGAATTCCAATCGCGTATTGACCTATTTACAAACGAAAAATTTCCTACGTCTGTGCGTTGCCCTTTTTCTTTAATTTTGAACGAGTGGTCATTTTTAGAAATATAATTCGGCGCCGTAAGATGGTTTGTTATTTATTTCCAGGCCGGTTCTCCCTTATAAACTTTATATATTGCGCACAAGCTCGCATGTTTTCTTCTATTCCTGAGACCTTCTAAATTCTCATGAGAATTGTTCGCGAATCGACCCCCAAACATTTTTTCAGCCCGTTTTTGTATTTTTTCCAACCCTAGATTGTGTTCATTTCTTTATGGATCCCAGAACGTTACCCCAGCGTTTTGTAAGCAGAAATCTTAGTTTTTCTGGTGCTTTTCTCAAGACCCTGTTTACAAAGTGAAGCAGCAGCGCCCTCCACCCTTTAGTTCTAAGTGCTTTGAGGCATTGTAAAATTATCCCCACTATTGTTTTACTGATTAATGCTGACAAATACGCTTATAAAACCCATTTTCTTAAACTGTAAATGTCATTCCTTCCACATAAACATTGTTTTTGAAAAGGTTGTGTGAATTGTTATCCGTATCGTTCCTAGGATGTTCCCAACCAAATACGGATCGATAGCCAGATGTGCTGATGACAATCAGATCAAGTAGACTTAGTAAATGATACTGTCGTAGCTAGTTTTTCTTTTACGGCTATCTGTGATGTCATATGAATCCACTTGCCAACATCTTTATCGCCTGGCAGCAAAGTCACACAAGCTTATTTACTTAACTCACAGCCTTGACTGTCCGGACAGAATGCAATCGACTCATGCATGCAAGATAAATTTAAAACAAGCCAGTAAAACCGGGAAAAAAATTACGGAACTGACGGATGTTACTTAACAAATTCAAATCGTAGAAAATATAGATTTTTCATTGAAAAAAAGGCCATTAATATCCCGAGAATATTGAGCTCTGAAACCAATCTCTTTTTCTCTGTGATTCAATATTTTTGTTGCCTTATTAATAAACGTAAATTGACATAGTAAAGATGAATACGACCATTACTAAAAATTCCAATGGTTATATTTAACTACAAATCTATTAATACATATTCAACGTTGCGTCCATTATTGCCATTGTTGATATTTAACAGCCTATATTACTTGAAGTTAGTCAGCAGCAATTAGACTTTATGGGCAAGAAGCAAGAAGGAATAACAAAGGGTGTTAGATTGGGAAGGAATATTTTGAAGGAAGTTAAGGAATTCTGCATAATTAGTAGGGATAGTAGAAGTATAGTAGACATAAAGAATAGGATAGCATAGACAAGAAAGTCTTTGCGAAAAAGAGGAATTTACTTACTGCTATGGAGTGTTGTGTTATATGGGTGCGAAACGTGGACGGTAGGAGTTGCAGAAAGGAAAAAAAATAATAAGTTTTTAAGTGTGGTGCTATAGGAAAATGCTGAAAATCAGATGGGAGGATAAATTTACTATGCAGTTCTAGGTAGAATAAGAGAGAACAATATGGATTTTACCAAGAGAAGGGATAGATTAATAGGCCACGGTTTAAGACATGAGGGAAATGATGGAATATGCTAAGTAGATTAGGGAGGATTTGAGATTAGGGAGGATGTTAGATTCTTGCGCAGGATACGTTAGCATAAAGGTTTGCATCAGACTAGTCTAAGGACTGAATACTACTACTACTACAACATGTAAAGGTGTAGTCGTATTGTTTCATTCGTTGGAACCATTAACATAAAACATAAAAAAAATATGCATTATAAAGGCATAAATGCCTACACATTATGATTTCCAATCCAATATAAACCTACACCTACGTGAGGGTGAAATATTGAAGAGAATCTGAACCCAAGTTTTATGTTAACTATCAGACTGCACATCAAAGAATCAATAAAGAGTCCTGTTACTTTAGGTTTTTATAATATTATTTATTGTCATTATTAATTATAATTTTAATAATGCTTATAAAATAATTTAAAATTTATATTTATAAAACCATTTTGAGACCTACGTTATAAGGGTCCACTGAATTCCATGATCTTCAACGTATTTTTGGAAACATTAGTTCTGTTTCTTCTGTTGTGAAAATTAATACCCAACATGAAATATTTTTTAGATTCAATTATTGGTTATATTTATAACTTGTAAATAAGTCAGTGATGTTTGATAAATTTTTGCCTTATTTCTAATATTCTAACATTCATTATGATTCATTGCTCACCAACACATCGACGGACCATCTCATGAATGATGACAGCTTATGTAAAAATACAAAGCAAAATTTATTGAAAGCTGTATAAGTAATATGTTACTTTGACCAGCTACCAATAATATTTTATTCCTTTAATATTCTTATAACTTTTTGTTTTAATCTGTTTACATATGTTAATAGTCAGGTGATCCTGACGTATGATTAATTCTTTAGGGTGGTGTAATATGACCGCGTGTATTGATGTTATTACCCCTAATTTTAGTCATGTCTTTATAATGCAGTAAAATTTATTCAAATGCTTACTACAGTAAAATGTTTTTGTCTACTAACATCATCTTTTATTCTGTTTAAAAAAATATTTTTGACTTCGTTGTCAGCAAAGTTATACGATCCTCAATGTCTTTTTTTGTTGTTTTTTTGTGACATTGTGTGAAATTACTTTCGGAATCCTTAAAAAAATCAAATAATTCCTAGTCGGAGAGAGAAAAGTTAAAAAGAGTTCAATAACCTCAGCCGCCGTATCGCGAAAAAAATTGGCAACAGTCTCGTTACTCGCACCGTATTTTCAGCCCATCTCCAATCTTACAAAACAAGGATTACAATAGTGTTTACAGTAACAGATAACCACATCGTCTAACACGATTACGAAGCTCGCGGTATTCTATTTTTAAGATTGTGTTTTGACGGTAGAGTTTGTCGGTGATTCGTTAATTTAAGCGTAAGCAAGCTAGGGAAAATCTATCGATGTTTTGCAAAGAAAAGAAATTAAGTCAAAGCTGTTGGCGCACATTAAGTGCGAAAGGGCGTGGGACAGTTACGTCGGCGCCAGTAAGTTATTACTCAATTATGCCGACATTTACAGCCAGCCAGAACACGAACAACAGCTTGGCGCACAGATGAAAGTTACCGTCGATTCTTTTCATTCGTCAAGGAGAAGTGTGAAAAACATACCAATAGGCCCAGCCAGCTAATGGAATTCCACTGCCTGGACTAAAAAACTACCTTGAACTTCAGGAATACCTGTTGAGAAACCTCAGTTTTTATGGCAGTTATGTGACATTAATATTCTCATGAATATATTGGTATAAAGTGTAGAATGGTTACAATTATACATTTCTTCTACACGTTATAGAACGTTTGACAGACATAAAATCAGAAGAGATATCAATATTTTCCCAAATACGGCTTTCTTGGGTTAGATGGACGTTTTTGGCGAGGTAACGTCATCCTGGCTTCACAAGTCACAATATAATGTTCTGCATAGTTTACTTCGTACCTTGTCGATTCCGTGTCCCAGGAAAAAGTTGAAAAGAGTTTAATAACATCAGTCTTCTTTCGCGAACAAAATTGGCATCGGTTCCGTTGCGCACAGCGTACTTTTCCATTCATCTCTACGCTTACATAACAATGATAATAGTTTATACGGTAAGTACGCCAGGTACGATTTCGAAGCCTGCGATGAATTATTACAAGTTTATGTTTTGACCAAATATGTATATGTATTAGGCGTACAGAAATTAATTTGTGTTTATCTTCCAGAATATCAAATATAATGTGACATATATGATTTTGGTACCCAAAGGTTTTAATCAGTCGCAATATAATAATTCAAAACTCCTTAATAATTATGAAAAATTCTATCAAAAATACCAAATTCATCTAAAGAAAAACAGAAATTATAACCACAAAAAATCATTTACAGTTAAATAAAAAGAAACCACCATAAGTTGTCAGTTCTATATTTGTAAATTCAGGAGCTTTCGGCCATGACCATTTTCTGGACTCGGACAAATATATATACAACAAAGTTAAATATGTAATTAAGGATGTGACGAAAGATGATTACGTCGTGGCTACACGAGTTGAAAATGTCCATGGCCGAAAACTCCTGAATTTACGACAATAGAACTGACAACTTATGGCGGTTTCTTTTTATTTAATCATCATTTAATTAAAGTTGTTTTACATGAATTTAAATCATTTTAAAGTATCCGTTATGTATCATATTTACCAACATTAATACTCGTTTCAAAACGGCTCCGTGCTCATTTAATTTCGCAAACCTTTAATTGTCAAAAAATTTCCTAGTTCTCTTTATTTTCCAGGGCGTCAATATTAAAAAGAATCCATTTTCTGAAAAATTATATCGATATAAGTTGTAGGAGACGTTTCCGTTGATTTTTTAACTATCGACTTCCAACCTGGATAACATTCGAGATTTTGAAGTAATGTGAACACCTTTACAACTGAACTAAAATTTTTATGTAATGCTTGGAAATATCAATATTTTTTTATTAAATTAATAGTATTCATTACCCAGCTCTGAGCTATAAGATATCTAAATTGATCATTCTTAGTCCTAGTGAAAAATATAAAAATAGTTTAGTAGCTTCAAACGCTGTATTGCGAACAAAATTGGCATCGCTTTCGATGTTCCAAACGTTTTTCTCCATACATCTCCAACATTTGTATAATTGATTATAATATATTATAGTAGTATTTAAATTAGTTTGACGACAACACTATTTGGACGGTGATATGAAAAGTGTGAGACGCCCAACTCAAAATTTAAGAAGCGTCCGACGATCGTTTCTGGTATACGGCACCGGCACAGGATGTTCAACGTTTTTCTCTCTCTCGCTCCTCACACAATATTGCAAAATCTGGGTGATTTTTATTTTCCACAATTTTGTAAATTTCTGTTCTCTACGACGCAGTAGGATCTTGTGGGACAATAGCAATTTGTTCCTTAATACCTCTCCGTCTTCCTTGTGTCAACTTTAAGCGAAATGCGCCACAAATAGCTTCATCATTACAAAAATAGTTCTCGGGTTTCCACTCGGGTACAGGTGCGATTAAAACGCGACGTTTCGACGACCACGTGCTCTGTCGTCATCTTCAGGCTGGACGTGATTAAAAGCAAATCTCCTCGTATATCTCCATTCACTTGCGTTTCGACATTACGTAAACCGTATAGTGGGACATTTAACTCACGCAGACTTGTGGACTGATTATATCCAATTATGAATTTGCTGTTTATCTATTCATTCCACAGCATTGGCAACAAGCTGAACAAGTAGAATAAAAGTGTCTGTAATAAAATCCATTGATTGAGTAACTAATTTTTTCCATTGTTTTCTTTTGCAACTCGTTTACATTAATAAAATTTATTGTTATTTTATTTTTCCTTATGTCTTTGGACAGCTGCCTAGTTCATCATCGCCGTTTACCCCCGGGCAATAGTGAAAGTTTGTGAACGGAAGCATCGCCTGCGGTAAACTTAGAGGTTCACACAAGACGAAAATTATGGCAATTAGAAGTTGATCGTGTCGTTATAGGTAACTGGTATATGAAGTTGGAGAAGCGTAGCACAACAGCGCTTAATTACGACATAAATTGGATTAAGGTATAATTTATGGATGAACTGTTTTCACAGTATCCTACAAGAAGAATTTAATAAATTATATTATGAGTATACGTGGTTAAGGGCATTATTTAAACAATTTTAGAGTCTTAAATTTACTTGCCTATCCTTTTTGTCGTTCCGTTGTGGCCGTACAAAATTTAAAAGTTTAGATACACTTTTGGATCAATTTTGACCCTGTACTGTGAAATGCATTTCTAATACTATACTTAAATACTGTCACCCTACAACAAAGCGAATTAAATATTTTTGAATGCGTAGAAACAATTTTTATATTCAAGCTATTCCTTTTAAACTGTTAAATTTGATACTTTGTCAGTTACTGATTGTGTCTTTTCCCTTATTTGAGGGCCATAATTTAGTGGCTTCTGAACTGTCCGTCTAACTATTATCTTAATGTCTGCGCCAGTTTTCTTGTTCATGGAACACTTGTGAGATACTGAGCTCGTGTCCTTCCTGAACGTTGAACTAGGTGCCCACATGTGGAGATTATTTTCTGACCTGATCGTAGCCTTTATTTATTGTCTAAGAGAACCGTTATCGTGTTCCTCTACCTTTCCCTAGTTCTACAGTTGTCCGCCTGTTTCGGCATCCCCGGACGTCTTCGATCATCCGTTGTCGAAACGGATGCAAACGTCGTACGACGTATATTAATAGAGCAGACATGAATGATATACATATATATTAAAAACATGGGAAAGGAACTCGGGAACGCATACAACTCGATTCGTAGACATTAATGCGCATGAAGCTAAAACTAGCAGAGATATCTTATCTCGAAACAGTCCCAGAAGCTGTCGGTTGTAAACATCTAAAATCCCTGCAGGTGAGGAAAAGTACTGCCACTATTTGCTCCAAATGCGCAGTTTTCTTTTACAGGAGTAAAGGGACGTGAAATACGTCTTAGAAATTGTTGTAATTTTGTTGTTAATTAAATTTTTTTATTATTTATTTTTTCTAAGAAGCTTTCGCCAATTCCATCATCAACTTTAAATTACAAAACAATTTTTGAAAATTTCTTGTAATGAAAACATACAATTTGACAACGTATGTAATCTAACTTATAATCTAAACTTACTGATTTATCGTCAATAGTGGACAAGTTATAGTACTACTTGATCAGTCACATTATAATTATTTGGACTATGAAAATAAAGTCGGCATCTCCTGAACACATTATTTATTCTTCCAGGGATGTAAAGTTATTGACTAATTAAAACTGTTAACAAATGTAGTACTCGGCAGGCAAGGAATTCCAATCGCGTATTGACCTATTTACAAATGAAAAATTTCCTACATCTGTGCGTTGCCCTTTTTCTTTAATTTTGAACGAGTGGTCATTTTTAGAAATATAATTCGGCGCCGTAAGATGGTTTGTTATTTATTTTCAGGCCGGTTCTCCCTTATAAGTTTTATATATTGCGCTCAACCTCGCATGTTTTCTTCTATTCTTGAGACCTTCTAAATTCTCGTGAGGATTGTTCGAGAATCGATTGATGTCAATCGAAAGGTACATTGATAATAATACTCTATATTTAAGAAGTACATTACTTTGGTATTCGATAGTCCCTTCCGGTGTTACTGTAAGACCAAATTTAAAAAGGTGATACTTAGGTACATTTTTCTCAGAAAAATTTTCAAGTCATTTTTAACCTTAATGTACGTATGTGGAAGGAGAATAAATAATTTGAATTTCTCGTAAATTCTAGTCTTGGTTATCCGTTGCAGCACTCTGTCCATGCGTACTCCTCAGAAAAACAATTATAAAGTTTCCGAAGTCCTGTGGTCTAGTGCCTCACAACCCAGAGGTTCCGAATTCAATTCCTGGCATGGGCTTGGATGGGAGTGCCGTCATGGTCACGGGTTCTGGAATTAAGACTGCTGGAGAATAGATACGCTGACTCGGTATCACTCCAAATTCGGAATGTATCATGTAAGTCCGAAGTCGACCCGGTAAGTCAAGGCCCTGAATGGGTTGCAGAGTCGAGGAAGGAGAAGAAATATCATGAATAAGACATAAAATTTTCCATAAAAACAGTTCTTCATAAATAAATTTATAATGTATTAATAAAATTAAAACCAGTTTTTTAAGTCCAAACGAGTTTAATCGCAAAAACAAATTGCAATACGTCACATTAATGAATTAAAACAGGAGCTTTCGCCTAATAACAGGCATATTCATCTGTCTCGGCGTCAACACTGAATGCACTGATGGATGGTCCATCCAAGGTTCTGCGTTATTTAATTATTAATTAAATTTATAACTATAATAAAACTTTCACACATACCATAATGTTAAATAAGGTGTGAAATTTCAGTGCTGTACAAAATAACTTTCCGAGAAAAATGAACCTAAAAATCGCCATTTAACATGTAGGGCCTTCTGAATGCGCATGTGCACAATTTTACCAAGGCAATGAAACTTGTGTACTGGATTCTTCTCCACAAAATTCAATAAAAATATTGCAGTGTGCTGGTGAAAAAACCTCACACACCCTTGAACATAGAAATTAGAACAGCAACCAGGAAATATTAATAAAATATCTAGTTGCATAAGACGCACCTAAGTAAGTGCTTTACCATTCTTTGATGTCTCAATCAATGAAATGTTTGAGAACTACAAAGCTTGATGATTGGACTTGGAGCACTCAGGCTCCACTTGATTGAAGATTTATTATTGAGGTTCATCTGTCTCTTGTACTACGCCCTTCCTCTTACTGTATAATCAAGGAACACTTGCATGCGTCAAATAAAACATTAATAACGCTTTCATCAACCAGCTCAGGTTTTCTTCGCTCTTCCAGTTATCAAATTCTCCCGGAGCTAGTCCCACTTGTTTACAACGCTGCTCGTTTTGTTTGAGATTTTTAACAAGAGTCTGAATAAGACCTGAGTAGTTGTTAATAACACTTCTGTCCCATCACGGCAAGGTCGCAGGACGGCAAATTGCCGCTGATGACGGGCGTTTCCTCTGCATTGTCACACCGTGTGGTTTGATTTATGAGTTCGTTCTCTCTCTTATTTGACACGGGAAGAGGAGGAGAGCCAGCTTTTTCCCAGTGGTCTGTTTGAGGCCTGACCTTGCCTTGGGGCTCCACACGATGCCTTCCTTCCTTCACAGCCTCTTGGTAATTATTTATGCGCGAGGATCGACAGATCATTCTTCCTCCCTCAGTGAAAAATTGCAAAGAGAAAAATGTTTAGCTAATCTCTTCGATGGAACACTGTCCAGTTCGTCTTGAGACGGATCAACTAGTGAATTTCCCAAGCGCCATCAAGAGTTGAATTATAGGCCAGCACGAGCCTGTTATGAAGTTTAATCTATACTAGTAAATAAAATTGAAATGTATGACTGTCTGGAAGTTTGTCTGCAATAGACTCCTAAACAGCTTTAACAGGGTTTAAAACAGGAGTTTTAACTTAAAATTTCCTGCATGTTTCATTTCGTTATTTTGCGGGTTTCTATAGATATTAATATAATAAAAGTAAATAAACATTCAGCGATGAAGTTTTCGTGGCCCATACACGCATCGAGATCTCCAAAAAGTTATTGTTTATACTCTTGATCTGTAATACATTATATTTTTTAAATCATAAATATTTCGCGCCGTTAACAGAGAGCTAACTCCGTAAGAAATAATAAACTTTGGATCGTCGATACGATGTCGCAGTGGAGTATGTATTGTTACAAAGACCACGAACGGACACACTCAATTTTATTTTTCTTATATATGTAATTGTATCTTTACAAATTATTTCACGGTAATGAGACCGAAGAGATGGTTCAAATATCTTCTCCTTAAAAATAAAATTTACTTTTCAGTATACTTTTGTGTACAAATTAAGCGCATGGAACAATTTCGATTGAATTTTGTACTCGTATATCATGCTTGCTGGAAACAAGTAAGGGCTGTACGGGTAAAACAGGACTACCAACCCTGGGGGCGGGGGTGAAGAGTACGGAAACTATAAATATATGCATCAGAATAAATAATTTCACGATTAGTGAGGCTCGGTCTGGTACATTTATTTAATATTCTGAGTAATGGCGATAGTTGTGATAAAATTCATCTCTCATAAAGTAGGGAGCGTGAAAAGGTAAATACGTATTCACAAATATGACGGTCTCGGTGATGCATTAATCACGCGTTTCTGTCGAATTAAATTATGAAACGGACTAATGAATTCCCGGGCATCGCCAGTCACCCAACTATTGTTAAATAATTGTTGACTAGACTGAAATCTCTATATGGTCCTTTGGTATAACCATTGAATCCTTTATTGAGTCTAATTGTAACTAGAAAACTCTATTTCCACCCTCTGATTTTGTGTTGAATAAAATAGCTAATCTCAAGATGTTGGATTAAATAAATACAATACAAAGGTTATTTTCGCAAAGAGAAACTAAGTCTGTGCATCTGTTTCCTGGCTGTGTGGACAAAGTGATGACCCTTCCGGTTGAATATGCGAGAGAGGCCCGTTCACTAGAAAAGGGATCGCTATGAATAATTAGGTGGCTGCTTCTGGCGAAAACGGAGAAACGCAAAACACATGCAGTATTTAGGCCCAACAGTAATAATTTTTCCTATTGGCTGAAATTGTCAAAGAGCAAGCCAATAAAATTATTTTGAGGATATCAGCTTATTGGTGCTTTGGAATTTTGTAGCTTCCCACCGAGCTTCCGTGGAAAGCGATTTTGGTAGAAGGAGACAGAAGATGTGGGGAGACGGAGGGCAGTGGACGAACAGACGATGTTGACATTCGAAGGTCAAAGTAGATAAACAGAAGGTTTTGGCAGACGAGAGAGAAGGTGTTGGGAGATGGAAGACAGAAGTTGCTGACAAACTGAAGACAGTCGATGCAAAAGATAAATTGTTTGCCGCTGAGAGAAGGAGAGAAGTCGGCTAATGTTGATCTAAAACTAATCTGTTAGCCGCCGGAAGGAGATAAGGGAGTCTCTGCCAAATTTGTCCACGCATTCAGCCCGGACGGTGATGAACAGAGGTCATTCCCTGATGTAGCCACAACCATCATCATTCATCGATGCAGAACGGGATGCAGATACTTCGCAGGTATCGTTGCTTTGAATTAGAAAGAGTTCGCATTTGCCAGGCCTATTGCCATTAGAAATCTAAATTGCTTCTCAATTCACCCCGCAGAATACTCTTTATGTTAAAGTCTCGTGTAAATTTATTGTTTTTAATCATTTTTATTATTATTTGTAAATACCATCTATGTCCTTGCTGAAATATATTGTTTATATTCCGAATTTTAAAATTGAATTAGTCTTTTCTTTTAAGCAATAAATCCTCATTAATACATATTATAATAAATTTAATTTAACCCCATTACCCCTCTCAAGTAAATAGCCATTACAACACTAACAAATATAAAAATCTCGTAAACGGATATGACAATTATGCGTTCAGAGTATTTGGAATCCGTTTGAACCGCATCCACAATCGAATTATTACATTAAATTTAAAAGTTATCTGGGGATTAATATTGACTATAACTAATTTTATAGGCCACGACAATGAATAAAAAAAATACATTAAATCTAAAACTGGGAAAAAACATAAATAATTTTTCTCAAATCAGAACACACAAATTTTACTGAAAAACTACTAAAATATTTTCACCTTGACCTGTTGTTTTAAATTAGTACGTAGTGAATTTTATTTCTCAATAGAAGTATACAAATTCTTGGAGTACAGCAACCAAAAATTTCTCTTTACTCAAGGAATTCACATATCAAAATTTACATAAGACAATTCATTTCACTTTTTGTGCCATGCTCTCTACTTTTAATTTACGCATCTCATTTGTTGTAATCTACGTTGTTTCCGAGTGATCGTGATTAACGTATATATATCAAGAACGGAGAAACGTGTTGACGTTATCAAATAATTGCCATTGGTCTATTATTGTCGCCTTTCTTGAAACGAAGACGTATGCAGTGCATAAAGCAAGACGTGGTGTCGTTGAAGAGGTTCATGTTCTCTCTGAGAGAGTATCCCAACCTCTCCACAGATTTAGTCACCTCCCATCTCCCGCGTAAGGCTTTCGTGTCTCGTCCTGGCGTCAGGGTGAAAGCTCTTTCACGTTATAATACATTATTTTAAGGTCGCCGTTCGAGTGCTGAATTTTTAATATCCTTGTTTGTATTTATAATAAACTTGATTGTTTTATAGTATAAATTTGTAAGTATCGAACTTTACGAAAATGACGCAATGATCACGTAACTTACGCGTTACTGCGAATGCACTGTAATGCCATAGCTAATTAACATTAAAATAATTATTCATTCCGGCCTCTGTGGTCTAGTAGCTAGCTTCAATGCCTCGTACCACAGAGATCCGACGTTCGATTCCTGTGCTGTTGGCGAATCCCCGTTTACTTAAAACTCAACTCTTTAAAAAAAATGGCTATTATTCTGTCAAGAACCTCGACACCAGAAGGTATAAGAGAACAAGATTATACCCAATTCCCGAACTACCTGATGCAGGTTTTATAGGGTTTTCTCTGCACCTCTTTAGGTGAAACACCGCGTAGGATCCCTAAACTATAGCCTGGGGGCCCTAGTCAACCTTTGGCTACCTTGCTCTACCTTCCGAATCCCCCCTTTTCAATTCACTTCCTATGCTATTGAAAAGGAGTTGACTGTTTCAGGTTCACCCTCAAGTAGCCTGTTAACCACCCAAAAAAAAAAATATAGAAGAATAATTATTAAAGGTTATACTATCTTCAAGATACACTTAAATTTCTTTAAAAAACTACTATTGAATTAGAATAATGACATGTATCAGAAATTGACTCTGCGTGCAATGAATAGTGTTTTTGCTCTGAAGAAATTCACTTCACAAGTTAATGAAAAGTAAACTTGCGTCTTTTCTCAATACCCTTTCTACCATTAATCATATACTTAACATGTCTGCACAAAAGAAAATATTTCTAAAGAAGAAACCCCTTATTTATATATTAAACAGTCTTGATTTGGAAAATGTTATAGAAAATACAGGAATTACACCGAAAATAACATTGATATATATTAATGATATTCTGGTCATTATTAAAATTATTAAATTATTTATGAAGCAACTGAACAATATTCACAAAAAAATTAAATTTACATGTGAATGGGAGACATATAAGAAAATAAACTTTCTTGGCATGAAAAATATAAGAGAAGGGAATAAATTATTTACGAAATGGTTTAAACAGCCAACACCGGCAAATGAAATGATAAATTTTAGATTTTCTCATCCTTGGAGATACAAAATAAATATATTGAACAACCTACTCTATAGAGCTATCAGGAATACAGATGAAATATTCTTAAAAGAGATTTGGATTAAAGTTTGGTATCCTAATAGAGTAATTAAAAGGATGTGGTATATGTGTAAAAAATAAGATGAATAAAATAAAATATAATGGAAATGGGAGTAAAGATAGAAAATTATAAATATAAAGGTGGGAGTTACCTGGAGATATAAGAAGTAGGAGATAAAAGAAGAGAAGATAAATAAAATGAGAGAGAAAAGTAAATTTTAAAAAAATAAGTAAAAAGAAATTTAGAAGTATAACATAAAGAAAAGGGACAGCAAGAAAATAGAAAAGATTCTAAACGAACATAGTTTCAGAGAACTATGTCATATAAACCAAACAATAAAATAAAGAAATGGATACATTCAATGAAGGACACAATGAAGACATCGTGTGTGAAATACTTTGTAAAGATTGTGAAAGAGTTTATGTAGAACATACAGGAATTAAAATGGAAAGTAAAGTGAAATTACATGAAGAGTACTTGAAAATTAAAAGAATAAGTGGGACAGCATTGTCTAAGCATAGTAAAAAAGAGACATGAAATATATTGCGAAAAAGTTAAAATTATACACAGAAAAATAAATGCTTTGAAAGTAGGATTATAGCTAATGAAAGTAGAACGATTAATGAAAAAAATGAAGTGGGAACAGTACGAAGTTTATATGAACACATTAGGAAAATTGTAAAATGAATGTATATTAAAAATTATAAAATGATTGTAAATTGGTGTAAAACGTATATAAGAAAATATAATTATATAAAATTTTAATTACATATGTTGGAATAGTATGTAAATATTTATCATAGTGTAAATGAGAATTATTAATAATATTAGTGAAGAATAAATATAAATTAAAAGATATAGAGATAGAAAAGTAATTATGACTTAAATGAGAATATCTTTCAAAGAAAATAGTGTAAGTAAATGTGAAAATTAACTAACTGAGGAGTAATATAAAAATATTTTAAATAGTGTAATTCAGATTTTACAAGTGACACGAATGGAGTCATCTTATAAATTATAGTAAACATTGTATTGTGTTATATTGACTTTAAGATTAAAATAATGTTTTTGTATATAAATTAATATACATTTTATGTTCTGTAGATGATTATGGCATATAAAAGTTGAGAGTTTCTTTAAGTGTTTATCAATAAAGACTGTGTACTTTATAAAAAAAATGGATTTTCTTCTTTAGAACTTTGATTGAAAGAAGATAATATAGTCGGTTTCATTCATGATTTAAGAAAATATTTCTTTCGTTCTTTCGCAATTACAATCAACGATCAAACAAAAAAACTCTTCCCCACAATAGGGGAATCTGTTTAAACATACATACACTAAACGCAACATAATATTATCTCATATCACATCCTTGAATTTTGTAGTTACTTCGCTTAATTAGTCTAATCTATGTCTTTGACATAAAATTCATTTTTCCATTTTAATCGGATTATAAACAAAAAAGCCACTTATCACATGCAATATTTACAACTAAATTTACCATTCGTTATTTACACATTTATAGACAATTCTTAAATTGTACGATAATAAAATTCTTCATCGGAATTTATGATGTCTCGTGTAGCTTCATATTTACTACTCATTCACTACTGGGTGAGTAATCTCCATTGTAACAGCATGACACCTGACTATTCAACCATTCTACAGAGTACATCGGCAGGAATCCTTGGAGCTTAGCAAATTATTAGTTATCCATTTTGAGAATAATGAGTCCCTGAGAGGGAACAGTAGTAGGCCCTTTAATTCCCTGACACAGCACAGTCAGACCGGACCCGGGATTCGTGACGTTTCCCCGACCTTGGGATGTGCAGTTGATTAGCAGCCGCATTACTTAAAATGGAAAAGTCTACAAGAAGGCCTCTCTTCTCCTCCCAGCTTACGCGTGTCTCCATCTAATAAATACTCACTGCTGCCACCAAATAAACTAATATATAATTGATTTGCGGTTTTTAACATTCGTTCTTTTCCAGAGCATGTGTTTATATATTATGGATAAAATATTTAATGTAATATGAATCTACTAGTAGAAGCCTCGAAAACCATGACGTCACAGCCTTCTCCATAACCTAGGCACGCTCAATAGTATTTTATATATATATAAATAAATATATCTTTTTAAGTAACAAACAAAGAGTGGTGAAAAATCAAATTAATTTAATTCTGTTACTTGAATATATCTTTGTCTGTCCCTATGGGTTCTTATACCATTCATCCAATTGCGATGAATCTTAGTGCTCGCCTCAGAGAACGTTTCTGTTGATCTTGTGAAGATTTAGATCCCTTTCTCCTCTTCCTCCCCTATTTGAAACAGTTGCAAGAAGTAATTTAAGACGGTGCCAGATTCGTCGAAAAGGTTTATGAATTAGTTAAAAGAGTTTGGGATAGGTGGCTACATGGTATCAAAAATGTTTGTGTCATATGTAAGGTACCGGAAATATCGAAGACTCCTTTTTGTATCCGGGTAATTCTTTCCTTCCTTATCGAGATTATTTGAAGCTCCGTTTCCGTAATGGACGGGGTCTGACTTATTTAATGTACCGCGTCTATTTTGAACTATGTTACGGTACCTGGAGAGTTGTTAAGTCCGTTAAAGTAGCGGTAATATTTGTAATTCACGAAGAATGTTTTTAAAGACTCTTAAGGTAGCGTGCTAATTATTGACTGAGTTAAGGTATCGACAGTCATCATCCAGGTTGATTTGAAGCTAAACTCAAAATCGACAAAGGTTGGGGTGTGCCCAACAAGGGTAGAAACGAAGTAAGTCTCGATGCCACTTAAAATCACGTTCTGACCAAGAAATTTCTAATAAATTAACTCAGTTAAATCCTGACAATAATTATCTACAGATGAAGAATGAGAGTGGGAGACCAACAGTTTGGTTTTAGGAAAAAGGTTTCTACATAGTAGGATAGGAACAAAGTCCCACGCCCATGGTATATGTATATGTAGAAAAATAATTTGATAATGTCGATTGGAAGAAACTCCTCGGGATTTTGTCAGGTATTTAAATAAAATACAGAGAGGCAATTGTTATTAGACCATTACAAATTATAATTGGTGAGCACCAAACTGCAGTAATAGTCACGAAGGGAGAAAACACGGGGTTTCAGTCTATCACCTACGCTATTTAGTCCGTACGTAGAGCAAGCATTGAAGGAGAAGATTTAGAAAGGAGTCATACTACATAAGTCAAGAGACACTAAGGTTTGTTGGCGACGTTGTACTTTTATCATAGTCAGCAGAAGATTTGGAAGACTTGTTAAATGACATGAACACTGTCTTGGAAACTAAGTACAATATGAGAATAGATACAAAACTAAAGTAATGGGGTGTAGTCGAAAGAAGATTGGTGATATCAAATTAGAAATGGCAGTTTGTCGAAAGTAGATGAATTTTACTATTTGGGCAATAAAATAACCGTTCACGGTAGTTATAAAAAGTGGGATAGCAAATCAAGGAGAAAAGAAAAATTTTCTTATATTTAATATTAGTTGGAGGCTAGGAAGTCATTTTATGAGTAGCGTGGCGTGGGTGGCAGCGAAACTTGGTCAGTCTGTACAGACTTAGATGGTGCTAAAGATAATATTCTGAAAGTCACGTTGGTAGATCGAATCAAGAAATCAGGACTTCTTAAATAGAATTGATGAGGAGAGAACATTAAGGGAGGACACTGGCTAATAGAAGAGAGTTTTTCTTATATTTAGTCTTATCAGGTTTGCTTCATTACTTTCGATATGTCCCGGTTTTACTAAAAATATGTTACATATGTTTCTATTAAGTATTTATAGACTTCCAGGAGTGTTTATTATGAATATATCTAATTAAATGAATTTTGAGGAAAGAAGGGATCGTTAAATTAATATTAGAGAGAAGTATGTGGGACAAGAGGAAGACCAAGACTATTACATAAAAAAGGTAAATCAGGCGGGATGTGGTCTATTACTATAGTGTCAGGCCAGATAAATTAGTTGAAGAAAGTTGGTCTAGTACAAAATTCCGGCCGACAATATCCCAATTGACGTTTGCCGACTACTAACCGAATTTCTCTCCTTCACGAAGTTATATGCTTCATGAGGTTCATCCGAGCGATGGTCTCTACCTTTTAATAATATGGGACTGGATAGCAAGACAGGATGCGTTGGGGAGATCAGACCAGTGAAGGAGCAACTTGGGGCCCTGGTTATACGTTTTAGTATCCTATCCGGCAGTTTGCCTAAATTTAAAGCGGGAAAAATCTGACGGAAACCCGCATCAGGTAGGTAGGATCCGACGTTCTTGTCCTATGTTTGGAGTAGTTTTTGGTTTTGCCTCGACTCGGTTTAAGATGCAGCTGACCGACTGTTCGAAAATAACAAATTTATTATGTTATACTTGTAGAATTCATCAAGACCTAATGTGTTACACTAGAAGAAGTTCCATAAAAGCAACGAAACGTGTTATTTGCTATTAAAGTATTTTTATGACTAATCCCCGCGTAATTTTAATATATTTTACTGCTGTCAGATAAGTATAACTATTAATTTTGAATTCTTAGTCCAACGCAATTTAGGAAACCAATAGTAATTCCACACCCCATTTTTGTCAGCTCCCAAGAAATAACTGTATTTTGGAATTTATGAAAAAATTGGACGAGTCTGTAAATGTCATAAAACCTTTATGAGGTTGAATGCAATCAACAGGAAGCGCTTCTGAGGGAATCACGTGATTTTATTACATCAGAGAGCTAGCAACCCAGCGAGATATACAGAGACAAAGTCGATATCGTGGCTGTTCGTCACGCGAAGAGATAAAATTGAAGTTGGAATTATCGTTATCTTCGACTTCAGCACTAATTGTTTCGAAAATAGATTTGTATTTCCCATTTAACACGTAAATATAACTCGGTAAAAAGAACATAAAATACTTAATTTTGATCCGAAATCCATTAACTATTGACAAAAATAGTTAGTAAATTAAAAAATATTTTAAAACTTGTGGAAAAATGTCTGTCGATCAATTTGACCATGCACCGATCGAAAATCGGCCATAATGGATTGGAAGACATGGTAAAACCATTTTGCCAAAGTGGTCAAAGGCACCATTTCTGCCCTTATTACCGTATTACCATTTGTTTTCATAGATGGGGAACCACTGGCTGAGCACAATTTCACAACATTCGATCAAGTGGAAAAATGGCTTTGTGAATGGTTGTAGATGAAGGATGAAACTTTCTTTTGGAATGGCATCCATAAATTGCCTGAGAGATGGTCAAAATGTGTAGAGAACGATGGCCGATATTTTGAATAAAAGATCGTTCGCCATTATTCCCAAATTATTGCGTATTTTTAATGAAAAAACGACATTTTAAACCTATACATCTGGTTCAGTGCACAGTTGTTTAATATTTTCCAAATCTGACATAACTTAAAGACGAACTAAACTGTTTTCGTTATTATATTACTAGTTTGTAGTATAGTGTCGAAATCATGTTAATGCATGTTGAAGTTATTTCAGACAAGTGTTAAATCTACGCGAAATATGGTATAAATATTTGCGCATTGCGTAATTTAAAGTAAAAGTGGTTTCAACTGGTTGAAAATTACAAAATGGTTCTCGAAAGTTTCCTGCAATTAATTATCGTATCACAATAAAATGTGATATCAATGAGGTTGTGTATAAAGCAGTGAAAAAATCTACGATCTGCAAATCAGTCAAATTATTCGCGCTTATACTGGAAAATCCAAATAGTTAATGCATTCTATAATCACGTTTGGTACAAGTAATGGAATCAAGCAATTGTCCCGGAGACTAGAATTCGGATCCTTTTTTCAGTCTGCGAATATTTCTTCCGTGTGGAGGAAGTGGGGAATTTCCATACAATAGCTTGCTCTTTTAACCCCTCTCGGCACCTCAAACTGCTATGTTTTATGTTGAAGGGAACCTTCGTTCAACATAAATATTGTACCAGCAACTAAGACTCTTATTAATTATTAGTTGCAAGGTTTTACAAGTTCTAAAAATCATCTGTAAACGTAGATTACTTGTTTAGGTAACAACTATTAACTTTGAATGTTGCAACCTGACTATTTTAGCAGTTTAGCAATCCATTTTTGTTAAACTATCAAGTTGTAAGGCACTTGCTAAATTATATATGAGCTTTAATTCTAAGAATTTATGTTAATGCTTGACTTATTTATAGCGCTTATTTCTTTAACTGGATAAATTTATATTCAATAAAACAGTCAGTATTCATCGTAACAAACCTTTTCTTGATTGTACCTTGAAGAAGTCCCAAAGTTGTGGACGAAACGTCATATGAATGAAATAACAAACTTGGTTTGTTTTATCAAACTCTTTTAAAAAACAGACATTAAGTGATTATAGTTATTATTATTTTTAACTGTAAAATATTTCAAGAAGTAAGGATACCTACAGCTCAATGTACACCATTGTATGGAGAAGGCAGTAAAGGCATTGAAGATCAAAAAAACAAGCAGAAATCACGAAAGGAGTAAGACAAGGATGCAGTCTGTTGCCTATGCTGTTTAACTTATATATACAACAGACGATGAAGAAAGTTAAAACGGAATATGGAAAATGAATCATACTGCAAAAATAAGAAAAAAAACTACGCTTTTCCGATTATATTGTAGTATTAGGGGAGTCAGAAAAAGACTTGAAAACCATAACCATAATAAATGGCATGAGCGTAGTCCTGGAGAAAGAGTTCAATATGAGGATTAATAGAGGCAAAACCGAGGTAATGGAGTGTAGTTTGGGAAACGGTGAAATAACAAAGGCTGTTAGATTGGGAAGAGATATTTTGACGAAGTTAAGGAATTCTGCTACTTGGGAAATATAATGGTAGAAATATAGTAGACATAAAGAGTTGGATAGCACAGACAAGGAAAGCTTTTGCTAATATCTGTGAATATTAGTAAATCGTTGCTAAAAATGTTTGTATGGAGTGTATGGGTGCGTAATGTGGATTATAGGAGTTGCAGAAAGGATAAGAATAGAAGCCTTTGAAATTGGTGCTATAGGAGAAAGCTGAAAATCAGATGGGTGGACAGAATCACTAACGAGGAAGTTCTAAACAGAAAAGAGGAAGAGCGAACAATATGGAGGACGTTGACCAAGAGAAGGGATAGAGTAATAGGCCATGATTTAAGACATGAGAGTCTTGTAAAATTAGGATTAGAGGGAAGTCTGTGGGGTAAAAACAGAAGAGGAAGGACAATGATGGAATACGCTAAGTAGATTGGTGAGTATGTGGGATGTGGTAGTTACGTGGAAATGACAAGACTTGCGCAAGATTGATTAGAATGAGGGTTGCATCATACCAGTCTTAGAATTCACTTGGTTTAGCATTCAATATAACTTTAATATAATTTTTAAAAATTTAACCCCAGCAGCTCGAGGACTACACTACACGTTTAATGTGATATCACGATGCATACTGTATAATATTGCAATTGTTAATATAGTTTAGGATTGTTCTCATTGAATATTTATTTGGTACAATTTCTAATTTTTATCGATGCTAAATACAATTTCTTGATTTCTGTTGTTACAGAGCAGCCTTCCAGTCATAGAGGATGTAAATCACTGAGCGATTTCTTCTGAACTCTGTGACGGGAGTATAATAAGGTAACAGTTGTCCTTATTTTTAACATCTGTTTCGAATTTTTTGTCATATTTTTCTTGTTTTATACTGCCACCTCCTTTCTCATGTTGTAAGTAAGAAATATATTTAACACAAACATGGTTGACGGGCGATTTTGCATAGTAATTATATGCACGATAGAAAGATAAAATCTTCTTAATGTTTCCCAAGCGTAATGGAATGAATTTCCAGGAAAGAGAAAAAAAGAGTTAGGCACACAAATAGCATGAGTGATTAAAATTTATATCCAATGTACAACTCATCACCCATAAAACAAGATTATAGTAAGATTGAAAGAGGGAATGGGTGCGACGTAACATGTGAAACAATGTCTTAAAAGAATAGCATTCAAAAATATCGAATAAACGTTGTAAGATTCAAAATGTTTGTCATATTGATACTAAACAATAATTGCAATTAACATATAGGCAAATACAAAGCTGAGAGATAACATTATGACTACTGCCCTCTGCAATACTGGATGCCGCCTGGAATCGTTGCGGGCACGTGACGCGAAGTGAAGCAGATACGGAAGAGGAATCATTCTAGTGACCATACGCGCCGAAAATTTGGTAGTCCACGGACATAGAGTCTTTGACAAAGGGCAGATTGTTATGACACGGAGGATGTGAACAGGCGTATCAGAAACGGCGAAGCTGGTCGGCTATTCGCGTGCTACTGTCGTGATCGTCAGTGATAATTAGCTGAAGGATGGCGAAACCACTGGCCACTGGTGAACGACAAAGTGGAGGTCTGTAAATAAGAATAGGCTGGGATCTGTGCCAGATATGACGATAAATTACCATGCTGACGTAGGTACAATATTTTCCTAGTGGATCATTCAGCGCACGTTGTTGAACATATCTTCATATTTCACGCCTTTCCCTACGGCGATTCAATCTTCCAGAAGGATAACTGCCCCTATCACTAGGCCAGAATCGCGTTACACCAAATTCGCCTCATCTCACTTCAATGGAATACGTCTGGGGTGGAAGTTCCTCGTCTACAAGCGACCTGTGTGTATAAATTTCTGGGACCAGATACCTCCGTAATACCAACAAGGACTTACAAAACCGCTAATGTGGTGTGTTCTAAAGGTGGGCCAACGCAATATTATGAGGTGGCCATAATTTTTAGGCTAATGAAGTTACTGTCCTTGAAGACCTCAGTGATTAATATTGTGAAATTTGCTTCATGGAAAAGTATAAACACTCGTGTAGAGTGTTCACAGTGATGACTTTCAAATTTTCAGAAAAATAATAAAATCAAAAGTATTAAAAGAACAAATTCCCTATCGCCATGTTTGAATTCGTGCAAAAACAAGCTAAAAAGGAGTTGAAGGAAATGATTTTGTTGAAACATCAGAAAGCAAGCTGAGTATCAAGGACTCTAACCGAGGGGATGAGGAAGTTGAGACTGGCTCAATGTGGTCATCCGGTAAGAGTCCGGAAGGTTTTGTTGAGCCAACATTAACTTTATCCTACATTGCGAAGGTGTTGAGATAATTGTCACCTATCTTAGTAAACTGACGACGAAATCACCTAACTACAATTATCCGCTGGTAATAGCCTGTTAAATGAGCCATGCCAGTTGAAAAGACCGATAAGTTTTCAAAGGTCCTAGGAAAGGCGCACCTTCACTCTGCGGGGTGACGCTGAACACAGAAGTGCTAAAGGTACGTCGGGTCCCTGGCCTATCCTTCAGAGACCTTGACGCCCACCTGGGTGTGTCTCATGTCCCGACGCACATTGTCGGACTCGAGGTAAGATCTGGGCCAGCACCCGATTTTTCTTCCGGGTTTTTGGAAACTAGATAACTTTGTGGAATTATAAAGAAGAAATGCTGCAATTGAAGCTCAACCTATAAGCAATGAAACATTATTTATAACAACAAGATGGAAAAATGTCGACGGCACTCGGGACCTCCCACTTAGAATGTGATGAGTTTGATTTGTAAATTCTTGGTGACCTGAGGTTTAGGGATTCAGATTGAATGCATCTCGTATCGAAGCGGACTGGCTCAGTGGTAGAGCGGTGTAGATTGGTAAGCGTTGAGGTTCCTGGTTCGGTTCGCTGGTCCGGTCGAGATTTTCCATTCTGTTCTTATAAATTAAGCTTTATTTTAAATTGGGGAAAGTGACACAGACACTTTTGAAATGATACAGACAAACGTGGTATGAAAAGTTTCTTGATGCTAGAGAGAGTATTGAAGATTTTTTATGGTCGACAATTCCAGTCGAAGGAAATTTTCAAACAATTGACTGAAATTCTTCGTAATGACTGTTGTGCATCTCTCAGGTTAATTGAGAAGCTCACTGGAATTTTATAAAAAAGTGAATCGCATTGTATCTGACAATTTTGGAAATAAGAAGATCTATTGTCACTTGGCTCCTCACTCACTGACGATCAAAAAGTTTGCAGAGTGAAACACTATGGAGACATGAAATAATCGGCCTCTGGAGGCCCAGGCTTCATGTCTTGCATCGTAGCAGGTGATTGAAGATGGTGTTTTCAGTACGAGCGCCACAGCTCGAAATGGAAATGCCTCCGACAGCGGATTCACAAAGGTCGTGTCGAAACACAGCTCATTGTTTTCTTTGAGTTCAAAAAGGATTATCCGTAAAGAATTTTCTCCGGAGGGTCAAATGGTGAATGCAGATTACTAATTGGGTGTTTTAATTCGTTTATGAGCGACGATTGTTCGGGTACGAACCAAGGAACATGACAAAGCACCTGTGCACAAAAGCAAGATCGTACGTAATTTATTGGCCCAAAAAGGTATTGTGATGTTTGAAAACTCTCCTTAAGCCTGCGTCACACTTGAACGTGACGGGCCGCAGCGGAAGATAATTGGTGCGGGTGTTGATGTCACACTTTAGCGGCTGCGGGACGTTTAATATCTGGATGATTCACAAAATTAAAAGAACTAGATCATTTTATTGTTTTATAACGCAATCAGAAACTGTGTTAAAATGTCATAATACATCAGCAGCAGGAAGTGAATTTCCCCAAGTTATACGTTTTAGTATTAATTTCTGCCTTAATCAGGTCGTAAGTCTTGTAAGAATTTACATATTATTTAACAAATACTACAAAATTTGGAAATAACCCATGTTGAAATTAATAAATCAGCAGTATCAAATTGTAATTTTAAAATCAACATGTTTAGTTTACCAATGATGCTAGTTTATTACTTGATTAAGATTATAAAATTGATAATGTTCCAATAGTAATGCTTCCTCCATCCAATTATCGCCGGACGTGTTGCGTTTTAGCTGCAGCATTGAGCGGTTACGACGGGACCGTAAAGGCAGCTCATATTTAAATACATGTGTTGTCGCAATACAAGTGTGACATTAGCCTCACTCCCCTGATTTCTCTTGTGCGTCTCTTGATTTTTAAAAGTTGAAAAATGTTCAGGAAAGGATTTCAGATATCAAGACAGTTTTTAAGAAAGATTGAGTTTCAGAATTGTTTCAAACAAATTTTCCAACACTTTCATTTGTGTGTTGACTCGCAAGGAGACTTTTCAATTAAGAGTCATGTAAGATCAAATAAAGCACGTCTTGTGCATCAGTCACCTTTCCTGTGTACGTTCTAAGCCTGCGAGAAAAGCCAACAATTCTGCTTACAAAACGCTGGTCAGGCCAATTTTAGAATGTGGGGTAACGTGCTGGGATCCATATTTTAATGAACACACTCTAGCGTTGGAAAAAATACAAAAACGGAGTGAAAAGATGTTTGGGGTCGATTCGCGAACAATCCTCACGAGAATTTAGAAGGTCTCAGTAATAGAAGGAAACATGTGAGGTTGTGCGAAATATATATAGCTTATAAGGGAGAACCACAGGGCTCGGAAAGAAATAACAAACCATCTTACGGCGCCGAATTAATTTCTAGAAATGATCGTACGTTCAAAATTAAAGAAAAAGGGAAACGCACTGACGTACGAAATTGTTCATTTGTTAATAGATCTATACGCGATTGGAATTCCTTGCCTGCAGAAATACTGACGACTTCCGGGTAGCGTAAATCAGTTTAGGAATAGGCTAAGAAAACTTAAGTGAGCAGTTTTTTTTTAATAGAATCAGTGAAGTGCTTATAGCGAAGTGCAGTGACTCCTGACTTCTCTTTTTTTTTCAGATCAAAACCTACACTTCGAAATTGTTCCTTAGTGTGATTTGTATTTTCTTTGTATATAGCAGCCACCGGTGAAATGCCCAATCACAAGAAAGCACTTACCTCTTCTTGGGGATATTGTCCCGGAACTTAAGTAGTTGCATGTTGATCGGTTCGTTTTCTGCTTTCAGCCAATCGAGAATGGTCGCGGAGGAGAGAAGCTGCCTGTTTTTCGAGGACCACGAGACGGGCGAGATGGGTCTGGGCCTGGGCCTGGACCTGGAGACTGGAGAGGAGACTGCTGGCAGCAGCATGTCTTTCTTCGAGGGCGTGCACTCGACGAACGACGAGACGGGCGAGTCGGAGCTGCTGCGGCCGCCGCCCGCGAAGACGACGACGCGCCGGAAGCCGTTCCAGATCCCTCGCAGCGCTTTGCTTCTGGAGGAGCCGCGGCCCAAGCCCCGCGGCGAGACTCCGCGCGTTCTCACGCTGACGGGCACGGGCCGCATCAAGGAGCACGTGGGCCGCGTCTCGCAGAACATGAGCCCCACCGTGTTCCTGCTGCCCACGCTCTTCCTGTGCCCCGCGTGGGCCGCCGCGCTCTGCGTCATCCTCGAGGTCTGCATCCACATGTGGGCGCACAAGAAGAACCAGCAGCGCGCCGCCAGCGACGTGCGCTACCGCTCGCCGCTCAACATGATCACGTCCGAGTTCTGCGCCTACTGCCAGTCCGACAAGCTCATGGACAGGATCGGGAAGCTGCAGGACGAGCGGAAACTCAAAGTGGACAACCGCAAGCTGCGCTACTGCGCTTACGTCGAGCGGATGAGCGTCGTCACCTAGCGATCATCGCCAACGTGAAAGAAGTGGCTCGCACAAGTCGAAGCCGCATTCCGGCAAAGATGTTATACTTCTTACTTTCATATACAACTCGCCCGACAATCTTGAAACGCTGGTGACGATGCCCGGACCTTACGATACTCGTTACGAAAAAACATACTAAAACGCATCAAACAATTATTATACTTTATTATGATTATTTATTTACAATTTCGAATGAAAGTATATCTGTAGATAACGGAAGTGAACGCCAAATTTTACTTGTAAAAGAAAGAAAATCTACTGTGGCTACAATTCGAAGCCTAAGAGAACGTGAATATGTTTAATTGAATTTCAGTTTTATTGTGCCTCGGCCTTCTCTTACAGATGGGAATCAAAGGCGAAAGACGAAAATAATAGCAAATACCGCGTAATCTACGTATATGTACTATCGTGACGCATCACAGGCCACGGTCACGAGTTGTACGACTTTACTCTCCGATACATACAGACTTGATGATGCTCTAAGCTATTTCAAATATGAGGTCCACATATTCTATGTCCGTACAAATATGATTTTCGGGTACCCAAAGGATTAAACTGAAATTTAATAGTATATTGATAGAGAAATAATAAATTGTTAACTCAAAATTAACTAAGCTATATTTCGTATATATATATATATATATATATATACGTAATCCGCCCCTGCTCCGATAACAACCTACATATTCATGATAAAATAATCTATGCGTGAAATTACACCTATCTCAAGTAATTTTAGGTAGGTTAATTACAAATTGACCTAAGTTTTGCAAAAGTAGAGTTCAGTAGACTGAAAATGTAATGCAACGGGAAATGTGTCTAGAAATGTCTTTAAACTTAATCTTTAATATCCTTCAATTGATCTTCTGTTTTTTTATCGTATCGCAGAGTTTGTTGAATTTTTAATATTTTTTTGTGATTTTAAAAGCGCTGAAATGGGAGGATCGCCATTGCGATGTACAATCATTTAAGACAGACCTTTCTGAGTTATGTTCTGTAATTTTTTCACCACCTTCCGTCGCAAAGCCTTTGAGAATTTAAAAATGGTTGTAATTGATAAAAATTAAAACCTAGACAATGTAGTAGCCAATCGAGAGACAGAATTAAATGATAAAATAAATACCATGTACTTCCTGCTTTCACCGGGCGTAAAAATTTCCTCAGTGTCTTTACACCAACGAAGCCAAGAACTCAAATAAAAGCAATGAGATTCACAGGAACAGTACATGGTAATTCCGTCTCTCGATTGGCTGCTTCATTATATATTTGCAAAGACTTTGATAGAAATAATACATCGAATATACGTATAATACGTCGTTTTCGTAAACGTTTTTATGTTTATAGAAAATAAACTTTATTATTGCCAAGAATTATAGTTGTGCTATCTTCCTTTGTAGCTTCCTCTTGAATCGGGGCTTGAGAAGTATCACACACATATACGCGGTAACTTAAAAGTCCCAAAACTGCCTGAGAGGTCAGATCGTTTTTAGAATAGAAAAAGGTATAACATCTTTGACTCACCGTATATATGTTACGTTATAAGACTGATGATCCATTTGTAAAGTAAAGTTTCACAAATACGTTCTTACTAAAAATAAACCCCTGTAAGCGTTGTTAATAAATGTGTATAAATTTGAAATAATAATAAATATGAACGACACAGCTCATTCTCATTTATCACCTCTGTTTTCCTGAACTAATTGTATTTCTTCTCGGGAGTTTGAAAACAAAACAGGCGAGATTGTCTCCGCGTTTGTTACTGTGTGGTTTGCACCTTCAAAGAAAGATGTAAGGTAGAATTTATTTTCACTTTAATTTATCGCCGACTTAACTGAGTTTTGCAGAAGAGTTTCAAGTAATTCATGTTCCACATACAAAAATTAATTTTTTCCTTTAAACAAATAGGTATTTACGAATTCTCACAAATTAGTAGTACTGCAGAAAAATCACACATTATTGGTTGAGTATGATGACTTGATGAGGCCCTAAGCTATTTGAAATATGGACCTCTTTATCTACATATTCTACTTTGGTGGCAAATATGATTTTCAGATTCCTAAAGGATTAAACTGAAACAATAACTAGTAATATGTGAAATAATAAATCATTAACTCAAATTCAATTTTTGAAATAATAATATTACAATTTTAATATATGTATTACACATTTTAAAATATACATCTACCTTGTTCGGGGCTGTATCACTTGTTTAACGCGAACAGAGTGAGAGATTGATTTTGTTTCTTACATTGGATTTGCCCTTCCTTTGTTTTCCGGTTGTCCTGCAGATCTGGGTTGAGTCTTGGGGGAAGGTAGAACTCCGATGCCGTCTTGATTAGCTGGAACTTGCCTCAACTCTGGCTTCTCATGTGATTGTCTCACTTTGAGAGCTGGAAACCAGACTATCTCGTTTTATTTCTGTCTTCCGTCTGATCATTTGCGACGTTCTCGCACCTCCGAACTGTATTCAACTAAAATCGTGATTGGTTCCCCACGTTTGTCTCTTCCGTAGGTCCTCCAATGGGTTCGGCTTCACTACCCCTGTCCATATTTCGCACCTTAGCTGCGGGAAATAGTGTCAACCCTATTTCCCCGACAAACGGCCGAAGCAATGGGAGAAGCAGGAGTGCGAGAGGCAGATGTGGAAGCAGACACGGAGATCACGACAGGCGAACTGAAGGCCACCTGCGTGAGAATTAGGGATGGGAAGGCCCCAGGGCCAGACGGGATTCCAAACAAGGCCATCAAAGCGGCCATTAGCAAGAGGCCAGATCTTTTCCTCGCAGTGTACAACGAATGCCTGAGGAAAGGAGTTTTTCCCAGAAAATGGAAGAAGCAGCGCCTCGTCCTACTGCCCAAGGGAAGGGACCCGCAGGAAAATCCCTCCGCCTACCGGCCAATATGTCTCCTGGACACGGCAGGGAAAGTGCAGGAGCGAATCGTCTGCGACAGGCTTACAGCCCATTTAGAATCCGTGGAAGGGCTATCGGGCAACCCGTATGGTTTTAGGAAGAGTAGGTCAACGATAGACGTCGTAGAAGAGGTAGTAGATACAGCACGTAGGGCCATCGAGGGAGCAAGATGGAGGAGAGGAGCGAAGAGATACTACCTAGCGGTAGTCGTCGTGGCGAAGCTGCTAGAGGAGGTGACTAATGCAGCAAACGTCGCAGTAGAGACCATCAGGCGGTGGCGGTGACCATCAGCGGCCTTACGCTAGCTGAACAGAAGATGGAGGTCGTCCTAGTAACGAGTAGGAAGAAGAAGGAAGATATCACCGTGAGAGTATAGTTTCCCAGCCATGCCTCAAGTACCTAGGAGTATGGGTCGACTCGAGGCTGACTTTCGGGGAACACGTCAGGAGGACAAGTGCCAAGGCAACGACGGTTGTCAGGGCCCTGGCTAGACTAATGCCTAATGCAGGAGGACCCCGACAAAGTCGGAGAAGGCTACTAGCGGCTGTCGTCAACTCGGCCCTGCTATACGCGGCCCCCATCTGGGCGGAAGCCTTGAAGACTGAATCATCCAGGAGGAAGATCGCTGGAGCTTACCGCACAAGCGCGCTAAGAGTCGCCAGCGCATTCAGGACCGTCTCCTACGATGCAATGTGCGTCATCGCCGGAATGAAACCCATAGAACTGGAGGCAGAAGAATGCAAGCGGCGATTCCACCGAGCCCGCCTCAATGCCGAGTCATCGCGGCGGAAGAAGGTCGAGAAACCATCAGATCCTGGCAGGACCGCTCCGATCACTCTGACAAAGGAAGATGGACATACCGGCTGATTCCCGACGTAGGAACGTGGGTCAACAGGAAGCACGGCGAGCTGAACTACAACCTCACTCAGTTCCTGACGGGACACGGATGCTTCAAGCAATACCAGAAGAGATTCGCCATAATAGAAGATGAAATGTGTCCAACATGCACGGAAGAAGTGGAAGACGCGGAACACGTTTTCTTCGACTGCCCTCGCTTCAACGAAGAAAGAGCAGCAGTACAGGAGCTTCTCAGACGTCGAGTGAGGCCTGAAGATATAACAATGCCGTTTATGCTTCAGGACCAAGAAAGCTGGGACGTAGTGTCACACTTCGCTACGAAGGTTCTGGAGAACCTACGGAGCGAAGAAAGGCAGCGTCTAGAAGCCAACGAGTGAATGCGCTTATAACTGCCTTGTCGTGAGTGCGAGCGTTTATGAAGCGTAAGTGAGAGTGCGAGTGCGTATGAAAGTGTATGTGTGAGTGTCTGTACGCGATGCGTCATCAGATGAACGTTCGACGAAAGCATATACATCCGAGTGAATGTGTGTGTAATAGTTGTATTTTGTAAATTGAGCGTGTGAGTGAATCTTGTGTAAGTGAGATAATGTATAATTTGCATCTTCGATGAGACGTGTGAACGGACGCTAGTAATAGTTAGGAATAGCTATACTATAGTTTTATTGTTATCTAATAATTATTATACCTATGTGCGCCCATTGGCAATCCAACCCCTCGTGAAGTAATGCCTAACGGTGGTTCCGCGAGGAGGTACTTTGTATAGGGAGGTGGTTTTTAGTGGGTAAAAATCCCACACACCATGTAACTCGGGTTTCACGGCGTCTTTTGAAGATTTTCCCCTACCCTCGATAAAAAAAAACCTTAGTTGACCTGGGTTTTCATCGAGTCGTAAATTTTTTCTGGACAAATAACTCAGACTCCGGCAGTCGCCTGACAGAAGCCAGGTTTTATGACTGCCGCTTTTGCCCCAGAAACTGTCTTCTAAGACCCCAGAACCTTCCATATGTTACAAAATCGCGTACACAGTTCGTAAATGAATATATATAAATAAAATATATTAGGAGTACTTATACGCGTCACACAATCAAACTGCTTGTCATTAACTGTAGAACAAAAACGTGGAAAAACATATGGATTCTGAAATTGTGACTACGTGGTCCAAGAAAGATGGAGTAATCAAGGTATTGAAAGGGGATAAACATAATATTGTAAAACCGCTTACCTAGTACTCGCATTAACTTATATAACATACAAACCGTGCAGTAAGTCATTATAGTCTCTCTCTCCCCTCTCACTCCCCCTCCCATATGCACTCCCTCCCCTCCCCTCACTCTCTCTCTCTCTCTCTCTCTCTATATATATATATATATATATATATATATATATATATATAGAGAGAGAGAGAGAGAGAGAGAGAGAGAGAGAGAAGGCACGGAGGCGGGTTTGTTGCGTTCCCACAGTAATCCAGTCTCCCGTCATCAGAAAGGCGCAGGAGTAACACCCACCAGCCCGACCTACCTGATGCAGGTGAAACACCGGGTAGGATCCTTACACTATAGCCTGGGGGCCCTAGTTAACCCTGGGCTACCTTGCTCTACCTTCCACATCCCCCCTTTTCAAGTCCCTTCCTATGCTATTAAAGGGGAGTTGCCTGCTTCAGGATCACCCTCATGTAGCCTGTTACCCAAAAAGAGAGAGAGAGAAAGAGATAAATGATCTGATTTATTCCTACTAATGGGGGTGCATATGGGAGATTTCTGTAACAGGTATTTCTCCCCAGATTGATTGCGGGGCTTATCTTTGGGGATTCCTCGTCCTTCCTCTGGTTTTTTTCAAGGTTCCCACATGCCGAGGCACCTTAGGCATACGGTAAGAGTTGTCCGCTGATCCCATTGTATCAGTTGGTCAAATATCTTCTAAAAGTGCTGAAGGCACGGATGAAAGGAATGCTGCTACCCACAGAAAACTCACCCTCCGTCATTCGGAAGGGCGTGAGAATAGTAACCAATAGCCGACCTACCTGATGCAAGTTCCTAGAGTTTTCCCGCTTCTCTTTTAGGTGAAACATCGGGTAAGATCCTTAAACTATAGTCCGGGGGCTCTAGTGAACCCTTGGCTACCTTCCACACCCCCCGTTTTCACTTCCCTTCCTATGCTATTTAAGAGGAGTTGCCCGCTTCAGGATCACCCTCACGTAACCTAACCAAAAGAATCTTATTTATTCGACTTAACGCTTCGTTTTATCCGCGTCTATAAATAAACGTTTTATTATTGCATAGCATCTTATGTATTTAAACACCATGACAAGGAAATAAAACATTTTATAGATATATTTTTTCCTGGCTAAATGTATCGGAGAAATGATCAAACAGCTATCAATATTTTAAAAATATTCTGAATACTATCATACTCCTCTTGTGGTGTAGTGGTCGACATCACGTCACATCCCGGCGATGGATGTCGGTTCATACTGAGAAATACAATCTGCCAGCTAATTACTACCTCGAAAAGTTAGAAACGTCGCTACAAGCTACATATATCATACTGCAGCTGAGCAACCTGCGGAAAATGAGCTACTTGATGAAGTGGAACGTGCTTCTTCCAGCTTTGACAGGCATTTCATCACAAGGGGAAAGATGCAGCGCAGCGGAGGCGCTCTTACAACCAATTACGTTATAAGACTGACCATCAATTGTAAAACAGAGTTTCATAAATTACGTCTTATTTAAAATAAATTACTATAAACTCTGAAGATCACGCTTGTAGAAAAATACACGGGAAAGTCGGTATTGAAACACATAAACACCCTTGAACCGTAAGACATTTACTTTCTCATTTTTAACAACTTTTAAATTAATCTGCATCTTATGAATACCATTCTATGCAGATTCTTGATACAAGAGAGAGCTATTGACAAAGAGGATGAGCACTGGAAGTATATGAAATATACCTATTGCCACTAAGTGCAGCAGGTTAAGTCCAATATGTACAATGTAAACATATCATTCTGATTACATTTCGTCCACAATTAAATTGTTTAGTTGAACGTTTGTGGTCGGCTTCAACCACAATAATTTCAATGAAGTTGTCAGCTTTGATTTGATTCAGCTTGAAGAATATACAACCGACAAGTAGCTCAATATAATAGATATTTATTCAAAATGGTTTAGTTGGAAAGTCATTCTCATGATTTCCAAAACAAAATTCTATGTATATTGGTGTCTGAAAGTCAGAATCTTTCTGACAATTCTATATTGACAAAATGCTATTTCTCTCGCAGGCATTTCCCCCCAGAGTGAGTGTGGGGGTCACCTGACTATGTCGGGAATACCTCGTATTCTCTCTGTAAAGTTCTCACATGCCGAGGCACCTTCACCTATTTTAAGAGGTATATGTACTGGGGTCGAAGACCTTGGGCATAAGGCAAGAGTTGTCCTCTGATCCCATTGGATCAGTCAGCCTACTGCCTCCTAAAACAGGTGAAGGGAATGCTGCGACCCCACAGCAAACTCTTCTCCCGTCATTTGGAAGAGCGTGAGAATAGTACCCAATACCCGACCTACCTGATGCATGTTTTCCTTGCATCTATTTTAGGTGAAACACCGAGTAAGATCCTTAAACTATAGTCAACTCTTGGCTAGCTTCCTCTACCTTCCACATCCCCCCTTTTCAATGTCCTTCCTATACTATTAAAGGGGAGTTGTCTGTTTCAGGATCACCCTCATGTAGCCTGTTAACCCCCCCACCCCCCCAAAAAAATAGTTGCTTTCCCTTATAATAAGATAGTATTCTTTAATAGAGTCAGAAGTTTCTCATTTTGAAGTTCATTTTTTTATAACAATAACTTATTTAAGTCCAGGTGTGCACAATTCAGGGCATATATAAATTCTCACCAAAGTGAACAAGACAGAGTCGTTATCTACAAGGTTTCGCAATATTTCTGCAGAGAAGGCATTCTTGTTGTCGGCTGTGAGTTGCAGGCATCTGTTGGAGCTGAGAATGTGTCATCGAACAATGGTCAGACAAGTCGCGAAGAAACCAAGTGAATTAGTTTTATCTGCCTAACACCAGAATAATAACATATGTGAATAAAGAACACTAAATGAGAAAGTAATTGCTTAAATCAATAATAGATTAAACAAATTGAAATCAATAAAATAAAGTGCTACAACTTGTCTGTGTGAAGGGTTTTAGATATATATTTACATGACATATTCAAAAATGTTTTGAGAAAGAAGTCAATCTATCAACATCACAAATTCATATTATTTTCCAATTACTGATCGAAGGTTATAATCAACTCTGCACTGAATCTGACAAACAAAGGCAGTATCTTAAAGATACAGAGTCCATTAATATTTTTCTCAAAATCTTAAAATAAATTGTGTGTTAAGATTAAGATAAAATGGGTAAATTTCTTTAAACAAAAACGACATTAAAATTTGTGATCTAGAATACCAAGAGCTGTAAAACCACATGAAAAAAAAAAATTATATAATTTTTAATAATTAATACCAATAACACCATGTAATGTAACAGTTATAATAAAACTTCTACATTCCAACAAAAGTGTCACGAGTGATAGTAACTTAACAAACCAACTTGATTTAAAGATATTTATACTCTGCAGAATCATGACATACTTAATAAAAAATAAAGTTATTAAAGTTGACTAATGAACTGAAACAAATTATTTGTACTTATAAATTATAAATTTAACAAATGGAGTGGGAATACTAAGAAATTTTACTACATTAGTATTCAAGAAAGACATTCTAAAATTATGCTGAAAATGAAAAGACTTAAACAGTAGGCTCAACTGGCCTTTGTAATAGATTGGCACCAATTTAGTTTCAAGATAAGTAACCTGTGCATACTAGGAGATTTATTGACCATCTACAAATTGATCAAAGTTTAAGACTTGCTCCTTGTTAATTTTCATAGTTAACTCAAACTTATAAACAAGTATAAAATGCCAACAGGTGACAAAATACTATGACGACAGGAATCGCTCTATATATAAATGCAAAGAAAAATAACTGTCAAACAAAATAAAATTGTATTTCATAATAAAATTTAAAGCATGTACAACATATAATATTTTCTGGTACCACAAATATTATCAACATTTAGTACAATATACAAAAAAATATTTACTATACATCATTGAAATTAAAATTAAATAAAGCTAAGTTCATATTTAAACTATATCTTTACAGATTTTTTTTAAAATATCTTCCATAAACAATATAAATCCTACAAAGAGAATAGTTCTAAAACTGTGTTTCAATGACATTTGTACTTTCACAAAAGTATATTCATAGAATATTGGCGATCTTTGCTCATCAAACTTTCAAGATTTAAAAATTTAATAATTACTTGCACAGATATAATAAAACTATTTTATACACTTTTTCTAGGGAGATCCCTCAATGTGGTTTCATATAAAATGAGCAATGTGCTTACAAACTACTCTATATAATGTTTGTGCAAAATTTTATTTTATAAAAATATTATGTACATATTATACATCAATGTTAGTAATAAAATACTAACTTATATTTGGCAAAATTTATAACTGTATAGTTCACAATTTAAAGCTTCATTCAAAAATTGTCAGAACACTTCATTTTACATAAAGAACAAATAGTTACATAAGACAATGTCAATTATATAACTAATAAAAGAAGCAGATGTGTCTGTACCTATAATTAAGAATTTTATTTTTAAAAACTATTAATATTTAATATCATGGAGTATGCAAATAGTTACAATAGTTCTCTTTTAATTAAAACAATAAGGTACTTTAAACAGATACATACATTTTATGAATCTAAAAATTTTTATGAGTGCATTACACTCCTTTGCTGTTTTTCGTGTGTACAGTACACTTAATTATGTAATGAAAGTACATAATCTGACATTTGAATGTCTGCATAAATCAAATTTATACAACATGTTTCATGTGAACTAGAGATAAAAATTTTTAATTTATTAGAAGAATGTTCTTGTGTTGGCTCTGCTTATATTAAAACAAGTCCATACACTGAATTCCACAAAGTTAACAAAGAAAATGCTACACTGAGTTGGAGTCAATGAAGCACAGTAATTGAAGGAGTTTAATGCAGTAGATAATGAATACAGAGCCACCATCTCTTTTAAGAAACATTCTAATTACGAAAGTAGTATTACTTGTGTTCCACTCAACTCCAAATTAAACTATAGCATTGTTAATAAAATTTAATAATGTATAAAATAAAGTGGCCCATACTTTATTTAAAAAAGTGTGATATTTGATACTGCTTAATATTAATGAAATAATAAGTACTCATCGTCCTATTTGAATCATACATATCATTTTCAGTTCATTAGATAATAAGAAAAAGAAACCCTTTCAAACATTTTCAGGTGTTTTCCAATATCAGTGGTGACTCTATGAACGTAAATATATAATAGTATTAGTATCTGAAGTTCTCAATGTACTTAACAGTACTTATTGCACAAATCGCCATGCCACTGAGAACAAGCATGGTTAGAAAAGTTGTTAAGAAAAATTAGCATTAGCAAACACTTGCAAGTAGAAAAGTACTTTAAAATACTTCAATATATTTAAAAAATGAAAGACTGAATATAGGTAACTATAAACTAATAAACCCTAATTTTGGGTAATAATTAACTGCTTACATATATATTTCAATGCAAGAGTAAGTATGTCTTGAATGAAAAGCAACCTTTGTTTATCTAAAGCTACCATTATGTTGCATTTGGCGATTCAACTGTTGCAGCACACTCATCACAAGTTCATGAAGGGTCTACAGAGGAAAAACCAAAATGAAAATATTGAACTGTTTCCTATACAATAAATATTAACATAATAATAAAAAAAACAGATAGGCTTATTCATTAAAATAGTTTTTTTAAAGCTATTAATTAGATCATTTAATAGCAGTAAAAATCAGTAAGTACTATATTAAAAACAATAACATATTTCTTTATTTTGTTTTCTGAACTAAATGTGCTAATTACTGATAATGCAAAAGGCAAATTGTAAAGTTGTACTTTTGTTCTTTAAAAACACTTCTGCTTAAAATTGTCTTAAATGATATTACTTTCAATGCAAAGATAATTAAGAAATGGTCAAATACAAATCCATGACTACAATATAATGTGTGCTTGACTAGATTTGATTTGGTCAATCCACATTGTAACACTGTCTGAAGATAATGTGTTTGACCTATGAATAGAGTGCTGGCAAATTGAAGATTAACTTCGCTTCCTAAAAAGTTTTGTTCATTCTGCTAGACATGAAATTGCAAATTCATGTAGAACTTGCACTACTTAAAAGAGTGAAAACAATTTTATTTACCTGAGGTTTACAATGCTCTTCAAGCCAACTGAAAACACATGCTGATAGTTCAGCAAAATTTGCCACAGACACATTATTGAAGGAGAGAAACAATTGGTCCATTATAGCCTGAAACTAAGGTGATTACAATTACAAATATGTAAGCCAATTTATGTACATACAAATCCAAAATTTACTATGCTCAACAAATGAGCATTGTACAATTAATGCATATTAGTTTTAACACAATAACAAATCATATTTACATACCTATAAATTGAAATTTAGCATTTTATAAAAAAAAATAATTTTAGAAAAGTGATGAATATCACTTGAACTTATATTGCCTTTGACTGCAACAATCAATATCCTCCCCAATCTACTTAGCACATTCCATCCTTGGCCTCCCTCTTCTCTTCTTACACCCCACACTTCCCTCTAATGCAAATTTTACAAGACCCTCATGTATTATATTATTGATGGCATAATATAGGGTGGGTGACAAGACTATATACATCGTTGAAGATTTTTTTTAGTTGTTACAGTTTGTTCTGTTCACTTGAGTTAAACTTTGGCAGGTAACAATGTTCAACTCTCAAATTGTGCTGTGTTAAGACAATGTAAAGACTTATATCCCCATTGACAATGTCTTCTTGCCCACCCTGTATAAAATGGTATACAAGGAATGAAGTAAGTGAATATGCTTACATCAATGATTGAAGGTTTTCCTGGTGCGTATGTTGGGTAAGTTGTTCTTGGGTGTCCACCCAAAACAAAGAAAGATTAAGCCACAACATTTCAACGGCAGACTATGCCTTCTTTCTGAAGTGATGTGAATATGTCCAACACTTCCAATACCCACTTTAAACACCTTGGACTATTTGAAATTCTAAAAAATAAATGTAGTAAAAGGCCTGACATTTTGTTTTAAGTTCAGAAATTTTTAAGGGAGACCCAGTGTCAGTGTCAGTAAGTTGGATGTTTTCTAAAATAGATGAACTGTGGTGATAAAATTTAATTGGTTAATGGACAGTGAGTGATTTGAAATTAAACGTTATGTGGAAGTTTATAATACTCTGGAAAATGAAGATTCAACCAATATTTCTCTAATATTGGTATATTAAACTTGTGGAAGTACCACTATATAAATGAGAACAACTGCAAACAATGCAATATAATTCCAAATAATCACTTAGCCATTTTATGTTATATGAATAATGTATGGATGCTTACAACACGAAATTTTGTTTCATCAGAAACTTGAGCTGCTGCCTGCCCTGGCATATTCTGCTGTGCTTTAACAATCTGTTCATAATTTGTCTGCATTATACGAAGAGCCAGAACTTCTTTTCGCAGATTGTTTCGTTCTTCTTCTTGTTTCTTCTTCTGCTGCAGCAGGAACTAGTAAATAAAGCAATAATAGTAAATGTCTTAAATAGAACCATGAAATCTGACTAAGTTTAATGATGGACATTTAAAATATTGAGTGATAAAAAGTTTGCAGAAAATACATACAAAATTCATACAAATGAAGTGTGAATTCCAGATTTTTTATTTGTGGAAGGCAATAATATATCTTTAGTTGATATTTAAAACATTTATAGAAAAAAACCTTAGCACCAATTATTGAAGTGACTATTATTGGACATGTTATTTGTTCTCAGGAAAATTTGGGCACACAACAACAATATTTTTTCTATAAAAATATTTTTCTATTCAAATATATCCTGATGAAAATAATTTTTAAATTGATGTCCCAAACACAAAATTGACATTTCTGTTACTTAAAACTAGACAATAAAGTTATACTGTAAAACAAGTTTTTATTAATATACTTTTTCAGAATTACTCATCAAAATATAATAACTGTATAAAGTCTACTTCCCAGGAATTTTGACAACAAGAATTATAACACTATCATGTTATTTTTAAAAAAGTGACCACCTTCAAAGTATACAAATTCTCACCTCAATGTAATCAATTGACTTCTGGAGCACAGTGGCTTTGCTTAATTTATAGCCCGATGTGTCCGGCTGTTGACATGTTGGAACTAATAATTGCAAGGCATCATATCCCTTTTTAATTGCATCTCTTCTCTTTTGTTCAGCTTGTGTATGGGCCTCCCGCCGACGTTCTTTATAGCTCAAAGAATTATCAATTGTTTTGCTTCCTGTAGTGCAATCACTGTCTTCTTCTTCATCTAGTAAAAGAAAGGATAATTCCAATGATTCTATACTCGTTTTCGGGTGCTTCAAGTATTCATTAATCATTAATTTGATTAAATATAATGGATGATAACAATTAACAAATTTTACCATGCCCCTATTTATGACTAAGTTAAGGAGGGCAATTGCCTTTTTTTCAAATGTGAGCCATTCTGGTGTTCAGCAAATAGGAACCAAGAAATAGACAAACGTTGCCACAATATTTCAGATAACTCTTAACAAACCTATAGTAAATAATATGTGACAATACCACAATAAATTGATTGGTTAGCCCCAAAGAACAGCCTTAAAGGTTAAAGTGGCTCCCATTTGAAAAAGGCTATAGGTAATAATTCTGGTCAGTCAGCTATTTAAGTAGTCATGCCAACTATCCAAGCTATTCAAACATCATAAAGTTGACTCAACAAAAGGTCAAATTCTATGATAGGATAATTGCATATCATTGAGGAATTATGAATGACCAAATTGATGAAGACCATCAATATTCTTAACAATTTTCATGAATCTATCTGGTCTTGTTTTATATTACACCTTTTTAGGTCCCATTTATGGTTTTCTTGACACAGGCCAACAAATATTGACTTTAAATTATTAAATGATGGTCCAGATCATCCCATTTGAATATTATATATTTGGTCTTCAGTGTTGAAAAATGCAGTGATAATTAAAAATAAAAAAAGCATTATTGATCTTTAAACAAATTATGATACACAAAGGCTGTTTCTAGAAATCACATTTAAATACAGAGAATGGTAAGTAATTTTAACTGAAGAAATACAAAGGAAAACCTAGGACATATTGTTAAGATAAATTTCTGTTCATATTCCATGCTAAAAGTGTAAAGTATTAATATTTATACATTAATATAAACTGCTCCTTATATTATTTACTGCTGTTCCTATTCCATTATTATAAATAAATTTAGCAAACAAAACTCACTAATAAATTTAGCAAATAAAACTCACTGCTTTCAGAGGCATGCTTAAGAGTAACTTCATGCCAGTGTTTCCAGTAATTATATTGCATACAGTTATAATATGAAGCTTCATTCGAGGCATCCATAGAACTACTTTGAGGGATTCACTAGCACAATGTTGTACCTTATCAGTTACCGAGTCTTCATAGCTCTATTGTTCCACATTTGGATACTTTAATTAATGAGACAGAACAATGGGGCAATTAAGCAGTGAAGTCAACAAGGAAAGATAAGAAATAGTCTCCTATTAAGTAATTAAACATATGTATCCTTTAAATATATGCACAAAAACACACCCTCAAATAAATAAACTGTACCATAACAAATAAGTGTTTACTTTCAACTGGTCTGTTCTAGTAAGTATATATAATGATTTTATTAATTGGATAGTGAGAAAATTTAGAAATATTTGAGTAATACACTCAAAGAAATGTGTATGTTCATAGCAGAGGAATGGAAGCACGGCCAATAATCAAACCCAGTTCATTTTCTTTGAACCTATATTGCATAACTTAGATAAAATCATTATCATTGTAATTTATCCTTAATGGTTGCACAAAACCCTTCTTTCCCTCTTCTCTATCCATTCCACACCCATTAAGACTGACTATATTTGAATTGGCTAATATTCTGGAAGCAAATTTTGAAAATGAATCATTCGCAACTTCACTACTATAATAAAAATAATACAGAGTGGGCAAGAAGACCATATATATTGTTAAATAGTGTTGTGCTATCACCAATAGTTGTGTGTTCAGTTGAGCAAGTTAATTGGCATATAACAAAGTATATCTGTCCAAGAGCTGTTTTAATAACAATTTAAAGACTTCTTAACCATTATAATGTTTATGGTCTTATTGTTCACCCTGTAGATCAATAGATAGGTTACTAAAACACAAAAACATAATAAATACAAACGTATTCAGACAACAATGGAACTGAAGTGGGTAAAATAAAAAGAAATGCTTTTATTATATCAAAGATCAATAATCCAACCCCAAACTAACAGACAAATTTGTGAAATTGTCATATACAAGCTCTAATATCTTTGTAACTTTGTATTTTTCCCCCTTCTTAGTTCCTATTTCAGAACCAGAAATGTCTTGCAACTCACCAGAGTTGTGATTTGAGGAAGAAAGTGTGTGTATAGAGCCGGCACTACTGCTACGTGAGAATGGATACCTCAGATCTCTATCAGTTGGACTAGAAGGTTCCATCTTCATATCATTTCTGGTAGCATCTGTGTAAAGGATATTGCTGTGAACAGCCGACTGCATTCCCAGTTGCTTGCCGAACAAGTCCTATGGAAGCATTAAACAGTTCATTGCAGTGAAGAGAAAATCATTTAATCACTACAAATAACATTTTTAATCATAAACCAAAGCAAATAATCACCATTACATTTACTTAAATAAATGCAACATATAAACATTCACAAAAATATTCTTAAAAAAATAAATTAGCACTATTTATTCCAATAATGTAATCAAAAGCTGAATGTTAAAGGAATAAAAACTTTTAAAAACCTGTTGTAAAGAAGTACACAATTAAAAACTTTTATTAAAGTGTTAGACATGTTACACATAAGTAAAACCATATATGCAAGGCACATAATCAATATTCAATTTTCCCATACAAATACTTACATATCAAATAAAATATTTTGAATAAACTCATAGTTTTTTATAGAGAATTTCTGATCAACTGATAGATAATTAATATTTTATTCTGTATGCCTGATTTATTCTATTCAAGGGTTTGGGATCAAATAAATTGAATTTATATTAAATTAAATAGAACTGTAGACTGTAGTGAAAATATAAAGAAATTCTAACAGAGGCAATGAATTTCGAACTAAATATATATTTCAATGTAAAAATGAATCTTTCTTAACTCAGATTAATTTTGGGTAAATTGATAGACAAATTACATTTAAGTATAAAACTTTGGTAAATAATTCAGTAGATTTTAGTCACTCAAAATAATTGTGTTAGTATGAACATTGTTGAATACAGTGTTCCAGAATTGCATAACTCTAAATTGAAGTTTGTCTTACAACATGAACTTGGTTTCAACATAATTTTATGTATGCAATATGTAACCATTAAAGTAACTAGTTACTGGTTCTAATTAACTGAATACTGGAAGATTTTTAAATATATTACCAAAATGGGACTTTTTTAATTGTGGAACGTTTCAACCAATGTATGAACAATGAATGGACATTCGTTAACTTGATAACATACTACTTTTGATTACTTTATTAAATGAACTAAAATTTTAAAACATTAAAATTGAAACAGTAAACGTATTTAGTTCTACAAATATGGTCAAAGCAACAGACTATAATGCGATCAGTACAAGAATGGTAATGTAATTTTTTCCGAGTTTGTTTTATGAAGAATATGCTAACAGTAAAAACAATTAGCCACAACATTTGGAATTCGGAATAACGATATTACATCTATTTATAAATATTCTAAAATCAAAATCGAACTAAAATATTCTTACAAAACGAATTGACATGCACGATATGAGCACAAATATGTAACAAAACTTAACATGATACTCATCCAATCCATTCTGTAAACATCTTCACCTTCTCACTTACATGTTTTATATTATAACGCCGAGTCTTTCTTAGGCTTTAAAAACCGTCCTCAACTGAATAATATTCCCATACTACACGATAGAATTATCTAATAATTCAAGCTCTCAATTGAATGCCTATACAAAACAGATTAACCAAAAACGACACTCGACTGTATTACACAACGACGACCTTAGAACTTTAAGCACTGCTAGAGTATTTTCAAGTTATTTAACATAGTCTATGTAAATGTTAACCTTTTTCGGGTTTAAAAACAAAAACGAATTTGCGGTTAATTACTCGTTAAACAGATATGAAATATAAATTACTTTATTAGGGAAGAGATAATCTAAATGATTACCAAAATCCTGAAGAAAGGACGTATTTAACATATAAGTATACTACTCACATTATTTTATTAGCAAAACTATGACGAATTTTATGGTATCTTCAGTTTTATGCCAAAAAAATTAGTATTAAACATCTTGTAAAAGAAAGTTAGAACAATGGTCAATACAGTTCTCAACTCCTGAATTATACCCAAACAGACCGTTAATCGAGTGCTATGAGATTCTGAAATAAAATATTTAATACTTGTAGTTACAGCTTAACAAAAGGTATCAGCATTCTCTGATTGACTTTGCAGATCACTAGTTGGAAAAATAAATTCAAGTTTTTAATAGAGACGGGTTTTATTATACTTTTTAGATTATCGGAATACATATATTGGGCATATCCATCTTTACATTACAGCTTCCTAATAAATGAAACTCTTATCTGAGAATGAATACTGATGACTTAAGAGTGAATTTAATTTTTTGGGTTAACAGGCTACATGAGGGTGAGACAACTCCCAGTAATAGCATAGGAAAGGCATTGAAAAGGGGGGATGTGGAAGATAGAGCAAGGTAGCCAAGAGTTGACTATAGTTTAAGGATCCTACCCGGTGTTTCACCTAAAGAGATGCAGGGAAAACACTAAAAAACCTGCATCAGGTAGGTCGGGTATTGGGTACTATTCTCACGCTCTTCCAAATGACGGAAGAAGAGGTTGCTGTGGGGTCGCAGCATTCCCTTCTCCGTGTCACCACCAGTTTTAGGAGGCAGTTGGCCGACTGATCCAATGGGAAAAGCGGACAACTCTTACCTTTTGCCCAAGGTCTTCGACCCCAGTACATAAACCTCCCAAAATAGGTGAAGGTGTCTCGGCATGTGAGAACTTTGAAAAAAAATACAGAGAGAGTACGAGGCATTTCCGACATTGATTAGGTGAGACCCGATGTCACTCTGGGGGGAAATGCCTGCAAGAGAAAACTCCCAGACGAACCCTACCCCAATTTTAGGGGACGCCTCGTTTCAAAGTTCTCACAAGCCGAGGCTCCTTCACTTCTTTTAGAAGGTGTATGTACTATGGAGGAAGACCTTGGGCATGTGGTGAAAGTCGTCCTCTGATCCATTGTATCAGACGGCCAACTGCCTCCTAAATCTGGAGAAGGGAAATCTGCGACCCCATAGCAAAATCATCTCCCGTCGTTCGGAAGGACGTGAGAAATAGTATCCAAAAGCCTGACCTACCCGATGCAGGTTTTCCTGCATCTCAAGTAAATCACCGGGTAAGGATCCTTTAACTGGCCCGGGAACCTTAGTCAACCCTTGGCTACCTTGCTCTACTTTCACATCCTCCCTTTTCAATTCCCTTCCTATACTATTATGGGTCCTGTTTCAGGATCATCCTCATGTAACTTGTAACCCCCCCACACACACACACAAAAACCTCAAAACTGTGTAATTAAAGATAAAATTTTTAGAAGAAATTTAGTCCCTTACTTTATGTAACTGTGCATGTGCAGAGGGCAGCTAGAATCGTAACTTTGTTGATTATGAAAATGTAATGGACATGCATGTGTTCGGTTTCCCACCTGGCATTTTTGGTCGAAGCCCCTGAAGAACTGAGGACAGTCCTGCTCCCTTGGGATTGACGAGAAGGAAAGTTCGCCTGCAAAACCATCGAGTGAAATGTGCGTTGGTCTGGGACGTGGACCTGCCACCATCAGATGGAGACCGAGTTGCCATTACTTCGGGATGGTGCTGCCTCTTCGCCTGCAAGAGGTACATGTCCGCTTTCTTCTTTCTCAGGTGTCGCTCCGTATATGTCGAGCCTTTTTTCCCCAAGTTGTTTCGGCTTTCTAGCATCTTCGGAACGATGTCGTTTGCTATTATTTGTCCAAGCTCATTTTCTAGGTTCTATTGTTCAGTGCCCAATTGTGGCGCTAAAGACCGAGTTCCTGTGCACGAAGATGAATTGACTGCCGCGGTCTGTCCTGCAGACTTTCACGGACCGCGGCGATGTTCTCGGGCGATATGGAGTTCATTTAACGAATTTTCTCGAATGATGGTTCCCTGTTTGTGCCACTGGACTGTCCTAATCATTTCTTGTATAGCTTGAAACGTGGATGCGAAAGTCAAATTAATTTTCCTGCAAACGTGTTGAATATGTTGTTTTGTACAAGCGGTACAGTTTTTTTTCTGCCCTTTTGTTTGTTTGTTTCGTGTATTGCCTGAAGTTACTACCGAAGGTCAGATACCTCGTCGTGCAGATCCAAGAAGTGACATTTCCATTGTTTATGCACGTGTTTGTGCTTTTCAGTGTGCGTGTTGTGTTTTCAGTTATTTTATACTATATCTTGTGTACTTTAGATATGTAAGGATTTTTGGTAGTTTATTTGTTTGTTATAGTATTCAGTTAAGCTAAATAAAGGTGTGGTAAAGAAAGTGAATAACTATGTTGAGCTCGTCGTCTGTACAAATTTGCAAGATCCATTGATTTTTTTTTGTTCAAGGAAGATCCTTGGAAAATAATAAGAAAGCCCTAACGTGATTACCAATATGTCAGTGGTAACAATTATGCACGTTATTCATGTAAATAAAACTTGTAAAAATATGTTTCGTGTTTCTGATCACAGTGTTTAAATTTACATGTATTTGAATAAGAAAAATAAAATTGTATTACAAACAATTCGGAATACAACCAAGATTCAGAAACGAACTAAGATTATAAATCAAGGATCCAGTTTGAAAAGCCAAATTGGTAATCTTATATATCTGTTTCTCTATATTGCCAATGACATACCTAATAGCCACTAATTTAAAAAGAAATGAGACAATAAATCATGACTTTATTTATTCTGGGAAAGATAGTTCATATTGTCACGAAGGAGCTAAAATTAGAATAATTATAGATAGAACAAGGTTAAATGCAGAACAAGTTTCCACTAGGACCGTACAGAAGCTCGCTCATAATTGGACTGAACTCTGTCCGGTGGAACACGCCTTTATAAAGAGACAATAAGAACTGACGTAAGATTTCTTATTTTCAATGAATTATCTTGGAACAAATTGAAGGGAGTGATTAAAGATGAATAATGCTGACAGCACTAGAACCCTATCTCACCGGACGGCAGATCAGCGTCATGACCACTGGACAACAGTGGTAGCTCTTTGACAGATGAAAAATGTGGCAATATTAACCAATAAAATATGTGCTGAATTCTGTTCTCTTCAAATATCAAAGCAAATTCATTAAGGATTGTGTTCTCAATTCTATAAACAATCATGTTCGGGCAGAAAAAATCCCTCGTGAAGATCGATAGGTTTCCCGGTGTAGTTGTTGAAGTAGTAGTTCCAGGCGCCTGTAAAATGAAGACAGAGCTTTCGGGCGCGGTTTAATCGCCGTGTTGTCCGCGTGGCAACCCGAGAAATGCATATTCAAAAACCCTTTCCCAGACATGTCTAGAGGTGACCACACACCAGCTTCAAGGATATCAACTGAATCCTCGCGCACACAGTTACGGGAAATACTCAAGCACATCGTGGAGGATTTTCACACTCACAGATATGAATTTCCACAGGATTCCAGAAACTAACAAGTTATGGTGTCACGGGTGAGGATAGACTTTGAACTGATCGCGGCAACGTGCACTCAACAAAATTGAAAGAAAAAGTACACAAGAAGTGTATGGTGCAAGGAGTGGCTGCTCACACAAATATATATATATATATTGTAACGCTCCCCTCCCCCTCGGATCTTTTGTCGTCGCAATGCCGGCCCGGACACCACTGCATATGCAGAAATAAGATATTTTTTTCTCTAATAAATTAAACAGCAATCGCGAATCGCGAGGGAGATGGTCAACGTCGAGCCAAGACACGCGAGTTTCTAGTCGAGCATGAGACTCTCAGGGGTCTTGGCTTTCATGAATTAATAAAGGGAGGGATGATATATTCAATAATTAACAAGGGTTTAAAACAATTCAAGCAATTTAATTTGATACCCGGCCAAAGCCCACTCCGACTCCAATCATTGAATGTTGCGCATAGTCATACGCTCAACTATAAAAACTAACGAAAATAACCTAATCTAAAATATGATTCCATAGATTTTGAAAGTTCATCTTAATATTAAACTGTTCACCGTCACTGGCGAAATGCTATATTATCTGTCGTTGCACCACAATAAGAAAGGGGAAAGGGATGGCTTACGGTTTGCAGGTCTCGGTGCGGCAGACAAGATGTCCACGTTCCGCAAGGGTCCATTCATTCCCAGTTCTTCGGGACAGTGTCTCTGCTCTCCAACCAAAACACACTTTCCTCACTTGCCGCTCACGGCAATCTCTCCATCCACACAAGTCCGTTAACACCACAAATAGTAATAACAATAACCTCCACGCCGCCGTTCACAGTCACAATCAAGAATAATCTCCACACCGCCGTTCACAGCTAACATCAATCATAGTAATAATAATAATAATCACACCAGTTCACTCTATTTTATAGGTCCCAGGCCTGCCCCCACTTCCTGAGGGTTTCCAAATCCAGATGCATTCACACCGCTCCCAGGTCAACGATCAAAAACATTTGACCTGTCAAACACAATGGTCCTTCCCGTGGACTGCTGCATCGACCGACCGTGCACTTATCTCAGTGTCGTGAAAATTATAACACGACTGACAGGCAAAATCATTTATTACAATATATATAATTATTATTTCCATAATTACATGAATAAGCTTACCTACATCTGCTTCCGTTCGCCACGCATCATCGCGAAATACAACATAATACAAAAATAATAACAACATTAAACAGCTAAAATGCAAACTCCAAAGAATAAGACTTACCTTACCTGTGAGAAGTACCACAACTCTGGCTTTTTAAACAGCATCAGCAGATGCTCGTGACTTATTTTTTTTAATGTCTTTTCAGAAAGCACTTCTCAAATTATTAATTTTCTTAATGTCAATTTTTGATGCATTCGGGTTTTGCTGTTTCATATTATCTAAGAGCTTTGTGTAGCCTGCTTCTCTTTTTGCTCTATCATGGTAATCTTTTGAGCCGACTTGCCATAGGCATGGCTTTTCTTCATATTGTTTGAAAATTGGCTAAATATTCCACATTTTCCATACTGAACAGAAACCTTGAGGTCTCAGTAACACACTGTAGAACTAGTCAGAATTGTTGTTCAATTACGGTTCTGTAAACTGTGCAGTCCTTAACCAGCTTCAAGGCTTCCCCACAAAATTACTGGAATACTCAAGGTATTCATCCTGGTGTATGGGTACCTTAATTATTCAAACACAGTGAATGGGGACAGGTATTGTTAAGTCAAATGCACTTGATCTTCCTACAAGAATTCGATAAGATATTTGATGTGTCTTGAATGTCCGTTAGATGTGCTAAACCTGCACTACCTTACTTTGCACTTTATGTTTGGGAACATTTCATTTTGAAACTAATAAAATGGAAATTGAATCCAACAAAATACGAGAATAAACAGAATTACATGTCACACAAAAGGCATTTTAATGTTGGTTGAGCAAATTTGAAACAAAAATGGAGACAAACTAAAAATATAAAGAATAAAAAGAAACCCAATTCTAGTCTCAAAATTTAATCGCATAAAACCCTTTCAGACACTTTCAACTTTCTCATAGAACATTGTTAAAATCGTAATTTCACCTGCATATGCCAACTCAACATGTAATTGTGTATGAGAACACCTCAACGGGAAATAAACCAATGCATGTTGGGTGAATATGACTATATGTTGGTGTTTAAATTTGAAGACAGGAATTGGGTTTCTCTTCTGTACAATCACTCCAAGTCTACTTTAAGATACACTAAAAATATAGTCCACAAATTTCTTTAGTGGTAAAAGAATATACAATGGTCATCCATCCTTAGGGTCTCTGGACTAGTTTCATTAACATGCAATTCACTTATAAGAAACCAATAGCTTCTTAGTACTTGTTCTACATTCTTCCGAGTGGAGTTTGTCATTGTGTAACATTTATGACTAGACCAGATTCAGAGGCAGCTAGACACCTTGACTTAAATGAATCAGAGACCTGACATAGGTAGTCTCCTTTGACTGTCCTGCAAAAGCTAACCTCCAAATGGCCAAGATACCACAAGACTTTTTCAGTCAACATGTTTTCTAAGAAGTCACAGTTGGAAGTACTATATTGTTTACTTATTTTCCTATTGTTTCACTGCTTTGTCTATAGAAGTGTTGTGTGCAGGCCATGAACAAGCACTAACCTGTATTATAAAGACGTCTGTCTAGTCCTAATTGCTAAATAAAACTTTTATTCAACAATGTGAAGGTGCAATTTGTACCAAAGGCTTATTCAATTTGATCAAGCAGTAAGGCAAATGAAAAGTTTATCCTTTTGAATAGTTACATTTTGGGCTTCTAAACTTTGAATTAATTCTATTTTGGAACTGTTATAACCAGATATGCCAGCAAAAAAGTACAACAAATTAAATGATATACATTTTTGGCTAATTCACCAAATGGAATTATAATTCCAATTTAATATTTACATGTAAATAAAAGTATTAACTTGTAAATATAATCACTTCGACATTCCTTTGCAGTATTGTACAAAAAGCTAGATTTTGGTACATGCACATGAGCGAGTTGTAATTTTGTTAAGTATTTTATCAACATACAAAATACTGAAGCTACATGCCTAACTTCCTTTTCCTGAAACAAAAATTATTTTTATTAACACACGTAAGATAATTACCGTAATTTTACTGATAGTCATGGTATTTTAAAGGTATGTTTACAATTTACAGCTTCTCAGGACAGGGATTCAAAGTAATATGTTAATAGCAGTGAGTACATTAGAAACAAATCATATTCAAAATAAAATTGTCCCTAACCTTAAAATTCAAACTCAACAAGTCTGAAGTATCCAAGGTGTTCAAAAAAGATTGAATCACTATTAGACTTTCAAGTGTTTTTCTTAATATCTAAAAATTTATTTGCAAAATGTTCTCTATCAATACTCACAGGTGAACAGACAACCAATAACTCACAAAAATGTAACAAGAGAAACAAAATGGAATACACATACAGGACCTAAAACAACTTTGGGAACTAATATTTAAACCAGATCCACTCTTTCGAAATTTTGTCATAGGACAATGTCTTCAATGTAAGTGGATTAACTATGTCAAAGTCTCACATGTTGTCTTCCTGTTATTCATATTCTACAACCTCCACAAAAAATCTTTTGAGGAATATTACTAAAGTGCAAGTGGGTTGCCACATACTGCTGTGCCATGTAATTCCCCACATATTAACTGCATTCCAAACAAAAAAATTCATATCTATGTTCCGTATTAAGTTATGACCACTTTTATGATAAAAAATAATAATGCACATACAACAAGAATCCATGCATTCCATACATACACCTCAGAAAATGACATTGTCAGGTTAATTAAAACAGTAAGGATAGGAAAGAGAGACAGCTTGCCATCACTCCGAATGTTTTCCTAATCTTCTAAGCAAGGGGACAGTGCCTCCGAAAATTCCAAGATTTTGACACTCCACATGATGCCTGCCACCTGTACACTTCATGTAAGCCACCAATTTTCTGTCTGTCCTCATTATTAATATATATAGTGAATAATGAAACAATATATAAACTAAATGTTTATTTGAGGAGCAAATACATCCGTTTCATCTCACAAATCATTCTTACACGTAAATAACATACTACAGTATATAATATTAAAAACAACTACCATAATACACTAATTATTTAAGGATAAAAGTATATGTTAAAGTTACTTCAGTCAATAAATTTTAATCGTGAATCATTTAAAATATTTCTTCTTTGTGAAATATTTATCTACAAAAACACATATTTAAAGAAATTTGATGGTCTCCTCAACAAATTAGGATCAATGTATCAGCCCCAACACTTTAAATAAAAATTCAGATCTTAGAAACAGGAAAATGTACATTGTAACTATTGATATGAAAACGTCGTGATTTCTTTCTCGATACATTTAATAAATGTGAAAACTGTAAAAGGTTTAATGTTGCCTTAAATTCATTTAAGCTTATACTGTATCAGTTTAATATCAATATAGACTACAGAATAAGCAAATGAACATGACTTGAGAATAAATGTTTGAGAAAGAATTCACATCACAAAAAAAAACTATTGACAATTTCAGACAGCCAAGCCTAAATAAAATTCAGGCAAAAGAAATGGCTTCTATGGAGCTCCCTCTTTCCCGCCAGCTTCATCCTCATCGTGACTGGATGTGTGCCATGTAAGCCTTTCTTCGTAAAACTTTATCACAATTTGAGGGCATTTGACATTTGCTTGACTTGAAGGCACAAGGTCAGCTTCATCAGTTCCTTTCCTATAAGCAAAAACAAAATTCTATAGTATAGATATACAAACTAGGAAAGAAATTCATATAATGTCCAGTCAGTAATAATCCATTACAGCACCAAGCAATGCAAGTTGAAAATTTAACAATAGTTTGTATCTGTTCTCTATATAATAACCTTCCTCAATAAGTAAATAATACCAAAGGATACACACAAGTCACTCTCCAATTAAAGTAAAAATATTACATACAAATGCTTTGGTTACCACCCATTACATGAATCTGTGGTACAATTCATAATTAGAATGTGGTATATATAATTCAAATAGTCATGCAATGTCACACAATGCTATTCCTACTACATGTAAATGGAAATAAATAAAATAATCAGAAGTTATGATTTTTCCTTGTTTTTATCACGCTTAAATAACCAAAACTATATTTTAATTTTGATTTCAAACTTTAAGAAGAAGCTTTCGGCAGTGCCATAATCTAAAAAATTGTATTTTATTTTGTAGATGATTATGCAATGCTGAAAATAAGGAAAAATCATCTTCATAAATAAAAATCAGTCTTGTGACAAAATTTAATAAATTCCTTGAAGAAATAATCACAAGTCTAAAATCAATAATTACCACTTATAATGTGAATAATAGATTAACACAATGTAATATTCATCACAAACTTACTTATGGGATTTAAATAAAAAAGCATCAAAATTACACAACAAAGAAGAAAATGTGATAATCTAAGCCTGATTAACCATAAAAATTAAGTGAATTTTTTTAAAAAGCTATAAATTCAGTATGTTCAGAACATAATTTAATATACTTACCATTTCATTAAAAACATAAGTTCACCACTGGAATCTGTTGCACCAATTATTTTCTCTGGTTCTAATCCACGATCAAATCCCCTTGGTTTGTTATCCTCCTACAGATAAAACAGTAAAATTAATCTTTCTTTACACTATAAATAATGTGAAACTAATGTCAATCTTTTTTTTAATTAACAAATTCCCATTCTGCTGCTGTACAATGAAGTAAGGTGTGCAACCAACAACTTTTGATTGTACCAAACAACTCCTCTGTGAGTGCCACAAACATGGAAGAAAGAAAAGTCTGAACCGAGTAAAAAATCCTTACAATATCTGTGTGTGACTATACTCTGTTGACCAGTAACCCAATAAGCCCAAAAATTTATTTAGTACCCACCACTATAGCATGCCAAAAACAACCAAGTTTAGTGCCCTTCTCCATAGGTGCTAGATTCCTCCACTGTCAATCAGCTTGAGCTAGTCATTGCTAGATCACTGTCATGTGTTTGTTAACTTAAATGGAATGTTATTAATGTGTTGTTTAATACAAGTTTATGTTTCGGTATATATTTAAGTGTGCGAGAGAGTGAGAGAGAGGGGGGAGGGGGAGAGAGAGGGAGGGAGAACAGCTGAAGCTTGTGGCACAAATATTAGAACTGTAAAAGGGAGCAAGCTTCAGTTGAGTGTGGAAGTATTATTATGAACTTCTGAGAAAAATCAAAGACCTGTATCAAATATTGATATTTTAAAGTGCCATTTCAAGACAAAATACTAATGTATGCCAAAGGAGAATTTCTCACAAGTACTTGCTGCATGTCATATCATGGTTCTGGTGGCTTCAAAGTTATAACATGAAAGGCAGGTCACACACTGCAAGCAACAAAACTGTTTGAGACAAGTCAGTTTGTTAAAACTAAAAGGTAGGAAATTACATTCATGACATTAAGAATTGATTTGACACAAATATTAGCATTAAAGTGTGATCAAATGTGTTCACTAGGAACTTATTGTGGACAAAGTATTGGAGCTAATTATTTTGAATCTGCAAGAATCTCTATGAGGCCAGAAACAAGGAAGATTGATGGACCAGGAATAGTACATAATGATAATTTATAAACATGTTATGGTGTGTTAAATTATTCCTCACAATTTGGGTATTTTATTAACTCAATATTAATTATTTATTTCACTTTATTATATGCAATTCATTTAGTCTTATTCATAAAAGAATTTTGTCAATGTTACAACTGTTCCATGGTTATAAACAAGTACTATAATGCATAGGAAGGAAAACCAGATTTATATTTATTCTTTCTACATACCAGTTAGACTAGTCCCCCACCTGCAGTCTATGCCACTTTTCCATTTGTGGCATTGATTATAGAATACATTTATTGTAGACTTATACAACAAAAACAACTTACTTTCATTTCTAAACCTGTTCCAAAATTGTGCACTTAAATTCTGTTAATTTTTTTGCAAGATTCATCTCATTCTATAAAATCCTTGTATACTCTTATCTTCACATGACAGAACTTGAGGTAAAATATCAGAATAAGTGCCAAACGTTTGTTCACAAAATTATAATTTACACGAGAATGTGATGAACAAAACCAAAAGATTTCTAGAACTCCATGAAAATGGTTAATTTGTACACAGAAAATTATATCTGCTCAATACTACAATGTTCACCCTTATTTTGAATGCTATCACAGTTAAATATAGAACTGTGTCAAGTAGGTTGGGTTCTTGGTACATGTCTTGACCAGTTAAAGATGAACTTTGCTGAATTCCAAAGAGCCAAGCCTCCTTATACAAGTTGGTTCTTTCACCTAGACCAGAATTTCACAAAACTGTCTCACAATATATCTTCTAGTTTTCTATAGCTTCCTTTAAATGACTTCACAAAACAGTTTCTAAAATACTGACAGCTGAAGCAGTGAGTCTGTGTTATTAGAGCTAACTATATCAGGACTGATGATTTGGAGAAGAGTTAACTTGAATTGATGAAACAAAATAGACTGGAATTCAGAAGGAGCCTCCAAACACAAGACAATATTGCTGGACCACGTGTATTACAGTCAAGTGAAATTATGAGAGTAGAAATAAAATTTGACACTCCAGTATAAATAAACAATACAGACGGACACAGTTCAAGATGCAAAATTATCCATTCTTAGATACATGTTATCCATTTATAATTTACCTGATGGTATATTAAATAAATATAAAATTATATGCCGACATATTGGTATCGTTTATTTCGAAATAAAATTTGTCATGCAATTATGTTATTTAATGTTTCACTAAACTTCAATTGATCCTCACATTACAGGTAGGAAATGTGTGAAAAATCAATTCAAGACCCAATTTAAGTAATCACTTGAAACACCAGTTTCAAATTGAGGTAAAATATTTTATGCTCCAAGGTTATTTTATATAATTTCAATGTAATGCTACTCAAAAACCTGATAAAAGATGCAACAATAGCAAGAATAATCAAACACTATTTGTGATCTTTGATAAGTATAAAATTTTAATATAACATGGGAAAGCATTATTTAGTATTTGGGAGAAATAAATTTATTTTAAGAAATGGGAATACCTCAATATGCTTCTTTTTGGCAGCTGGTTTCTTATCATCTGCAATACATTTCCTTTTTCTATCATCTTTCTTAGCAGCTTCACGTTTCTTGCGATTCTCTTCATATTCCGAGATAAGATCAGGGCAGTCCAGATTTTCTTCAGGTTCCCAGGTATTGTCGTCACTACAACAAAACAAAACCACGACAACAAAGAAGTCTGAAATTTAACACTATTCTTTCATAGATATAGTTCTGAATGATGAAAGACACACAAGACCACACCAGTAAAATATTTTGAAAACATTTGTAACCAAATTTAGTGCTTAATCAGACATCACCAGGAACATTTTTGTCATACAAACTTCCATTGTATTTTGTAGAGCTAAAGCTAATTGATTTTTGTCTGTATGTAATAAAGCAAAATCAAAGTTTAGCTTTGCTTGTGTGTTCATTGCCTGGTTTGTGTATTGTTGTTCTTAAAGCTCTTACAATATTGGGTAAGGATGAGTTGAAATTTTTAAGAGTTCATAGACAAGTAATTTAATTTTCAGGTGCTACAGCAAGGATGCAGGAAATCAGTAGGAAACTGGAGCATTTTTAATTACTAATAAATATGCTTTCCAAAAAAATGAACGATTGAGAGTTTTTAAGGAATTTTAAGTGATATTCACATAAATTTATTTGGCATGGAATCTGCTTTACTGGTTCATGTATAACTTTTTATAAAATACTGCAAGAGTTCATTGGACACACTATATCACTGCCGCTACAGATGTATGGACCAAATACAATGCCTTCCGCTTATACAATTTATCCTAGTGTGTAAGTATGATGTATGACATCATCTGTTGGATGAGAAAGCAGATATGATGCATTGGGGTGGTGCTTAGGGGAAAAAAACTTTAATTTGTTTGCTAATTGGCTACTTCTTTATCTAATTAGTCTTAAAGTAATACAGGCAGTTCTTGAAAACACTTAAAACTTCAAAGCATTTCATACAGCCTTATAAGCAATGAGATTAAAATTAGCATGCACTTTGGGTTCTTATGTGGAGTGTCTCTTAAAGTCACATAATGTGATTCATGAGCAGACATTGTATACAGCTCACTAAAAACAGAATATGCAGATTGTTCCCAGCTCTGAATGCATTTCTGTTTTCCTTTTTACAATTTTAAGCATCAGACACTTGAAAACACCACAAAAAATTTAATACCCATATGGGACTACAGAACAATAAAAATTTTTGAAGTGTCCCATAATTGATATATAAACAATAGAAATAGATAATATATTTGACCTTATTTTAAGAGACAAACCTTACAAAATCGAACCAATTTACAAATTTTGTTTTGCTTCTGTTTCAAATATTGTTAGTTCACTTTAAGCCAATTGAATAAGCCAAAGCCAGCATCGTACCTGAATCTATTACTATCTGAAGAGGTTACTTTTCTACATTATTTAACTTAGGAATCCTTTTGATTGATAATATTCAATAATATTATGAATGTGTATATGTAATTTTCAAAACCAACAGTGCATTAAAACTACAGCGAACTAGAGTACCACTTCAGAACTCATGTTTTTGAAAAGAAATGTGTTAAATAAGTTCTAATATGACACTTACTTGGAATATCCTTTCCATTTGAGCAGGTATTCCACTTTACCATTACGAACTCTTCTATCAAGCACTTTTTCCACAGAGTATTCCTCTTCTGCTTCCTCACCATCTACAGCATCCTTATCCTTTGTTTTGCGGCTTGGTCCTTCCACTGGATTATAAGGAAATTTTAAATATTACATGCAAGTATTTGGAACATTAAACAGGAAAAATTTATCCATTTTACTTATGATTTTAGACTCCTAGATCAATTATAGCTATCTGGTTAAACATATAACATATCAATAATGGCAAATCTTATATTAATTATATGAAAGTTCCCCTAAAATGAATAACAAGTTAAAAACAATGAAAATGCAGAACACGTTGAACTTAAAGTTCAGCTACACAATGGTGCAGAAGTGGTAGTCCTTGCATAATAGAGCAGTTTCAGTCTGTTGATTATAGTGCGGCATCTATACATCACACAACATTATGATTTTGTACATTGTGCAATTTAAGACAAGTTTACTTTGTTCACAGAAGTGACATCTTACACACTTTGTGAAAAAAATCATAACCACCCTGTGTATTATGTTGCAACCTTTAACAAAATGCACATAATTGTAGTTATCTATGCTTCAAGCACTCCGCCAGTCATCAATGTATTATGTTGCAAGACTTGCATACAATCTGCTTGGTTTTTTCATTTAAGATAATTCGAAGACAATAATGCTTATATGAAAATAAGAACTCTGTCTTCCTTTTCCCACAGTTACATCTCCCAAAGATAGCCACCACTAATAACTAAAGAGTTGTATTCAATTAAAAGATATTTTTCCTTCATTTACAGTAGTACAGTATGTACATGTCCTGCCTGTCTCTCATCAAGACCACCTGGGATTTGTTCCAGTTACATATATTCACAAGTTTCACATCTACAAATACCAAATATTCATCAAGAGGATAAGTTAAAACGGTTAACATATATTAGCCGAAATAATAGTTATATCAACATAATTTTAATGCTTTCAAGTTAGAAATAACTAATATACGTGCAGTAATAAGTTCAACTTACTTTTGGACATTTCAACCAAAGAAATGCGATTTAAAGCAAAACCTGCAACAGAAAAACCAACCTAAGAAATGCGATTTAAAGCAAAATCTGAAACATAAAAACACAAGTAAAAAAAATTCTGAATTCCACATAGTTTCAAAATCCGCTTTTCAACCTAAAACGACTAATACATATACCAAAATCGAAGACATTCACCAACAAAATGTCGAAAACATTAGTTAAATCTCCATACACATGTAAATACACAATAAGGTGCTAGCTACGTAGTTAACATTAGAGAAAATATTATTACATACAGTAAAATTATGTCATTATTAAATAGCAAAAATTCAACACAAACAAAGCTTATTAATAGTCAGATTAAGTATAATTAACAACATATTTACCCGGCTATCAGCAAATGGTATAATTCAGATTCACTAAGTGAAGCCAAAAGTCAGAGATATACGTTAAACTTTGGCGGGATAAGATAAGCACAGAACTTTATAGAATGTTGCCAAATGTTTTAAGACACTACCTGAAATTTTGAATAATGAATAATACCAATGTTATAATCAGTACCAATTCTAATTTACGAAATCGGTTGGTAATGGTAAAGGAAATTAGTGGCATTGTTGAAACAAAATTCCATTATACATTTAGGAAATATATTTGTGTTGCAAATTGTTTCTTTAACATTGATTGTTAAATGATATTTATTATATTTATTGTTGCGGTTAATTTATTTGTGACACGCACTTCCACCAATTATTACATATACAGCTGTTTTCATGAAATTGAACCAGCTCACCATAAGTTTTTATAATATGCAATCCATAATTTATGAGGAAAACTAATTGATAACTATAATTTATAGACATCTTAAATGAATTCTGAAATAACTCACTTCCCGTGTCTGAAGTATTATGTTTTCGCAAGAATTGCACATTCTAAATACAATATGTATGAGTGTTTGGAATTGTAATTGTCATTAAAAAATACTAATTCCTAGGAAGATTCAATTTCAGAAAAAGGGATTACAAACAACAACTTTTCATCACTACAAATAAGACGATACACATTACTTTTCTACTCTGTTTTAATGAGAACGATGATCATATTTACAACAGTTTAATGAGTTAAAATTTATAATAAACAAAAAGACGGCCAATAAGTCAGCATATAAATTTATCACTATTTATTCTAAAGCGACGTGTCATCTCCTTTTTGAGACTACCTCGGGCATTTCGGCCGTAACCGTCGCTGGCGATAGTCCGCGAAATTAAAATTTTCGCATTTTTTTTTTTTTTTTGGTTAACAGGCTACATGAGGGTGATCCTGAAACAGGCAACTCCCCTTTAATAGCATAGGAAGGGAATTGAAAAAGGGGGGATGCGGAAGGTAGAGCAAGGTAGCCAAGGGTTGACTAGGGCCCCCGGGCTATGGTTTAAGGATCCTACCCGGTGTTTCACCTAAAGAGATGCAGGGAAAACCCTAGAAAACCTGCATCAGGTAGGTCGGGTCATGTAATTCTTTACATTCAATAATCTTTTCGGCTGCGAGAGTCAAGGAGTAAATATGATGAATTGCTAAATTTTACGCCTGAGGACATCTCAAAGAAGAGACGAAAAGTCGCTTTAGAATAAATAGTGATAAATTTATATGCTTGACTTATTGGCCGTATTTTTATTTATTGATGATCATATTTGTTTCTTATGAATTTGAGTTATTTTATTGTAAAGTTAATATTGCATCACATACTGCATTTTTGATATGCAGATAAAATCAGAAATTTTTATGCTTAGATAGTTTGCAGAAAGTTTTCAATTCACTATCTTGATAAATACTAGGTATTCATTTTCATTTATGTAACAAAAATTAGTCTAGCATCTATTTTTTTTCAACGTTGAATGCGTAATATCGATGTGTATCCGTTGCTTCTGTATCTGATTTGGCTGTGGCACGATTTAATAACTATAAAACAGTATTCAATTTTCTTTTACAGAAAGATTGTTAATTTAGAAAATTTTTTCTCGTGTATCATTCTCAGATTTAATAATGTGTATGTGGTAGTGTACCAGTGATGGTATTTACAAAAGAAAAATTATAACTCGTTGTAAAAGAACGAAGCGTATCAAAAGAGTTTTGAAAGACGTATAAATAGACCTTGTACGACTGAATTATGTTTGCTTATGATTATTCACTCTTAATATTACACTCCATTAAATAAATTTATTTAAAAATCAATATTTTTTTAACCTATTAATTGAAGATGTTGGCACTTGATAGGCAATGCAATAAAATTAATAAAAATAATTTTTTGTTAACCTCACTTTTAATACAATCTGTCAAAATAGAACAATAAGTGATTGTTTAACTAAAATTGACTGAGCAGAATATATTTTAGACAGTTCTATAAGATAAAACGTATTATTTAATCCTAATCAATTCTGTCCATTAAGGTGTCTAGCTTATATCTTTTTAATCGTTGCTCTTCACTTGTGTGCCCTAACAAGGCTCTGGCAAGTTAGTTAGGATGAATTTCAGTTCTATCACAAACCGTACACTAAATCTCTTAATTTCATCTTCAATCGACAAATTGCTATTTGGATATACCATGGAGCATTTTCTATTTGTCTTATCGCTTTATTTTAGAAGCGTTGTACGATTTCCAGGTTTTTAATTACTTGCTGTTCCTTAGAGTTGGATCTCATATTTCCAAAACGCCTTGTACATCAGGAGCTAGTTTTCCAATGTTAGCCAAGACGATATGCCAATAAGCCAATATATTTACCTCAGTTTTAAATCGAGTTGTTTCCTCCAGGTTAGGCACCTGTTAATGTGTAGCCCAAGGTATTTGGTGTCTTACGTTTTTGTAGTCGTTGACCGTTGAGAGTGGGTGGAGCACAGGTGCCTCTATTTAAAGTGAATGTGTTGGAAGAAATTTCATAAAAAAATTAGTTAGCAAGGAAACCATTTTGTGAAAAATTATTATAGTCATCTGATATAGTTTTTTTCTGTATATATAGACTTCAATGTCAATGTATCAATGAAATGTATATTTAAAGTTCAAATCGTTACGAGCAATTGACCATTTTATTAATTTAATAGAAAAATAATGATAAAAAGGGGCCGGCAGGCCCCATCTTACAAATGTAATTGTAGATATTGCATTATTTTGTCAGAAGCCGTTACTGAAACAGCACTGAAATGTTCACGGTTTATTGTAAACATAATCGTATGTCCAATGAAGAAAATATGTCATTTAAATGATTAATTATAGATAAGAAACTTCTAAAAATTTCCTCAAAAACAGGACTTTGTGAATAAATCAATAAAAAATTGTAATAAATAATTTATTCTGTTTCTACGCATGTACCATAAGGTTAAAAGAACAAGCTGTTAGAATTTCAGTATTATATCTTATAACGGTTTCCGAAAAATGGTACACAAAAATCGCTATTTTAATATTGGCAATATAAAATAAAATTCAATAATTAGATAATTAGAACATATATATTTGCATATATTCAAGAAATTTGTTCATGTATTGTTTGCTTGAAGATATCCCAAAATTATGGAAGAAACATTATGTATAATGTAAAAAATTCGGACTTAAAGGTCGTGTGTTCTGTATCTAAAAACAATTTGGTGATTTATATAATTTCTAAGGAATAGGAAATTGCAGGAATTTTGAGAGCGTGTTGGGTTTGGTAATACCTCCCCAATATACTTTATATTCCAGAAACAGGAGCCGCCTGAGATATTATACGGAACATATGGAAACCTGTTGGCAATATTTAATCTTGATCTTAACTTATTCTTAGTGTTATTCATCTTCGACAAGTCTATTTGGTTTGGCAAACTCTCCAAGTAACTTCTATTTTTCACACGATCGCATGTGTTGCCAAATATTACTCCGAATGTTCAATTAATAATAAAACTGGGTAACATACTAATTACAACAGTATTCTAATCACTATATAATAGACAGTGTATCGTACAATAATTATTATCCAATAGAGTATGTAGATCAAAAGTATTTCACAATTCATTTATCCATGTAAAGAATATAGAAAAATATTGTATATGAAAGATAAAATCAGGAATAAGTTATCGCAAAAAGTAATCTTGTTAAGTAAATTTCGTAAGTTTCTTTACGGAATAGCGACGGAGGTAAATTTACAGATAGTTTCGCTATTAACGTCTGTGACAATCCGTTCCTATAAACAAAACAAAAACAACCTGCGCATTGTCGGCTGCTAGATCTTTCACAATTGATGTAATAGATGTATTATTGAAAATTATGATGGCTATACATTCTTGATGTTTACCATCTCAAGAATCGTAAAATTGTGTTAATTGTTAGGTAATACTGGAGAATTGTTTATTTGCAAGACTTCACTGCACCTATTCATTTTTAGTCTTAAATGTTTTACATTCATACAATATGATTATTGTTTTGGGGATTTTTTATCCATGAACCTCTTATATAAAGGAGCATAAGTTTGACATTCATTACACGACTTGGAGATAATAGTACTGGATGTGCATGTTCTTAGCTTTATATAACTATTTCATCTGTTTCAACGCAAATAAAGTAAAAAAGATAGAATGTTGCATAATATTACACATTAAAATGAAATTTTTGAACTGGATTAGTTTGCATACATCAATCAAGTCAGGTCATTAGGACTTTAGTGTAATGAAGGGAATATCCCATGCTGAATGATAAATAGTTGAAAAATTATAAACAAATTATGATTTAGATGAAAAGAATTATAACATTCTGTGGTGTATGTCAACTAGTCTTTAGTTCAATTTTCAGTTGCTTATATATAATATTCTCTGTTATTTTACATGTTATATATTTGTTCATAATTCTTTCAACACAATATTACTTTTCTGAAGAAATTTTAGTCTGTCCATATTAAAGCAATTGATTTCTTACTAAAAGTTTTGGAATTCTCTTTTTGGCAAAATAACTCTCTGAAATTACAAATGTCAAATATGGTAATATTCACGATCTTTTTTACTGTTATAGAATGCAATGATTTTTTCCCTAACAAATCTCTTCTTGTTTAAGATAATAAAACTATAATATAAGAAATTTGAAGTAGAAATTTTTTCTGTGCTTTTAAATCAGTGACCTGATGTGATTTAGTTCTTATGCACAACTTAAAATTTATTTTCAGATGTACAAAATACAATTCGCATTAATGAGATTAATGTATCTTAATTTTTTTAAACTTGTTTGATTTCTGGCAAATAAGGACCAACTCATTTGATCAGTTGCTGTGGCTTTGTCATTTTACCAACCCTCCTCCATTTTCTCTCATAGTTGTACCTGTCTTTCACACGTATTCTTTGTGATTCCACAAAAATGAAAAGGTCTTTTCACTCACTTTTTTGAAGCATTAAAGTTGTTTAAAACTTTTAATTTAACTATCCATTAGTTAGAAATACATTATGTTCCATAATAAATTTGCTGCTAAAGACCACTTTGGTACTGTCATATGCCCTCTCCCACCCAACCCCTCCATCTGTCTCTCTACTGTTCCATGATGTCACACAACTACTCCATGAATTAATTTGGAAAAGCTCACAATTGCCCTGTGTATTTGGCTGAAAAAGCTCATTTAATCTACACAAGAATTTAAATCAAAAATTATTTGCCATGCATTTTTTTGGCGATTTTACATATCTGTGCTCAAATCGAGCACGCAATGGGAGGAGCGGTGGAGAGGGACACGGCGACGGTACCAAACTAGTCCAGTTCCCAAATATTTTCACATTTGTTTATTCTTAAATTCCGGGTTGTAGAGTTTTTACATGTGTATGATAACCAAATTTATCTTTTTATGCTGTTTGAAACTGTGTAGTACTAATAAAATTATTTATTATCTTAATGCATCAGAATTTCTTTTGTTTAAATTTTTTATAGAAATTTACACAATGATTGCTGAATATCCTCGTTTTACAAGAGCTCTTAGAGCATTTACTGACTTGGATCTTCCAAAAACGGTGAAAGCATCTAGTCTAGAAGAAAGAAGAAAATGGGGTTCTCAAAATTCTGCTGAATATAAGTAATTTTTTCTTGATATTAACTTATTAATTAAAAATTAATATTAAAAAATTGGTACATTCAAGCAATTTCTGTGAAGTAGTCTGCCATCAATATTTTACCTATATATATATATCAGACCAGTGAATTAAAGCGAATTTCCCAACTTTCTCCCACATGTTCTATCCTTACACCCTATCCAAATATACAATGTGTGTGACGACGTCACGTTTCAATCATTAATTCGTGTATATATATATAGTAACTATCATCCTTGAAGTTTTTTAACTATTTATTTATTAAATTTAAAAGCTAAAAACTTATTATGATCCTTTCTCAAGACGCAGCCGTCTAATTTTAGCATTTTTAATTTACTGAATATCTGTTTTATCCTTCATGTTATTGTATTGTTATGGCCTGGTTTCTAAGTCTCCCTTGTAATACTTTTCATCATTAAATTATTTCAAACTTGTTCACATTACAAAAGTTTCACTCAATTTTCTCTGCTCAAGAATCTTTTTTTTAAAAAAATGTATTGATTTTCCATGCTATAACTTAAATGTTACAGACATTCAAAAATCTGCTTACAAAAACATATGTGATCTGAATTATTACCAAAGTTAACTGTGGCTATCAACAGTTTATAAATATAAATAACTTGTTTCTACTTAAAAGTTTGCTTGCATTGAACTTGTTGAGAAATTATGTTGTTGTGGTATTCAGTCCTTAGACTGGTCTGATACAACCCTCCATGCTAACCTATCTTGTACAAGCCATTTTATTTTCACAAAACTACCACATCCCACGTCCTCCCTAATCTGCTTAGTGCATTCCATTATATATTTATATATAATTTATATGGAACAATAATTTTGTTATATAATTGTTACTCATTTACATACTTTTATTTTCAGAAAATATTCATGGGGAGATATATGTTCCCATGTAGAAAGTAGTAATGGATCAAAGTCACAAGTTTTTAAGAATCTTAACCAATTAAGAGCCTACGCAGAAGAATTAAGTGGTAAGATTATAAGAAAACCTTAGTCTGAATCAACCTAAATGTTTTGAACAATTCCAAAGAATAAAATTTTAAAACTAAGTTATAATTTTGAAATAAATTAAGTTTTAGCTTATTTGTATTCACTTGATTACCTATGTATTGAAATTGCTTATGCAAAATGTATGAGATATCAAAAATAAATAAAACATCTAACTTGTAAGAAACATCTTATAAAGTAAACATTATCATTATTTATTGTTCATGGTTTGAAACCTCTTCAGGTTGCAAGATAAAAAAAGTTGGCAAGTTGATTTTTTCGAGTCTGAATATCTAAAAATTTAAAGAACATTTTTAATTCACAATTCAATTATGTAAATATTTATTTAACAATTAATTAGATATTGTTATGTAAATTTTTGTGGAGGAATTTCAAAAGTTATTACTACACTCCCATTGGAGCTAAAATGAATGTACACAAAACTGTTCAGTGAATTGTTGACAGTTAAAAATAACAATGAAATTTTTTTTAGGTGATGCAGTTTGTTTCTAATTTTAACCACTTATGGCATGGGTGAGGAACATAAGTAGAGGTGTAAGAAGGTTACTCAAACATATTAGTAAAACAACTGGGATTGGTTTTGAGCCCAAGGTGATAGAAGTAGCTGATTTAACTGTGCCAATTAACTTGGCATTCAACAGGATGTGGGATGGGTCATATTAAATCCCCAATTGGTCTTAGATTGATGTTGAATTCAGTTTTATGGTGTGGTGAGTTGGATAGTGACATTCATCATGCCATTTGTGTTGAAGATTATTCTGTTAAGGGAAATCATGAAAGGGAGTGACAGGAATAATGTTGTTTTTGTTTCCCTGAGTTGAATACTAACATTCAACCAAACCTTTCAAACTCATTTCCCATGGGGTTGTATAGGAGTGGCATTTTAAATAATTTGAAATTGGTTTATATTAGCATCAAATAAATAGTTTTCAATATCCCTAATATCTACAGTGTTATTTCTGAGTTGAGGTCTTTCAACCGCTAAGTGCATGGAAAAGAGCAACCTGATGGGTGGGGACTCAAGGGCATGAAATAAAAATAATGAAAATCAACCAAAATTGGTTTCAAATTAATAGCTATGGAAGTTGTTGAATTGAATTCTGGCATTCATCATGTTGGTTAAGTTGAAGCTAACCTCTTTATTGACATTCTGTGAGAGTTTGTCGAAATGTGTTATGTATTGTTAGTCATTCTGTTATCATTTTATTACGAAGTATGGATTAAGATATGGAATAAATTTTTCATTTTTTAGGTGGTGACTCGGGTAAGGAGTTAATAGATGAGGCATCAATGTACTTGCTGCAGTTGTTTATAGAAGAGAAACTAGTAAATAATAAGCGTTTGACTATGTTGAAGCAAATGTTTGGAACAGTGAGTCATAATATGGCAAATAAAGTATATGAGGTAAGTACTATTTTTAGTAGCTATTTTGTATTGTTGCATAACATTCGTCAAACATTTAATTCATGTTAACTTTGTATGTAATGAAAGAATTCTTAGCGGAAAACCAAAAATATAAGAACAGTTGAATGCATGTTCAAGTGCCGGTTACACAGCTGATTTCGTGTATCCAGGTTCAAGTCCTGGCTGTATCAAATATTTTAGTCTTTCTTTCTTCTTCCATTCCTTTCTAAGCTTAACGTATTTATTTCTTTGAGCATAATACTATGCTGTAAATATGATTAAGTGAATTTCCTGTCTTCCTTACTATCCAATTCTTCAATGTATGACTTTATCACGTGTACACTATATCTTTCATATATATATATATATATATATGAGATAAGTGACGAAGTCACGCATTTGATAATTGGATAGAAAGAAAGATAGAAATATTTGGGAGAAAGGCAGGAAATTCGCTCTTTAAATCATATGTACGGCATGGAAATACATATGTCACGAGGAAATACATATGTCAAGCGTAGAAGGGAATGGAAGAAGGAAGAAAGACTGAAAAAATTCAATGTGGCCAGGACTCGAACCTGGGTGCATGAAACAACAGTGCATCACCCCTAGAGCCGGGGCGTGCGTCTATCCACTCCGCCACCATATCGAGTATGACCAACCGAACATTTTCAGTCTATATATATTAGGTTTTCAAGTTACTTCGTCACTTATCCCATATATATTTAATTTATCCTTAATGGATGCTCCTAATTCTTCCATCCCTCTTCTCTATCCATCCTAACTTGAAAACCATAAACAGGTTGGCATAGGAAGGGGCCATCCAGGTGCCCATTAGGGAGACAACATCTTCGGTAACTAGTAGTGTGTCCCGCAAGAGTGGTGTAGGTAAAACTGTTACATCAAAATTGTAAAGCAACAGATCAGTTATTTGTAAAAGCCTGTAATAATATTTTAAGGAGATTATTTTTTCACATGTTTTTTTAGTGTTATATTAGCTGTATATTTTTCAGTGTGTTTCATCAATAAGAGATCATCTGCCTGAAGAAGTTATCAGTCAAATACTGAATTTATCTAGTAATTGTAATGTTGAATCTCGCAAAAGATACAGGTCAAGTTTTCCCCATATTGCTCCAAAGCGACAAGCATATCAGCCAGATGTAAGCAAATTAGATAACTTACTTCAAGAATTAGGAAGTGATGCAACAATAGATTTTAGCATGGATTATGATAGCATAGCAGTCTTTCAGAATAAAGAAGATCAAGCTTCAAAGAAGCACAGCAAAAAGGTACAGTAACTGATCATAAAAATATATTAACTGGTACTTTTTTCGTTTCAGAGTAAAGACCCATATTGACATTTTTAAAAATGAAATTGCTATTTTCATGCAAAGAGTTTCTAAATTAATTATTATTTTGATCTGTATGTTTAGTAAGTTTAAGAAATGGCCAATTTATAATGACTATTATCTATTTTAAAGTAGATGAAGGAAGTGGATATTTGTGTAAAGAGATTTTATTTTTAGTTTCCTTGATGCAATTACTTATTTTAGGGTCAGGTTCTCTGATCATCTATTTGCAGAATTTTGAAATAACTATTTTATAATTTGGATTTCTACAAGCCTGTCACTATATAAATGAGGCTGTAATTTTTTAATTATTATTTTTCAATAAGATAATGGACTGAATGAAGGGCCTATTCTAGATTGTGAAAATTTTTAGAAAAGAATCCTGTTGATTACTATTTTCTGTGCCCATTTTACCTGTATTGTGTGTTACACACATGTCTTGTGAACCTTTGTATGTTTTACTTATTATCTATTTAATGTAATTATGAATAATGAATTTTGATTTTACAGTATGGGGTTTCATGGTTGGAAAAGGAAATTCAAAAGAATCTGGAAAGAACAAATGATGGACTTTCAGCAAAAGAATTATGCAGCACTATAATTACATTACTGAAAACTGGCCATTCAAATGATGAACTGCAAAATGAGGCATGATTTCATAATTTCTTTAAACAATTTTAGTATCATAGCCTTGTTGTATTTCAGTAAAGAGAGATTTAATTTCATGATTTTAGCAAAAAGCAGTTGTACAAAGTTATTTGTAAAATGAATCATATCTGCAATACATAGTAATAACCTTAATATGATACTGCTTCACTCATAAATATGAAACTTCTGTATGTTGGTGAAAAATATTGGAACCATACTTTGTACTGTAAAAGGTGTTTTGACTAGGTGAAATGGAAAAAAATTATGTACATTTTGAAAAGGAAAAGAAAAGATTGGAAGGAAAGAAGATAAATACAGGATGGGGGCATTGCCGGACAGCCTGGAAGATTTACCCAACATTGCAGGGGCAGAAACACTGGTATCCCTTGAGGTAAGGCAAGAGGTGGGACCAATTTGAAGAAGGTACCTGTCGCAGCCCACCCCTGACACCTACAGATCAGAACCAATAAAAATGATTTGGACTCCCAGACTACAGTTCTACTATATATAATGTACACAACTTGAAAACCACACAACTTCACTCTAGAAGTTGGTGGTGCCAGTCACTAAACCATTGTGGCAAACGAACATCATTACCCGGATGGAATGCTGAGAATTCTACATTCATTGACAGAAATTAAAAAATTGCTTATGGGATGTTGGAGGATCTGAGAGCAACTTGAGAGGAGTATGGAATGAGAATGAACATGACAAAGACAAAGATTCAGATATTCAATAAAAAATCAGGCAGGTGACTTTCTGTAAATATCTTGGAAGTGAGGACACTGAGGAATTGATATGTCATCAAGAAGTGAAGGTACACATTGCCATGGTTTTGTCTAAATGTAATAGAGATGTGAATTGTTGAAAACTTCTGAAAATGGACTGACAAGTTAAAATAAAATTTTTTAACATTTCAAAAAATAATAGGACTAATTTAAGGTTTTCTTAATGTAAAAACGTATATTAGATTATCTAAAAGAATGTGAAGGGTATGAGAATCTGAAGCAGTTGGCAGAGGATAGGAGGAAGTGGAAAGGAGAACCTGCTGGTGGGTGGAAAACTGATCATGATATTTTGTATGCTTTAAATCTTGCCACAGTTTATCACCCAAAACTTTCTCTCCACTCCTTCATTACGTCGCTATTTTCTGTAAGGCAGAAATAAAATTTAATTACCAAACAAAACATTATTGATAATGTTCTAATACTATATGTCTTGAAATGGATAGTTTTTACTAATTAAATATTGGTGTATATAATTTGAAAGCCAGGTGATAATGTACTTTCAGGTTATTATTACTGAAAATTTGCTAGAATGGGCTTCATATATGAGGGTTGTTCAATAAGTCTGGTAAAGTTTTTATGAACGAGTGGAAAATTTTGCACTTTTCAAAGATATTTCTAAAAGTTTTAAACATATGCCAGTCATTTATTGTTGGCAGCCTTCTGTAATGTTAGGTGTGTAGTCAGGCAGATACAATGGTAGAAATGTATTTTGCACTTTCATTAAACACTTTCATTTGAAGGGCAGGACAGTTACACATATAAAAAATTAATTGGATGAAGTTTATGTGGGCTCTGCACCAGCATTGAAGACCATTTATGTCTTCATTAATGAATTTAAAAAAAGGTCGTAGGAGCACAGAAAATGAAAATCATTCTAGCCGCCAGGAAAATGTGGAAAAAGCCCACAGTATTATAATGAAAGATTGGAGACTAAAATTGTGTGAGGTAGTTGATCCCACAGGCTTCTCAACTAAATGTGTGTGTTGCATCCTCCATGAAAAACTGGCCATGAAATAGCATTGTGCGTAATGAGTGCCACAGTTGTTGACATTGGATCAAAAATGGATCCGGAAAAACATTTCAATATAGAATCGAGTATTGTAACCAACTAGACTTTTTGTGGATTAAACTTAGTTCCATAACTATGCTTCAGAGAACAAAAAAATATAATGGTCAAAAGCTCCAGAATTTCAAAATTTGGTTTAGTGGGAAGAAATTTTCATTAAATGAGGAAGTGATTGAGGCCGTAATTTAGTATTTTGCAGAGTTCAACAAAACTTATATTTGTGACAGGTTTAAAAAATTGGATCTCAAGTATATAGTCAAGATAGGAGACTATGATGATAAATGAAGTAAGTTTTGTAAAACAAATTTCTGTTTGTTACATTTTTACCAGATTTATCAAACTACCCATGTAAATTTGTCACTTTTAAATATGTTAAATAAAATATACTTATTATAAAATATATTATTATTTCAACTATTTTCTTCACATTATCAATTCAACCAGTTGAATAATATAATCTTTTTATTTACAGCTATTTGACCTTCTTGGATTTGACAGCTTTGAATTGATAGAAACACTTCTACAGCATAGAGCTGATATAATTCAAGTTGTTTCTGTGATGGAAGAACATAAATCTTCTCATTCAGGTATTAAATATAAAAGGGTTTGGTTAAATTAGTTGTTCTTATTTCCCAGAAATGCTTTTCATGTTGGGTTTCCATTATATATATTGTAGTGGATTCCGCGTTCCTCCGTATTTATAATTCCTCTGCCTTCTCAATACCCTCCTGCACTTCTTCCATTTTTAAAAAAATACAGAACACACAAACCGAAACAAAAGATTACGCAAAATACATTTATTTGCCACCAACCTGTGAAACCTGTCTTCTTACTCGTACTTCCACTTTTCCATACACACCGTACTCTGCTTTTTTACACACACACACACACACCTCTCGAAGATATCCACGTAGCGGTCACTGGAACACTTGACCCCTCAGCTACGCGTAGATCAGCTCTCTTCCACAGCGTTCCTTCACTTCTCTCGAATAATTCTCGGGTACCCCGTTCGTCGTCCTCCACACCTTCAGACGTCATAGCCTAACCGATGTCTCGCCGCTGTTCATTGTTCTAGGCCATTCCATGGCTCACCGAAAGAAGCATGTTAATTCTCCACTGTTCAATGTTCCGTCAGCACATTCCAAACTCCTGCCATGTTCGTTGTTCGATGCCCCAACGTTGCGGCGTCAAATGTAGAAGATCCGTCGTTCCTCCATATTCAAGGATTTATAATTCTTTTAGGGCGCCAGGTATTTTTCACAAAAAATACTAAAAGATGATTTTAATAGTTTTAATTCCAATCAGAACATGAGAAAAAATTATATCTGCAGGGCGTGGTCATTCTCTCGTCGTCCCGCCGACACAACCTGCTCCTTCCACTACCCCATGACGACTCCCTAACGTCTCGCCAGACTACATTGTTGGCCCGGGCTGCGTCAGTTCCTCAACAATTGCAACTCGCAAGCTGGCCTGCATTGTTGAGTGTAACTTTTCATGTTACTATATATATATATATATATATATATATCTAATTAGTAAGGACAGGAAAGTTTGAGACGAAGGTGGTGGCTTACCTGAACTATAGCTGAAGAGAGGAGAGGAAGGACATACACTTTAAGCCTGGACTGTGTAATATAAATTGTTTACTCACAGCTAGCTATTTCTAGTAAACAATTGGACCAACAATATTTCGCTCTCATTGAAGTTAAGAGCAGATGCAAGAATTTGAAGGATGCTGGACAGATGCACGCATCCACAAATTAACATCCACATATTGTCATACACATACTTATATGGGTTCACATTTACTCATAGAGCTATGGGTATTCAGTTGGGATGGAGGGGACATTACAGGATGTAGAGTCCAAGGCTTTGTCTTGAATGCTGAACATGTTGGATAGAGATATCTTACAGATAGAACTCAGCTTCTGAAACTGAGGAGGGCCAGTGTGAACCACAGGTCAAAATTATTTGGGTTATGGTTTTTGGCCTGTGCAGCTATGAGTTATATTAAGCATTGCTACAGTGGTTAGCAATGCATTCAGGGAAAAGTGTAGAGTATGGATTATTGTCATCCAATGTCTGGAGAACTGTAATTGAATTCATTACTGGGTAACTTGTTGCCATGCCATTCAGACACTGTCTGAAGTAGGGAGTTTAGCCTCTTGAAAATTCTCATTTCATAGAAGGTGCCAGTTGTCTCCAAAAATTTGAAGTATACCTACAACTTACAATGGTGTCTGCCATTTTTAAACTTCAGGTAAACAACCAGCTTTCTCTAACTGATTCCTGTCCCTATCATATGTGTTAATTATTTTTACACTGTCATAAATTATTAGTGCTATGGTTCTCTGGGAAATTATTCTTGAAAAATTTGACTGTTCTGCTTTGGTTGGCAATATGTTCAGGGAAGGTCTTTTTGACTGGTCATTGTAGGAAGCTAGTCACGGTTTGCAGTTGATTCTGTCAATGGTTTGGGAAGAGATGCAAGATATGTTTTCTATAACTTTGTAGGTTTTGTTCATGATGGGATTCAGGAGGATTGTGGTGGGTAGAAGGATATGATAGGCACCTGTTCCTATCACAAGGTTTGCAGTATTGTGTGGATGGGGGACTCATTGTGGGGTTTGTAGTTTGAACAAGTATGTTTCTGGGTGGGTGCCTGAAGGCAACCCTTGTGCAGGTGGAGGGGGAGGGGTATTTTATGTGTATGTATATATATATATATTATATATATATATATATATATATATATATATATATATATATATATATATATGATTATATAAATTATATATTGGACAAGTGACGAAGTCACACATTGGATAATTGAATAGAAAGAAAGATAGAAATATTTGGGAGAAAGGAAATTTGCTCTTTGAATCATATGTACGGCATGGAATCATGCTAAAAAAATACATCTTGAAAACTTATATATACTGAAAATGTTCGGTTGGTCGAACTCGATGTGGTGGTGGAGACGGTAAGACGCACGCCATGGCTCTAGTGGCAGTTACACTGCTGATTTTGTGTACCCAGGTTTGAGTCTTATATATATATTGTAATATACTTTTTTTGGGTATAAAACATTAATTAATTAACAGAACAAATTATGATCAAGATCAATTTTAAAATTTTTCAATTATTAATTTAAAGTGAATACACGGGCTTAATCTCAGGGGATTTTGGGTCTCTCAAGAGATGGAGTATGCAGTAGCCACAATTACTGGGCCAACAAACATCCACCTCTCGAATGTTTGTGCGTCTCTCTGGCGTCTTGCAGGATTTGATCACGTCTGCTCTCGTCCGTCCTCTCCTCAATTCGTCTGTCTTCTCGGGCTGCTTGGACCACATCCATCCTCTCCTCCTCTCATCTGACTTCTCCGTATCTGCTCGGTCCACGTCCGTCCTCTCCTCCACTCGTTTCACTTCTGGGTATCTGCTCGGTCCACGTCCGTCCTCTTCTCCACTCGTCTCACTTCTGGCCATGAGCCACCCATCGGCTTCCCTTTTAAATCTTCCGACAGGAATTCCCCTATTTCACAAAATTTCGGGGTTCCCCGCCCTCATTTTTTACACTCGTTCGGCGGGGGTTTCCCACGGGGGTTCACCATCGTCATTTTTTACACACGCTCGGCGGGACTCTCCTGTTGGGAATCACCATCTTTCAGCCGACTAGCCATTGTTGTTGGCCGAACTGCGCCTCATAACGCCACAACATCACAAAATCCGCCTTTTTATCACAATATATAATACGAATAATGATTGAAATGTGATGTCGTCACACACATTGTATATTTGGATAGGGTGTAAGGATAGAACATGTGGGAGAAAGTTGGGAAATTCGCTTTGAAGTCACAAGCTTGGCATAGAAATATGCTTGGATATGCTGTGTGATCAGCGTAGAGAGGACTAGAAGAAGAAAGGTAGACTGAAAATATTAGGCATCGCCGGACTCGAACCTGGATCGTCACAGAGCCCTTACTTTAGCCACGAGAAGCCTTAACCGATTCAACCACGATGCCCACTCGCCAAATATCGTCAGTCTGGGTAGTTAGATTATGTAAGTTAAAATAAATATATGTAATTAATAAGAACAGGAAAGAGAGACAAAAAGCTGGTGGCTTACCTGAAGTTCATAGATGGCAGGCACCATGTAGTGTTTCGGTTTCTTGAATTTTTGGATGCACCACCCCCTTCTTCAGAAGATAAGGGAAACATTTTCAGTGTCGGCCAGATGTTGACTGAGCCTTGACTGCAAACTTGTTGGAAGGAGAGTTCCCATAGATGCAGCTCAGCTAAGGAGGGTTAGTGTGAAGCACAGGTTGATATTCTTTATGTTGTGGCTCTGGACAATGGCAGCTATGGCAAACTTGTCTGGTCCTCATGGCAATATGAAATGGATTTCTCTAACCTATCTGCACCTAATAAGATTACCTATATTCATTGGACCATTTAGCTGGTTTTAATCAATTAACCTACATTATTCTACAGTTTTAAAATTTTCATTAATAAGAATACTTGTATTCAATAAACTGCTAAGAGTATAAAATATGTTTTTAATATACTTTGTACAAGTATCAGATTATTTACACTACATATACAAATTGAAAATTAAGTCATGTCTTCAGCAACAGTTTTGGAACAGAAGCGCCCAATATATGGATGCCAAGTAATTGTGCAATCTGAGCAAGAGAAGCAGTTAATGAAGCAGGTTCGAAAGGAGGAAAAAAAATGGAGTAAAATTGTCAGTCGAATAGAAGAAGAAGATGGAGAAGTTGAGTTTGACCCAGTTGAGCTTCGAGAAAAGAGGCAAGTCTAATTTTTTAGTTCCTCATACATTTCTGTAAATTATTTCCTTTTCAATTTTAGTGCATTGGTTTTGATGATATTCATATACTAAAGTTGGTCATAGACTTCCATATATTCAAAGGGTAGTATATTGTGAAAAAGAGTCTCTCTGGCTGTGAATTCATGTACCTAATCTCTGTACTGATATTATTTACTTTCTTAATATTGGCAGTTGTTTACTGTTTAGAGTGCTGGTGACACTATTTCCTCATTAAATTACATTTCCTGATGTCCCAGACCTTATTTCTAGTCTTCACCACACTTAAGTTATTTTACGGGCCTCTTCTCTAAGTCAGACTATGGAATTAACCGAAAATGTAATTGGGCTATGGAAATGGTATTTTATCCATTTAAATATAATTTTAATTTCCAGGAAAGCAGCTCTGGAGGCCCGAAATGCCCCTATATTTCGTGATAGATTGAGGGCACCTCAAGCACAGGAAAAATATCCAAATGTATATGATTCTCAGAGGGTTGCACAACAAACATCAGGTTAGTTATACAGGCCTCAGATATTTAAACTGTTGGAATAATATTGCATAAATTTAATCACAAATACCTTTAAGCTTTCATATGCGGTGTGAAGATGGTGTTACCAGCAGATGTGGAGAGAGTTGACAACCGGAAATATGAGGAAGTTAACATTCCTGTTTCTAAAACTAACTCTCTAAAGATTAACACAAAATTTGTAGAAATATCTTCTCTTGATGAGGTAGGTTGTTTTATTATTATATATTTTTTTTGCAATAATATTTGAGTTATAATCTTTAATCTTTTAATTAAAATTATAGTTAAAATATAATATGTATATAAAATAATTAATAAGGACAGGTAAGAGACACACAAAGCTTGTGACTTGCTAAAGTTCACAGATGGTAGGCACCATTCCAGCTCCGAGAATCTTGAATTTAGGCATCTCACCCTTTATCAGAAGGTCACGAAAACATTTGCAGTGACAGGCCTTCTGATGAAGGGGGTGGGGCTTCAAAAATTCAAGATTCTTAAACCCTACATGGTGCCTGCCAGCTGTGAACTTCAGGGAAGTCACCTACTTTCTATCTCTCTTTCCTTTTCTTATTAATTGTTTTAACATGACAATGAAATTTCCTGTATATTTACATTGGTCAGACAAAGAGACCCCTCCCCAAACGGATTGCCAACCACCAAAGTACAGTAAAACTCCACAAAATCCAATTCCCCATAGCCACACCACCATCAACCAGTGCTTCACACTGACCCCTCTCAAAGCCCTACCTCCCGACTCTTCAGAAGCTGAACTCCATCTATGGGAACTTTAATTTCAGCATGTCCTACAGTTCAGACAAAGCCCTGGATTCAATATCCAACAGCTCTTTATCTTCAAACCCCCCACAGCACCTATAAGAGCACAAGCTCATTGGAATTTGTATATGTAATAAAACCTGTGTACATACTGAGTGTGTGTAAGTTGTATATATCTTGATATTTGTTTGAATGGTGGTTGTATGTATGTATGAGAGTGTGTGTCAATATTTAAATATTGACACCTTTGAGGATGGATGTGTTTGAATGAGTGTGTATCAAGATGGGGATGTTAGTATGCATCTCCCCAACCCCCATCAACTCCTTGCCTCTTCCCAGACCCTCATTGAGAGAGAAAGTTGGTGACCTGGTGGGGTCAATTGTTTACGACCTAAGTTAGCAGAGCAGCAAATTTTGGCTGCTCAGTCGTCGGCTAGCCGATCACTGGAGATGTCTTCCTAACTTTCTGATGAAGGGGGCGGTGCATCCGAAAATTCAAGTACTCTAAACCTCACAAGGTGTCTACTATCTATGAACCTCAGGTAAGTCACCTTCTTTCTATCTCTCTGTCCTTTCCCCATTAATTGTTTTAATAAACATGACAATGTCATTTCCTGACTCATATATATATATATATATGGATAATTTGATAGAAAGAAATATAGAAATATTTGGGAGAAAGGCAGGAAATTCGCTCTTTGAATCATATGCACGGCATGGAATCATGCACAAAGAAATACATATGTTGAGCATAGAAGGGAATGGAAAAAGGAAGAAAAACTGAAAAACTTCAATGTGTCCAGGACTTGAACTTGGGTACACGAAATCAGCAGTGTAACCGCCACTAGAGCGGGGGCATGCGTCTTACCGACTCCGCCACCACATCGAAACACATCCTCCTAAAAGGTGTCATTATTTAAGTATTAACACAAACTCACACATACATACAACCACCCCTCAAGCACGTCAAGATATACACAACATACCCAGTATTCACACAATAGGTTTTATCACACATACAAATTCTAATGTGCTCATGCTGTTCTAAGTAGCTGGGGGGGGGGGGGGCAAGGTGAAGGTAACTATCTATAGGATATTGAGTCCAGGGCTTTGTCTGCACTGTAGGACATGTTGAAATGAAAGTTCCGATAGATGGAGTTCAGCTCCTGAAGAATCAGGAGGTCAGTGTGAAGCACTGGTTGAAATCGTTGGTGTTGTACTATAGGAATAAGTGTCCTCACATGTATTTTTGTGAATGCCATTAAAGTTATGTTTTTTCCCTCAATTCCTGTCTTACAAACAATTGAGTACCTGAGAAATGTCCTGACTAATGTTACTATACTAACCTCAACCAATTCAAAAACTAAAATAAGTATAGCTCTATTGTTAAAAATATTAATGTACTATTCATTCTCATGGGTTTGTTTTATTCCTCTTTTAGATTGGTCAGATGGCATTTCAAGGAGTAAAACAACTTAATCGTATTCAGAGCATGGTGTTTGATACTGCGTATCACACCAATGAAAATTTATTGATTTGTGCTCCTACAGGAGCAGGAAAAACCAATGTTGCTATGTTAACAATTGTGCATCAAATACGTCAGCACATTGAACAAGGTGTTATAAAACGAGACCAATTTAAGGTATTGAAAATCAAAGTATCTTATATTTTTTTAAGTTTTGTTGTATAAATATGTAGAAATTTGTACATGCATACAGCTTTTTTTCCCAGTTAAGGTACTGTGGTTATAAGAAATTCTTGTTTTTAGTTTACTCAGTTTATTGTATTCTGAAAATAAATGTGATTTAGTTGCAAATAAGTATCACAAATTAGTCACTTTAAAGGAATATCTTAGAAGTTATTTAATTTAGATAGTCTGTTTAAAAGAGAACAAAAATGAGAGGTAGTAAGGATATGTAACTAGAGCATCCCAATATGTACCGTACTGTACCAGTACAAAATAAATGTAATAACATTAACACTTTACCCTAATAATATATATATATATATATATAAAATATATATGGGATAAGTGACGAAGTCACGCATTTGATAATTGGATAGAAAGAAAGATAGAAATATTTGGGAGAAAGGCAGGAAATTCGCTCTTTGAATCATATGTACCGCATGGAATCATGCACAAGGAAATACATATGTTGAGCGTAGAAGGGAGTGGAAGAAGGAAGAAAGACTGAAAAAATTCGATGTGTTTGATTAAGTGAGCATCATGGAATAGAATGTCTCAGAAACATAATCAGTAATTTATTTTTTTTACTTCCAAGCATGATCATTAAATTTTCTATTTAATTTAATAGTCTGAATTTTGTTTTACTTAATGTGCATTAAAGTGGATATATTGCTATGATGTAAAGATTTTAAACTTATGATTTATAAATGTGGCTCAAAATTTGTGTATTATACTATATATTTCAGATAGTCTATGTTGCTCCCATGAAAGCATTAGCTGCAGAAATGACACATAATTTTGGTAAACGTTTAAGCTGTCTGGGATTATCAGTAAGGGAACTGACAGGAGACATGCAACTTACAAAATCAGAAATGCTTCAAACCCAAATGCTTGTGACAACTCCAGAGAAGTGGGATGTAATTACTAGAAAAGGAACTGGTAAGATTAAGATGAAATCTTATAGTACATACTAATGGAATTTATTTTGAATGAAGGCCAGTGCCACCTTGATAGTTATGTGCTACATCATGCTCAGCAAATAATTTTACATGCTAACTATGCAAAGTACTTATGATACTACTTCAGTGATTGTGTTACCAATACACTGCAGCAAATAACACCAACTCCTAATATGCTAAATTTTTAATTCCAACTGAATAGTTTCTAATAGTGTCAAATTTTCAGAAGATAAGCATAAATGAACGCAGTTGTAAGCACATTTATTATCGCAGTTCACGGAAGTAGTGCTATTATCATGTACTTTTTTACAGTCAAATATTTCAAATATTAATATTTACTTTTACTCTGTTCATAGGTGATATTGCTTTGACAAATCTTGTAAAACTACTCATTATAGATGAAGTTCACTTGTTACATGGAGACCGAGGTCCTGTTATAGAGGCTTTGGTCGCAAGAACCTTGAGACAGGTTTGTATAAACTTTAATTTTCTAGTAAAATAGCAACCAGTTTTTTGTTAGTCCATACAAGTTTAATACCAATTTTTTCCCAATATGTCAATTATAATGTTTAAACAAGAGCAAACGCCTAATTATAGGCATAGTCATCTGGAATATGAAAAACAAAGCATAGGTTGTTACATTCTCATTTGTAATATATATAAGAAACCATTTCTCAAATGCATTCACACCTATTAACATCAAAACAATCATTACAAGCTTAGTGGTTGTCGCGCTGTTTATGTAGAAACCTATCCAACCACCAGCACCTTCACAGGACCTTTATGGAACTACATTGTTTGTATTAGTTTAAATTACTTAACACCACAAACATTAATTCTCCTAATTACACTTTGTATTAATATTTTTAAAACAATTTATACATGTTAGGAAACCAATTTAAACCAAATCATTAAAAATTATATTATTCTATTTTTGAAAAATAATTTTACAATATTCTCAATACACTTTAATTTTATTTAGAACATTGACAAAAGTGGTTCCCACCACACCAATTTCACTCCTGCTATTAATGCAGTTTTCGAGGTTGTATTGTATATAAATTCCTTTAATTATTTTTCTCTTGAACAGGGATTGTTGATAGGTAAAACCTCCACATCACCCCACATTCCTTCATGTTTTCTTTTAGCTAAGAAAGGGCTGTACTAGTCTTACTATTTGGTTTAATATTGCTTTTAAGAATATATATTTTATTTTTCAAATGCATACTTGTATGACCAATGTAAATTTTTTCAAAATCCTTGCACTTGATTTTATAAATTACATCTTTCATATCTAACACATCAATTTTGTCTTTTTTGTTGTTGATATATTTATTGAGTTTGCACCAATATTAGTTATTGTTATGTTTATATTATGTGTGTTTCATATTTTCTTTATTCTCATTTAAGACCTTTGTAATAATTAACTTGTTTAAAGTTGATAAAATTGCTCTTAATAACATTTTTATTTTGTTATTTAATGAGTATTTTCACCTGCTTACATTAAGAAACCAACTCAGCTATTCAGATTGTTTTAATTTAATTTATTTATATTATTTAGTTTGGAAAATCTAGGTCTCAGTGTTCTCATACAATGGAAAGAATTGCATATCTTTGTTGTAGATTATTAAAACAGTGGAATAGATGTAGAACATATAACTAATAAAAATAGAATTGTTCATATTTTTAAAATGGTGATTTTAAAATTATTTTTACTATTACTATCTATAAACATTTTTAATAAATTGTATTTAGTGACATACTCAATACAAACACATTGGCTTGTATTCTCTAGTAATTAAGAATCTATTTATTCATAAACAGTTGTTCTCATGTCCTATTTATATTTAAGAAATGTGTTGTATCATTGTATGTAAAAGAATTTAAAATAGCTAGTTATGATCACATAATATTGGATATTCTTTATAACTATTTTGGCTTAATAGATATCCTTTAAAATACTTGTATGTTTGTTGTATGTTACCTGTAATACTAAATCATTTATTATATTTAATGTGTTACAGGTGGAAACATCACAAAATATGATTCGAATTGTGGGTTTATCAGCTACTCTTCCGAATTATATAGATGTTGCTAGGTTTTTGAGAGTAAATCCACATATAGGTCTGTTTTTCTTTGATTCCCAATTTCGGCCAGTACCATTGAGTATGACTTTTATTGGTGTGAAGGCAATAAAGCCTTTGGAACAAATGATGGAAATGGATAATGTTTGCTATGAAAAAGTTGTAGAAATGGTCCAGAAGAATCACCAAGTAAGTTTCAGAAGTACAAAAAAAGGTTAAATATGGTGACTATACATTTAGAGCAGATTGCTATGTTTATATTCAGCTAGTAAAATCCAGCAAATTACACATTAAGGTAGTTTTGTTTCAATTTGCTGAAATATTCCTAACAATATTTATTCAACTTTTTGTTTTGACTTATTATGGGATATAATTTAGTAAACTTTAGCTAATTATAGTATACTGTTATGAACATAACATTTAATTACAGATATAACTTAAGTGTGTTTTTATAGTATAAAAATTGAGTTCTTATTGTTTTGATATTTATTAAGTGAATAAAAATTCAAGAAACTATTTTTAGTAAAATATGTAGTCGTGCAACACAAGCTATTTCTATTTTATTGAATTATTTGCACTCTAAACTATTAACAATTCATTTCTTATAGAATAATGGATTTAATTTAAGCCTTCAGATCAACTTCAAATTTGCAAATTATATTCTGTTGGAAGAGTTGAAAATTTTGGTCAGAATTACCATTAAAGAAACAGTAGCATAATTATATACACATCAGAAGAAACATTTCTGAATATAATATTTTCATTGCATGCCAAGTTAATTCAGCATTTTAACTTATCTTATTATACTTTTATGTCTATTCTCAGGTTATGGTATTTGTTCATGCACGAAATGCAACAGTCAGAGTTGCAACAGTTTTAAAAAATATGGCTGGTCAGCGTGGCCAGGGGAAATTGTTTGAAGTAACAGACTCTGGAATGGCAGTAAATGCTCGAAAGGCCATTGGACGTTCTCGCAATAAAATGTTAGGGGAATTATTCAATTCTGGATTTTCCGTTCACCATGCTGGAATGTTAAGAGAGGACAGGTACTCTAACATAATAAGTATTGTAAGTTCATTGTGTTAGATTATTTGTTTGTGTTGGAAAGAGGTTGACACATATTAAGGTACAATATTTTTATCCTTCATACTCTTTAAAGAATTTCTAAAACAGGAGGATTTGTCAATAGGAGTTGTAGTAATCAAGTTGATAATTATTTGTAATTAATTTCATAAATTAAATTAGCTACAAGTTTGGTAAAGTTTATCTTGCTTTTTCTCATTCTACACTCTCAAATTATATAATTTTTTCCTTATATTTATCTTACTTTAAATTGTATACTTTATTATTTTATTTATTCAAATGATTGTAAATTATATTTTATTTTTAATTTATTTATTGAAAAATACAGTCGGAAAGTATTGTACTTAGAACATGTCTAAAGGTTTGATTTTGCTGTTATTTGTTCAAATGCAACACTTGATTGGGAAATATGTAAATTACCATTAAAATAAACAGCTATTTTTATGTCTGTTGTATATGAAAAATATAATGGAGTTAATGACCTCGTTGAGTGAGACACGTTAATCGAAGTAATTTATAATGCACAAAAACAATACACATATCTTTTGCCAAAAACCAGTTTCTTCAAAATATCAAAGAAACAAACATATTTATGATAAAGATAAGCATAATTTAATTTTCACCAAAGCTGATAAAGGTGTTGTAACAGTTCTGGTGAATGGGAAATGGAACATGTTAATAAAGTAAACAATTTACTGACGCATTACACAATCCATAAACTGATTTTTTTAGACCAGAGATTAGCAACCTTTTTTTATAACAGGTCAACTAAAAATTTTAAAAAATCATGCAGCACACAAATTAGGAACATGTTTAAATAAAACTAATACAGGATAGACACAAATTATTTCTTTATTAACAAAATGAACAAATAGACAACTGTATTATAAAGAAAAACAAATAAATATGGAAATACTTTACAAAAAGCAGCAAAATTAATTATTTTGAGAGAAAATCTTAAATTTTAATTATTAGTTTGACATTCCTTCTTTGCAACCAGTTGGCACATATTTGCAGATCTAGATGATACTGCAGCTTAATGGAGCTTCTTTTCTCAAATATGGAAAATGTGACATTATGTTTGACAGCAGATGTTTGTTCCAAATTATCTTTCAAAGGCCATAATTTTATGTATAAAGTGGCTTTTCTCTTTGAAGTTCCATATTTAAGTTGTTCAAATACGGAGTTATATCTATGAAAATGCAAAATCACATAACCATTCTTCATCATTGAATTGTGAGAATGGATATTATTTCATTTCTATAAACAATTGACTATATTCTTATACCTCTACTCAACCAAAGCACTTCTGTGATATAAATTACATCATCATATGTACTTTCAAAATGTTTTAAATAGCTATTTAATACTTGAGATTTGAGAACATTAAAATGCTTTGCTATAGGTGTGGTGACATTTGTTTAAAGTTTTTTCACTAAGATTCTGTTGATGAATTTTGCAATGATTAGCAATATTTCTTTACAAGTTTTTAATATCATTAATTAACCTTATTCAGCTGGAATTTTATTGCATTGCACAGCTGTTGTAGTTCCAATCAATGGACTCAGTTTTACAGTTATATTAAAAGTGGAATCAATCCTCTTGCATATATTGCAAGTTGTAAGTTGTAATGTATCACTGATGTCACAGCTCTCATCAAGTGTCAAGGAACACCATTTAAATTTTGCAGTATGTTCACCTAAAGTTGTGGTAACATTTTTGAGCAAGTCTTCAATACGTCTCGCAATTGTAAATCTTGACTAACTAATTTTCGAAATTGTCTTTTTATTCAGGAAAACTATTTCTGCAACAGTGGTTGAACATTTTTTCATCTTCTCTACATCACCAAATGGTTTCATTTTCTTGGCTAAAATTTGACAACCATAAAATACTTTTGACTACCAAATCTGGCAAAATACTTTTGAGTTTTAAATATATTTAATTGTTGTAAAAAACATTTTTTTAATTTATCTGTCCTCATTTGGTTACGGATGTTTTTATATACGGGATGTTTTATCTCATAATGACATTTAATATTATATTCTTTTAACATGGATACTGAAACTGAACACAAAAGGCAATTGGCTTTGTCTTTTACAAGCATGAAAAAATAATCCAATTTCCATTTTTCATTAAAGCTTCTATTTTCATTAACAACTTTTCATTTTCTTGTTTGTTTTTGGGACAGTTTTGTATAAAAATAATCATAAGAAAAACAATTTTGGTCAATGTAATTAGTTTAAAATAAAAAAAATATTGCTTTCCTATGTTTTTACACTATCAAGTGACAAGAATAGTCAACACAAAACATATACTTCTCAATAAACTTAGAGAACGATAGTGAAACAAGCATTCCATACGATTGCCAAAATTGTTGCCAGAGCACATGTAACAACATAGTAAAGTTCTTTAAATCCCCAAATGCATGCATCAGTCAGCAAGAATGAATTGGGCGACTTGATTTCAACAAAACAAGAACACCAACCTACACTCGTGTCTTCAATAGGCACCCCTATATGCAGTAAATAATATACAATGAACTTCAATTCAACACTCCAGAGTAATTTTTTTTCCTAAAGACTTCCAAGGGACCGCTGTTATGTGAGGCAGTGAAGCTACTGCTACACAACAGTAGGTAGCCTGGAAAAAACTGAAAAGATACAAATATGTACCACAATGTAGAATTAATGAAATGAACTGTGTGAAACTACATTAAAAAAGTTTTTTTTTTATAAATAATTCTATTTACATTCCATACTTTTTTATTATACCCTATTTTCAGATCACTAGTTGAGAAATATTTTGGTGATGGATTGATTAAAGTTCTTGTTTGTACATCTACGTTAGCTTGGGGAGTAAATTTACCAGCGCATGCAGTTGTTATAAGGGTAAGTAATCTATATTTATATACATGTATGTAACATATATATAAAAATATGAGTCAGGAAATGACATTGTCATGTTAATTAAAACAATTAATGGGCAAAGGACAGAGAGATAGAAAGAAGGTGACTTACCTAAGGTTCATAGATGGTAGACACCTTGTGAGGTTTAGAGTACTTGAATTTTTGGAGGCACTGCCCCCTAACTTTCTGATGAAGGGGGCAGTGCGTCCAAAAATTCAAGTACTCTAAACCTCACAAGGTGTCTACCATCTATGAACCTCAGATAAGTCACCTACTTTCTATCCGTTTCCTTTCCTTATTAATTGTTTGAATTAACATGATAATGTCATTTCCTAACACATATTTATAATTAATAAATTATCCAGTAGGAAAGTAAAAAAATGTATATACTACTCTATTCACTTTTTATATTACATTTATAATTATAAGAGGCCTCTTCTTTATAGCATATGAAAAGTTATGAAGATTTATAATCTCCATATTTACTACCAGAAAAAAATGTTCTGCTTACAAATTAAAAAGCCAGCTTACAGTAGCATTCTTATTTCAGGGAACAGAAATTTATGATGCAAAACATGGATCCTTTGTAGACCTTGGAATCTTAGATGTGCTTCAGATATTTGGTAGAGCTGGACGTCCTCAATTTGACAAATCAGGTCACGGAACCATTATCACATCACATGACAAACTAAGTCATTATTTGTCCTTGCTTACCAACCAATTTCCTATTGAAAGCAATTTCATTAACTGCCTTGCAGACAATTTAAATGCTGAGGTATGTCTGTACAGTTTCTATTTTTCATATAGGTGGAGAATAAGTATTTAGGAAACCAATATCATATTCATAATATTTTTTTATTTTTCAGATTGTTTTGGGAACTATTTGCAATGTGGAAGAGGCAATACAGTGGCTTAGTTATACATATCTTTTTGTTCGAATGAGAATTAATCCTCAAGTGTATGGCATAAACTATCAAGAAGTTAATGTAAGTTCAAGAATAAACTAATTTTTTATAATGCTAATTAAATTTCATTATAATTTACTGTGACTTCAGTTTGTCACAAATAATTCTTGGGAAATTGAAGGACTCTGAAAGTCTTATTTAGATCCTAAATAACAAGTCTCATAAATATATAACAAGATTGCTTCAGTACAAAGTTTCTGAAAATGACTCTTGCTTCACCATTCACTTATAGCTGACAATTATGTGTGCAATTCATTATTTGAAGATACTAATAAACTTTTGTATTTCATATTGCAGTTTTCCATATGATAAATTGTTATTTTGTACTGTACAGTTTTTATTTAGAAGTAATTTTTTGGTCGACCTTGATATAAAATAAGTATTAAACAGGTACTTATTATTGGAAGTTTCTCTCAAATAATATTCCTGAAAAGTTTAAAGAATTATAAATTTTAAAAAATCTGTATGTTCTTCGTCTGTACTGGCAACGCTCTCTCTGTCATAGCAGTATGTATGTACCTGTAGGTTTTGTTGTGAGATGTTTATCAGCATGGAGTAAGAGTTATCTGAAATATCTTTATCAATAAAGACAATAGTTTGTATTTATTTCTTATCCTTATAACAGGAAACCACCTTTACCTATGCTTAACTATTAATGTGTTTGTCAGAGTATGTTCCTATATGACCTATAATATAAATAACATATAATTTATGCTTATATTATTATTTTCTCTTATAGGATGACTATTCTCTTGAAAGATGGCGGCGACAGTTAGTTGTGTGTGCCGCTAATGCTTTGGACAAAGCCCATATGGTACGATATGATCAACGAACAGAATCACTTAGTGCGACAGGTAATATAAAACTTATTTCAATTTGCATCACAAGGTATATTATAAGTTTGGGTAAACTAGTTATGTGAAATAAAATTAATTAAACTAGTAAGAATAACTAATTATTTTATCATTATATTAACTGTATGTTTCTATTTAATCTCTCTTAATTGTTTTTTCACAATTTACCACAAATATAGTATATAGAATTAAATCACCTTGTTTTAGTAAGATGTAACACAATGCTTGCTTTGCATGCTTGCTGCTGATTTGTAGTTTTGAAATGTAAATGACTCAATAATAGGAAAAGTAGTTTCTTGGTTTACTTTATCTCTTAAATCTTTGGCCTTGCATTTTAGTGTTGAAATAAGAAAATCTTTAAAATGAAATAACTTAATACAAATATTTTATTACAGACTTAGGTCGTACAGCAAGCCACTTTTATATTAAATATGCTACAGTGGAATTATTCAATGAAGTAATGACTACAATTATGACTGAAGCGGAAATTCTTTCAATGATCTCAAAGTCTCAGGAATTTGAGCAACTGAAGGTACAGCTTAACCTAATCTTTTTGTGATATTAGCTTAAACAGTAAAGAAGTATTAATTTGTAATAAGTTATAAAATACAGTAATTTAATTTCCTACATTTAATAAGTAAAATATACATTTTCATGTATTGTTGAACAGTCATAGATAGATTTCTAATACAGCATATATGTGTTGTTGTATAAAGAATTGTTTTTTGTGATTATGGTAGCAGAAGATATAAATTTTTATTCCTTGCTCAGAAAACAGGCCAAACAAAGAATGGCATACAATATTAAGAAGGAAATATGAATATAATGGAGAAATTGCTGAATTATTAATGAGAAAGTTTAATTCATCTGATTTAATATTTATGATTTTACATCAAATGGCGAAATATCAAAAGTACGCTTTATAGTATCATTTATGAACAAAATAAATGAGTACAATATTTCATTTGTGTTAAAAATGTGTGTGTAATGTCTTCCTAAACATTTTTATAAAATGATATATACATATTGTAATATACGTTTTTGGGTATAAAACATTAATTAATTAACAGAACAAATTATGATCAATTTAAAAATTTTTCATTTATTAATTTAAAGTGAATACACGGGCTTAATCTCAGGGGATTTTGGGTCTCGAGAGATGCAGTAGCTGAAAAATAGAAAGAAAAATCATTAAATATTATTTATCCAGAGCAATGAGCAAGTTTCACAATTTTTTTCTAACTTGCCCACAATTACTGGGCCAACAAACATCCACCTCTCGAATGTTTGTGCGTCTCTCTGGCGTCTTGCAGGATTTGATCACGTCTGGACACGTCTGCTCTTGTCCGTCCTCTCCTCAATTCGTCTGACTGCTGCTCATCTACTCTGCCCACGTCTGTCCTCTCCTCCACTCGTCTCAATTCTCCGTACATGCTCGGACCAAGTCCGTCCTCTCCTCCACTCGTCTCACTTCTGGATGTCTGCTTGGACCAAGTCCATCCTTTCCTCCACTCGTCTCAATTCTCCGTACGTCCGTCCTCTCCTCTTCTCATCTGACTTCTGGCCTGCTTGGACCACGTCCGTCCTCTCCTCCACTCGTCTGCCTTCTGGCCTGATCAGACCACATCTGTCCTACCCATCGCCCATCGGCTTCCCCTTTTAAATCTTCCGACGGGAATTCCCCTATTTCACAAAATTTCGGGGTTCCCCGCCCTAATTTTTTACACACGTTCGGTGGGGGTGTCCCGCGGGGGTTCACCATCATCATGTTTTACACACGCTCGGCGGGACTCTCCCATGGGGAATCACCATTTTTCAGCCGACTAGCCATTGTTGTTGGCCGAACTGCGCCTCATAACGCCACAACATCACAAAATCCGCCTTTTTACCACAATATATATATTATTTGTAAAGACATACATGTGTGTATATATATATATATATATATATATATATATATATATATATATAATTAATAGGGGAAGGACAGAGAGATAGAAAGAAGGCGATTTACCTGAGGTTCATAGATGGTAGACACCTTGTGAGGTTTAGAGTACTTGAATTTTTGGAGGCACTGCCTCCTTTATCAGAAAGCTAGGAAGACATTTCCAGTGATTGGCTAGCCAATCAGTTGTCGGCAGGGGGGAGATAAAACTTGGGTCATTTGATCTGTACACAAATGCTCTAACACTAATCTACTGAGCTGATTCATGAACCTAGCAAATATAGTCAGCTTTATTATGTGTAGATGGGACGAATGGTTAGAATAATAATATGTGTGTATGAATAAAACATAAGCAAAAATAGGATGACAAAGTCAATGATAATAAACTGAATAGGAAAGACAGACTGTAAAAAGTCATCAAGTTTCCCATCTAACCAGATAAAAAGGAAGCTGATCTTTTGCGATGTAATGGTCAGTGACGCTGCCTTGCACCATTGTGGTCCCAGGTTCGAATCCTGGCTAACGACTTGGATGTTGTGTTTTAACAATTATTATTATTTTTAAAAAAGAGAGAACAATCTCTAACAGGACTGGTTATACTTTGCTCAATGACAGAAGTGCGTAATTCTTTTCTATGTTACAGTGAATGTTCAGTGTACAAATCTTTGCTATGCAGAATATTTCAGTCTTTCCTTCTTCTTCCTTTTTTATTTGCACTTTGAATAGATGCCTTTCTTTATGAGGAATAAGAGTTACTAAAAATGTACTATTATCAGGTGCGTGATGATGAACTTGATGAGTTAGATGAACTGACACTGATGAATTGTGAGCTTCCTGTGGCTGGAGGTTGTGAGAACCTTTATGGAAAAGTGAATATTCTCCTTCAGACCTTTCTATCTAGGGGAAGAGTGAATTCTTTTTCACTCATGTCTGATCAATCATACATTATGCAGGTAATTTGCATTAAAATATATAATCTTTTTAATTGATAAAATATTGAGTATTTTGGTGTTTTATTTATTTGTTTATTGTTTGAAAATGTGGTTTATAGTTTCAGTGAAAGTTATTTTTTTTTAAATGAAATCTTCCTTAAATGTAGGACCTATATGTCAGTTAAATACTAAAAATTATATAAAACTGAACTGTTTTCAGTGTCAAAGACAACTTATCTTGCACAAAGGAATATTTTCAGTATTGGTGATTGTACATAGATATGTCACTTCCCTAGAATCCTTTACCTCAAATATATGTTAGATTGAATGTATGATATATTCATGTCAAAATAATCGGATAAGTTTAATGGACAACATGATGTAGCCAAGATTTGAAAATACCAACTTCACAAATTATAAGCAGAAATAATTTTGAAACAGCATAAGAAACAGTTCTGTATTCATAATCAAGTATTTAATATTTACTGTACCATGTGATTCCTTCAGAATGAAAATATTTTCTACCCATTTCAGAATGCTATCAGAATTTTGCGAGCATTATTTGAAATTGTTCTTCGTAAAAACAATGCCACTTTGGCTGGACGATTTCTTATGCTTAGTAAAATGTTTGAACAGCAGCAGTGGGATTTCCAAAGTCCCATGAGACAGTTCAAAATTTTATCCAGTGAGATTATTAGAAAAATAGAGGATCGCAAATTGTCTGTCTACAAATTGCGAGAAATGGATGCAAAAGAAATTGGTAAGTGTTTAATCTACCAATATTTTTTATTATTAAATATACCTAATTATTGTAGATGTGAATCCTGAATGATTGTAATTTTTACTTTAATATTATGAAGTACACATGTGATTTAGTACTGATGTTGTTTAATGATACAATTTTTTAAGAATGTATGTAGAACAATCGGCACCAAATTTATGTTAATATTGTGAATTATTCAGTGTGTTTAATTTTTTCAGTGTCTACACACTTAGTTTTCATTTTTTCAAGAAATATAATTTTAAGGCACATTTCATCTATTGTGATTTTATTATCAATGTGTTGATAATTCAGGTATTTTCCTGAGGCATGAGAGAATGGGATCTATTGTTAAGAGATGCGCTGAGGAATTCCCATTGTTGGAATTGGATGCAAGTCTTCATCCAATTACAAGAACTGTTTTACGAATACGTCTGCAAATTGTAGCAAATTTTAGGTATGTAATTGTATTAGTTTTCAATTGTTTAAATATTTGTTTGGAAGTTTTTTAACCTAGTTTGTATGTTATTTATTTCTAGGTGGAATGATAAGGTTCATGGAAAGACTGAGTCATTTTATTTATGGATTGAAGACCCAGATAACAATTACATGCATCATCATGAGCTATTTCTCATTACAAAGAAACAGGTAGAACAAAAAGAATTTAACAAGCATACTGTCATTTTAAAAAATTACATTCTACTAATAACTAAAACTCTTATACTGTGAGATTTGGTACATAGAAAACATTGATTGAATGGCTTTCTGTGTTGATTGAAGATATTTGTATTTAAGAAGATTTCCCTTATATTTGAATATTTATTCAATTTCACTGATGGTGTCTCAGTTTCTTCTGTAACTTTTAAAGAAAATATCTTAAAATATATGTTGACACATTTTCATGACAAATTTGTGATCAAAATTTAAGTAACTTTTTTTGAGGTAGCAAACTGGTTTTTATCTGTTCTCTTTCTGTTTGTATCTAAACAATCTGTAATGACAGATTGCCTCTGCTGTTACTATCTGCTCCACTTACATTATTCAGTTTTAAAATGTTATGTTGTTGGCAAGTATATCCATTACTCAACGTATTAGTTGAAATTTGGAAATGATCAATCAAAATACAGAGTTATTAATAATAATGTATCTGTGATGTAGTAAGTTTGCACAAATTCACTTTTTTGAATTACTAATATAGAAACAAGTAAAACATCTATTTCACTGAACATGGAAGTTAGAGCCATTCATCTTAAATATGCTGTATGGCATTTACAACACTACAAAAACATTGACACATTTTGTTTGATACTCCTTATCTTTTTTAAAATTTGTTTTAGGTCATAACTCATGAAGTACAGGAATTAGTAATGACAATCCCACTGGCAGAGCCTCTTCCATCACAGTATATGGTTAGAGCAACCAGTGACCATTGGTTAGGATCTATGAATGTGTTACCACTTACATTCCAACATCTAATTCTCCCAGAGAGCCATCCTCCTCATACAGGTACCAAATTTTAAGAATAGCAACAGAGAAATATATATCTCCAGAGGAATAGGCTTGTGTGAATTTGTTATCATTGTTTGTTTAAAGTGGAAAGAACAGTAAGTTAGTGTGTTGAATACACATTTTCTTTTTTTTAAAAAAAAACACTTCCAGTATTAAAACTTTTTCAATACAGAACAGGATTGAATCTCTTGGCAGCTGACAGCACACTTGAAAATTTACTATGCTCCTCAATATGTGGTGTGGTGATGCCAACATTCAATTTAAGGTTAGCTGGCGTGTCTCTATCTCATGTCTGTTATATATAAATGCAAGTGAGGAAATGATACTGTCAAAATGAACACAATTTATAAGGACAAGAAATAAGAGAAAGAATGGCGGTGGCTTACTTCTCTCTCTCTTTCCTATCCTTATTAATTGTAATATATATTTGTCATTGGATAGCCAATCATGCACAAGGAAATACATATGTTAAGCGTAGAAGGGAATGGAAGAAGGAAGAAAGACTGAAAAAATTTGATGTGGTCAGGACTCGAACCTGGGTACACGAAATCAGCAGTGTATAGCCACTTGAGCCGTGGCGTGTGTCTTACTGACTCCGCCACCACATCGAGTACGACCAACCGAACATTTTCAGTCTATATATTAGGTTGGGAAGTTAGGATGGATAGAGAAGAGGGATGGAAGAATTAGGAGCATCCGTTAAGGATAAATTACAAATAAATTCTATATTGGGTAAGTGACAGTGATGGCCAGCCTGTTACAAATTAGTTAATTATTATTGATAAGAAAGAGAGCTATAGCCTATGCAATTTTTGTCATTGTAGAACAGGACTATTTTGAGCATTTTTATAATAGATGATTTGATATTTTTCTCAATATATATATATATATATTTTTTTTTCAGATCTACTTTCTCTTCAACCTTTGCCTACATCTGCACTTAATGATCCAAAATTGGAACTTCTTTATCCATTTTCACATTTTAATCCAATACAGACACAAATTTTTCATTGTCTCTATCATACAGACAATAATGTATTACTAGGAGCACCCACTGGGTCAGGAAAAACTATTTGTGCTGAAATTGCCATGTTCAGAGCATTTCGAGAATATCCAGGTTGTAAGGTAAATATTCATAAATGTTGTTATTTTGTTAATTACATTATAATATTAAAAAACTACATTTTTAGTTTTCATTTTTGTTTGAAATTACTGTTGATTTTCTATTAAAAATAATTTAAATTTAGAGTTACTTAGCCTTTTTTGTTTTGGACCAATTTTTCACAAAAAGTTTTTGTTTAAATACAAAAATCTTATTTTAACTTAAACTAAAGATAAAATTAGATGACCTATATAAGAGTTTTTTTTTAACTTAAACCATTATAAATCAGTAGAAATGAAATAGATCAACATATAGACCACAGTGTCCAGAGGTGATTAATAATGCCATTTAAAAACTTTATTACTTAACAACCATATACTACAAAATTTATTTTGGTTTAGGTTGTATACATAGCTCCATTAAAAGCACTGGTGCGTGAGAGGGTTGATGACTGGCAAAACAAGCTGGGAAAGAAGCTTAATTTACGTGTGATAGAGTTAACTGGAGATGTAACTCCTGATGCTAAGGCCATTGCAACATCTGATGTCATTGTTACTACTCCTGAAAAATGGGATGGAGTTAGCAGAAGTTGGCAAACTAGAAATTATGTTAAAGATGTGTCATTGGTTGTGATAGATGAAATACATCTTTTGGGAGAAGACCGTGGTCCAGTCCTAGAAGTTATAGTCTCTCGAACAAATTTTATAGCATCTCACACTCAGCGGACACTGAGGATTGTTGGATTATCAACTGCATTAGCAAATGCAAGAGACCTTGCAAATTGGCTCAGTATTGGTGAGGTAAAATTATTTATATTTAAAAGTTAATTTTTTAACATATATATGCTTTATTACAACGTGGTAAGTCTTGAACACAAATTATGGCTGTTAAATTTTTAACTCAGTGTAGAATTTCATTAAATTTTATTTCTAGTCTATGCAATACTTTGCATTCAAATTCATGATTAGTGTATGCTTCATTTGAAAAAGAAAAATATTATATTATTCTCAGATGGGGCTGTATAATTTTCGACCTGCTGTTCGCCCTGTCCCATTGGAGGTTCATATTGCCAGTTTTCCAGGGAAACACTACTGCCCTCGAATGGCAACAATGAACAGGCCTACTTTTCAGGCTATCAAACAACATTCACCTGACAGACCTGCTCTTATATTTGTCTCTAGTAGACGGCAGACAAGATTGACAGCACTCGATCTGATTGCTTATCTAGCTGGTGAGGACAATCCTAAGCAATGGATGCACTTACCTGAAGATGAAATGGAGTTATTACTTGCTGGTATAAAGGACAGCAATCTCAAATTAACTCTTGCATTTGGTATTGGTCTTCATCATGCTGGTTTGCAAGAGAGAGACCGCAAGACTGTGGAGGAATTATTTGTTAATCAAAAGATACAGGTAATTAGCAATATTCTATTGAATTATATGACTCTTTAATATTATTATTTAATATATTATATACATAATATTATTTTAATTAGAAACAGGTTGCCTACACTTTATGAGCATTATTATACTTTATAACTTCCTACCTCTATTGTTATATTTATAAATTTTCATATTGTTGCTACCTCATGTTGCATTGTTCAAGGCAACTAAAACTGATTGATTATTTTTATCATTCAGTGTCCAATAATTTTGCTTGAAGTAAAATCAACATTAAATATATCACTATTTATTCACAAAAGTGACATTTCATTTCCTTTTTGAGACTTCCTCAGTCTTAAAATTTAGCAATTCATCATATTTACTCCTTGACTCCATCATCCGAAAAGATTATTGAATTTACATGTGAAGAATTTGCTTTTGTGCATGGACCATCTCCAGCCTCTGACGGTTATGGCTTAAATGATCATTTTGGAGGAAATCTCAAAATGGAGATGAAACGTCACTTTTGTGAATAAATAGTGATATATTTAATGCTGACTTTTTGGCCGTCTATTTATTTACTGTAAATTTTAAAGTCAGAAAACTAAGTTGTAATTAATAATCCTCCTTAATTTATAATATTATTTACAGGTATTGGTGGCTACTGCTACTTTGGCATGGGGTGTCAACTTCCCAGCACACCTGGTTGTTATTAAAGGAACTGAGTACTATGACGGTAAATTACGACGATATGTGGACATGCCTATCACTGATGTCTTGCAGATGATGGGAAGAGCAGGCCGGCCACAGTTCGATGACAGTGGAATTGCTGTTGTTTTAGTTCATGATATGAAGAAGAATTATTATAAAAAGTTTTTGTATGAACCATTTCCTGTTGAATCAAGTTTGCTTGAAGTTTTACCAGACCACATTAATGCTGAGGTTTGTTGAGTATTCTAGTATTATGTATTTACTGCTGGCTTCTCTCTAAACATTTTTTCTAACTACATGTTACAATGCTTACATAAGAATATAATATATATATATATATATATATATATATATATTTCTTTCTATCCAATTATCAAATGCGTGACTTCGTCACTTATCCCATATATATATATATATATATATTTAATTTATCCTTAACGGATGCTCCTAATTCTTCCATCCCTCTTCTCTATCCATCCTAACTTGAAAACCTAATATATACAGACTGAAAATGTTCGGTTGGTCGTACTCGATGTGGTGGCGGAGTGGATAGACGCACGCCCCGGCTCTAGGGGTGATGCACTGTTGTTTCGTGCACCCAGGTTCGAGTCCTGGCCACATCGAATTTTTTCAGTCTTTCTTCCTTCTTCCATTCCCTTCTACGCTTGACATATGTATTTCCTTGTGCATGATTCCATGCCGTACATATGATTTAAAGAGCGAATTTCCTGCCTTTCTCCCAAATATTTCTATCTTTCTTTCTATCCAATTATCAAATGCGTGACTTCGTCACTTATCCCATATATATATACAAATATGAGATAGGAAATGACATTGTCATGTTTAAAACAATTAATGGGGAAAGGACAGAGAGATAGAAAGAAGATGACTTACCTGAGGTTCATAGATGGTAGACACCTTGTGAGGTTTAGAGTACTTGAATTTTCGGAGGCACCGCCCCCTTTGATAAGGCAAGAGAGAGAATGTTTAAAACTGGCAGTCACCATTGTAGGTTGTAGGTATTCTTCAAATTTATGGAGAATAGGATGTGCATTCTAAGTGACTGCCAGCTGTGGAGTGTGCAGTACAAATTACCGCTGCACACCATATATATAAATGGAAGGAAAAGTAAGATGACAAAGTATGAATAATTACAAATTTGATAGAAAAGAAAGAATGAAAGAAAAAGCTGTCTACAGTAATGAATAATTACTTCATACATTTCTTCTGTAGTAAATTATATTTACTGTAATAAATTTTTACCTTATCCTTTTTTCTTCATCTTAATTCTTCTAAATATATATTACTGAACTAGTCATTAAGTGTACTTGTAGCATATTAGTTGTTAAATTCATAGGTCAGTGTACTGAGTATAACTTGGAGTAATGTTAATAATTTTATATTTTAGTAAAAAAAATTTTACCAATATCACTTATGTAATAAATATTTCACAGATAGTGTCTGGAACTATTCGAACAAAACAAGATGTGCTGGACTATCTTACATGGACTTACTTCTTTCGACGATTATTACAAAACCCTTCATACTATATGTTGGAAACTTTGGAGCCTGAAGATGTGAATGCTTTTCTTTCTGGACTAGTACAGAGGGCATTAAACACTTTATCAGATGCTTACTGTGTTGGCATTGTAGAAGTTAGTATTAATAGACAAATAGAACAAGTGGTAGAGAAGTAAAAGTGAGAATATGATTGTAGTTTCCTGACAGATTTAGTTATTTGTCTTGAACTATTAATAACCATACATCATTTGTTATTGTCTCAACCAAATAGTTGTACTATAATTTTGCAGTTCATTATGGCTTCTGCAATGTGTATAATGTTTATAATATATGGTGTTCTGCAAAAGAGTAGAAAAACACTCTGTCAGCACTTAATACGGAGACAAATCTGTCATTTGATTAACATTATCGCTTTCAAATTGAAAAATTTTTGTTACTCTTGTTGACATTAATTGACAAGAAAAATAATTTGATGCTTAGAACTCTCAATCATGTTCCTTTTACAGATCTCCTTGCTACTACTTTATTTATTATTTTACTGCTTTACTTGAATTTATGTAATTACTCTTCCCTCTTAATGCAATTTTTAACTTCTTTTGGTGTTGTACTTTAGTGTTGCAAGTGTTTATAATGTCTAATCGAGTGGTCTGTATATAAGTTTAAGATATTCCTTAAAGTTTTTTTCATTACAAATTAAAAGCAAGTAATAAGATTAATAGTTTCAGATTCAGTTCTGTTAACTTACTTGTTTATGATACTGTTTTCTAAATGCCTAAACTAAGATAACCACTGTTCTGTGAAAAGCTCTTACCAATAATAATAAAAGCAATTAAAAATCATTTTTATGACATTAAATGAATAAAATAAATATAGTTATGGCCATTTATCTGAATATCAAGAATAATAATAGAAGAACAACATTCTTATTAAATTAAAACATTTGTTATTAGTCCTCTGTGAAAATGTTCAAAATTGTAGTAGCAATAATTTGATCATGACTATTAAAACAAGGAGCATTAGTCCTTTCTAGACATTTTCAGCTCACCTTTGCAACATGGTTACTTTACAAGTGTCAAACTTCATTTGACTGACTGATATCAGACCACATATTCACTGCTGCACTTTATTTACAATATGAATAAATCACAATATTCTTGTATATACAAACTTAATGTCTTGTATATAAATTTTCTTATTATTACATTATACAATAAAACTTTATAAAAACTATATAAAAATACAGGTATAATGGCAAATGCTCCTTGTTTTAATACTAATAATATAATTGTTGATATTACATTTGTGAACATTTTTATAGAACTGTTACCAATTTATTGATAGAATCAACTACCTTGTGGGAAAGTTTATGTGTTATCTTGTACTTCCGTGTGGCTGGGCAAACTTGTTTCCAACTTCAGGTCATAAAACTTGAGATGTGCTTGCAACTTCTCAATCTTGTGTTCATTCTGGAAGCTTCATTACAGAAATATGCCTGCTTAAGTTCAATTTTCATTTAAATTATGAATTTTCCCACATCTTATTTGGTAGTGATTTTTTATCATTTAAGATTATTAATTGTTTAATTAGCCAACTAATTTGTCAATAATAGAAATCCTGTATGCCAATTTAATCTCAGCTAATCTAAGTGAATGAGGAAGGTATGCTAATGGTGGAGTTACATTTTTTTTTTGTGCTATACACTCACAGGATGAAAGAGGAGTGTATGCAACATCTATGGGAAAAATAGCATCTTTTTACTATTTATCCCATCAGACAATGCACATGTTTAAAGAAGAATTGGGACCTGAACTAAATCAAGAGAACCTTCTTAAAATTCTCAGCGATGTACATGAATATGACCAGATGCCTGTCAGGCACAATGAAGATATCCTTAATGGGTAATTGTTTCAGTATATTTTTAAATATTGAAAAATATTTTTGGTATTGGCAACAGTTTTGTATAAAGACTATTTTTTTATTTTATTCCTTCATAACAAAAAGTGCATATTTAACAAACAGAATATTTTATTTGGAACATTCAAATTTCTAATTGTAATACAATGACAATTCTGTCTACTGTTTATTAGTAAATCTAAATTTGCAGAAATATTTTTATTTAAATCTAAATTTAACCATGCTAATCAGCTCCAATTTTCTAATTTACAGTGAACTTGCGAAGAACTGCCCAATTCAAGTCGATTCTTCGATTTTAGATTCTCCACATACAAAAACACTACTGCTTTTCCAAGCGCACTTCTCCCACCTACAGTTACCATGTGCAGATTATTATACAGATTTGAAATCTGTTTTGGACCAGTCTATAAGGATACTTCAGGTAATTTTGACACTCATCTGACTGATGTATAATAAATGCAGTAAATGAAGGGTACTATTAAAGACATTTAATTCCCAAATTCAATGAATGAAATATTTTTGGAGCAAACACGATTCTTTTGTAGCGAAATTAAATTAAGATGTAGGCTGAAAGAAATGCTTGTAGTGTACCTGAAGCCTTCACTTTAAACCAGTGGCAAAATAGCCTTTGAAACATTTTATTATAGTAATAATCTTGTGGTTATTAACAGATAAGCTGTTTATGAATAACAGCTCTCTCAATTAAAATTGATTAAGAAACAATCAAGTTCACTAGAATTACTTCACTCTTTGATTTACTTATAACTCTGTAAAGTTGTATGTGCTTTTATTTTAAACAAGAAGTTATTTAAATTTGAATGATTTTAGGCAATGATTGATTTCTGTGCTGAAAATGGATGGCTTGCAACAACGCTTAGGATTCAGCATTTAATGCAAATGGTTATCCAAGCTCGGTGGTTCAAAGATTCTCCTTTCCTCACATTACCCTACATAGAGTCACATCACTTGCACTTGTTTGAGAAGAAAAACCTTTCTTCAGCTCTAAAAGGCAGAAATGTGACAACTCTGCCAAGTTTGAAGTCAGCAGTATCACGTTCATATGAGAATCTAGCAACTCTTTTGAGACCTCATCTGGAAGAAGGACAAATAGAACAGGTTTGGATAGTTTATCATAATAATAAAAATTAGAATCTCTTTATTAATTAATATTACACTTTAAATGTGTTTGTTAGTTAATTAATATATTTGACTTTTCAGGTTTATAAAGTTTTATCTGATTTACCACAATTATCAATTGAGTTAAGTTTGAAGGGTGGATCAGAAACTGAACATTCACTTCCCTTGAGTCCTACTCGAAATGATTGGATTCCTGTGTGGGCAGATTGTGAATATGTTCTTACTGTACGTATGGTCAGACAGAATCGCGCTCCTCCTGGTGGTGTTCATTCTCCAAAATTTCCTCGTAATAAAGATGAAGGGTGGTTTCTTGTACTCGGTACCATTGAAAATGGTGAATTATTGGCATTGAAAAGAGTGTCCGGTCCAAGATTTGGCAAATCAATACAACAATTAGCATTCAGACTACCAGATAAGTCACGTAAGTCAGATTTATATTACATTAGCCTGTAAAATAAATTGATATATTGTTCTATATATATATATATATATATATATATATATTAATTAATAGGGAAAGGACAGAGAGATAGAAAGAAGATGACTTACCTGAGGTTCATAGATGGTAGACAGCTTGTGAGGTTTAGAGTACTTGAATTTTTGGAGGCACCGCCCCCTTCATCAGAAAGTTAGGAAGTCATTTCCAGTGATCGGCTAGCTGACGACTGAGAGATGACTCAGTCGTCGGCTAGCCGATCACTGGAAATGTCTTCCTAACTTTCTGATGAAAGGGGCGGTGCCTCCGAAAATTCAAGTACTCTAAACCTCACAAGGTGTCTACCATCTATGAACCTCAGGTAAGTCATCTTCTTTCTATCTCTCTGTTCTTTCCCCATTAATTGTTTTAATAAACATGACAATGTCATTTCCTGACTCATATATATGAAATTGGTGGCTTACCTAAAGTGAACAATTGGTAGACACTATGTTGAGTGTGGAGTTCTTAAATTTTTGGAGTCACCGCCCCTTTCATCAGAAGATTAGGGGAAACATTCTGAGTGACGGCCAGCCATCGATGACCATCACTCTGAATGTCTTGGCTCCAAAAAATTAAGAACTCCACACACTATTGAAAAATTATATATATATTCCAGAATTTCAAAATACAGTACTTACAATTACTTTACTTTTTGTAACAAAGTGCAGAGTGTGTTTTCTTATCTGTAAGATGTGATGGATATGTAGAATGAATTGAAACATAACAGAGAAGGCATTTATAATCTTATTTGCATGCCAAGCTTTGTGTTTTGTGTATTTGATGGTTTCTATATTGAAGCAATACAAAATGGCTTGCAGAATTGCAAAAATTATTTTATGGTTATGTAACCCTTAATTTAATTACTTTTGTGATGGGTATAATAAATATAGTTTTTCTTATTTCAGACCGTGTTATTTTGACATTGTATGTAATGTCTGACGGATACTTGGGACTGGATCAACAGTATGATATTCATTTGGAAGTAGTCAAAACAAACCAAAAAGATATGAGTTAACATACTGATGAATTGAAGTCTTCCTGGAGTGCCTCCACAAATTTATTCTTAATTTTTTTTGCATTGTCTTTCTCATATTGAGAATCGTGTCATAATTTATCGTTGGATAACTTATTTACAGAAACAAGTTTTTTGTAATTTATTATTACATTAAGGAATATTTCTTGTACATTATGTATGTTTTGGCTACATATTTATTCTTCTATTTGCAGTGAATCTGCTATATAAGTAGGTGTATTATTAATTATGATCTGGATTAGCAGTTATCAAATGGGTGTGCCTCATGAGCAAGTTTCTATTTAAAAAATTCAGGGTAAAAATATTATATATTTTTGTAAATCATAAAATTACTTTTGTTATTAAATATATTTTATTTTAATTGTTTGTATCATTTAGAACTTCCTTTTGAAAGTTACAAGTAAAAAAAATTGAACATGCAAAAAATTGATTGTACAACACTGCACATTTTTTAAAAGTATTTTGTAAATTTGCATATCTGTCTTAGCTCGGGGCACCTCCGAGAGCATCATCCTGTCAAGTCATGCGATACATGCTAGTTTTGGAGTTGCATATGTCCAGTGATCCAATTAACCGCTTAAATCCCAGTTTTCTTTTGCTTCTCTCATAAGTTCATTATATTAACTCTTCTGTACTGAGATAAATTACTATGTAATTAGAGATAGATAAGGAAATCTACTGTGGGCTAGAGCTTATAAGTATAGATTGAAAATTCTATTAACCTTACATCTGATGTAAAACTCATAACCATTTAATAACCATAAGTTCCTCTTTAAAAATAGTACAGCAACAATAATAGCTATATTTATATTAGTATTATTAGTCGGGATAAAGAAAGAGTGATTTTTAATAAAAATGTAAGACAAAATATTTAACTTGGATTACAAGAAACTCCAATGAAAAGAGCACTGAACGCTGAATTGACAGCAATAAACTTCATAAAATAAGTGTTTGCAAAACATATTATACAAAGGAGAGTTACTGGTGAAAAACACAAAACGAGTAACTGGTTCAACCTGGTTTTATGATATATAATAACGATACAGACTGGACAGTCTGTGAATGAATACTGATTTTACCTATCAGATTACTTTAGTTAGTTTACTCAAAATAGGGGGGGGGGGGGGGAGGCATAACCCGCCATATTCCAACAATTGCTGCCTTTCAATACATTTCGCCACTCGAAGAAAATGTTTTCGGTTGAACAACAAGCAACATCGACGGTAGACATAAGGATCGATCCAAGTATAGATAAATACTTATATCCATCAATAGTGACTTAGCTGGTTTCTGTGGTCTAGTGGCTAGCGTCACTGCTCCGTACCACAGATGTCCCGGGTTCGATTCCTGGCAAGGGCTTAGGTGCTCGTGTGCGTCTTTGTGTTCCGAAATCGAGTACCAAAATGGTAAATTATTCGCTAATGAATGACCTTAGCTGTGGATGTGACATGTTGGCTATTCGGTTTTTTTTACTACGCGCATCCGGCAAGTGTAAGAGGATGTGCCAGCTGCAAGAGACGTTACTCGTCGAGTCCTTATTTCCACTGTACTTCTTTCAGTCGTGCAATCGACCTGCGATCATCGTGGAGCCTGGGCTCCTATTAATAATAATAATAATTATCATATTCCGTAGATCCTGTAAAGAAGCTAAGCTTCAAGGATGTGGAATGGGTCAGGGTGTACATTTATTACATTATTTTATTGTATAAAAGATAAATATACTTAAAACAAATTTTTGTATTATAAACTAATTAATTAATTACTCTTCTCCGATTCTTCTATAAATTCCTTTATTGAATAGAAGGAGTGGCTAAGCAAAAATGAGCGTAATTCAGTCTTAAATTTACCTTGATTATCGGACAACTGTTTAATTCTGTGCGGCAGTCTGTTGAAGATGGATATCCCTGAATAATGCACACCTTTCTGTGCAATTGACAATGTTTTACATTTTTTATACAGATTATTTTTGTTCCTTGTATTGAAGGGATGAATATCAGTATTATTAAAAAATAAGTGCCTATTTGTGATTACAAATAACATCAATGAATAAATGTATTGGCACGTTAAAGTGAAAATGCCTAACTTTTTGAACAGTTCTGCAAGAAGTTCGTGAGGAAACCTGACATATTGCTCTAATAACACGTTTTTGACTAATAAAAATCTTATTATTACTACTTTAAACCAAAACAAGTCGAATTCCGTTATCCACTCCTACGATCTCTATCAATTCTTTCTCGCCACTTCAAGTAGTAAATGAAATGCAAACTAGCGAAACCGAAACAACTTGAATAGTTTAACAAAATCTCTTTCCGAAATGAACGTAAGCCCAGGACAGTTGACAAGGTTAAAATCGTTGTGCAAACACCTGAAGATTATAGAAAAATTGTAGACTTCTTAGAATCACAAAAGGCTGAATACCATATGTTCCAAATGAAACATGAAAGGCTGTTTAGAGTTGTAATAAGAGACCCACATCCCTAGGATTTCACCCAATCCAAATGACAAACGCTATTCATCCAATTAAGAAAACCTTAATTTGCCAATGGATAATGAAAAAATTTTCAATCTGTATTGTACAATGTACAAGATGCCAAGAATCCAATCGCACCAAAAACTTCTGCCACAAGAAGCCAAGATGCGTCAAATGTCACCAAAACCATCTAACAACCGATTGCCTCAGAGACCGGAAAGTCCCTCCAATACGTGTAAACTGCGGCAGAAAGCACACTGCAAACTACAGAGATTGCCCGACTGCAGCCAAGCTACAAAAGAAAACTGGGTTACAAACGAGAAACTTTCATAATACAGTTACCGAGAAACAAGTCGTTTCCCCCTAAAGCATCACCAACCATAAACGTCTAATATATAACAGACAATACGCCAAATCATCCATATGATCGCCCCTCCTACGCTCAAATGGCCAGTACCAATAACCGCGGCATCTTCATCTCGAAAATAGACACGCACCTAGCCACGATGCAACCCATCCTCTCTATGTTATCACAAACATTACCTGTATTGTTAAAGCATTAGCGCACTAAATTATCAAGGCATATCCCAAAAAATGAAATGAAATAGAGCTTTACCTCCAACAGTATAATATTGTTGTTCTAATTAATACAGAAACCAAATTGTCTCCCCATGTTAAACTGTATATACGCGGATACAACTGTTATAGTGTTGCAAAGGTGGTTCTCTAATATTCATCAAAAACATTATCAAGCACGTCGAACTTTCAAATATATGCGAAAACGATCTTCAAGTCGCCAGAATATTAATTATGCTGGGACAAACCAATTACCAACTTGGGCCCTTCTATTCTGCGCCACAAATTAGACTTAAAGAAGTTCACTTCTGGGGTGTTATCCATGAAATGGGATATCACTTTCTTCTAGGAGGTGATTTCAATTCCAAACACCCTAGGTGGGGTTCTAATATTGCCAATCCAAGAGGAAGACTTTGGTACGATGTTGGCTTTAGGCATAGCCTAGAGTTCACAAGTCCTAACGAACCCACACACTCCTCACGTTCTGAACTTCTTCGTTGCAGCAGCTGTGCTCTCATGTGACTGTACACCACTGCCCCGTTCACCTAACACTAAATATAACTCCTGCATACCGCGAGACGTTACCATCGCTAAAGAAATTGCCATTCAACTGTAATAAATATACATCCATTATAGATACATATTAATCTCAACATCCCGTTAAAGGAAACCAAGTTGTCTAACAGTCATGACAGTAAATATATTATAAAATTTCTTATTATTTTTAGTTTTTCCTAGAAACATTGATATACAAATATACAAATACAGTTTAAATTGTAAAAGCTGTCTCAGAATTAACAGGGCTAATACAATGGGCAGCCACGGAATCGCATATTGAAAACACAAAAGCAATAACATCGTTGGACATCGTAATCAACCCCCACTACCTCCTCACATCTCTCTTCTCCTCAGAGTAAAACGACAATACCAAACTCAGCGGCTGAGAACTTGTTTCCCTCAGGACAAGCAATGCTTCAACAGAGCGACTCGAGAACGAAGTAATGCTTTAAAGGCCTAGCGAACTCAGCGTCAACAAGATGAACTAGAGTGACTTGAGCCATACGATGGCACCCTGTGGAAGAAAACGAAATCAATTGTCAAGCAAAGAAATAGGATTCACAACCAGTGGATTTCCACATTTCAAGGGAAAGTGGATATATTCGCCGCTCAATCCCACCGACGATGAGCGGCGTTGCGAGGAAGTTAGGGACTTTTGAACCAACCACTGCAACTGTCACCGCTTCCACCACTCTTCGCGCCAAAGCAAGTGTCCATAATAATCAACAGCTCAGCAACCAAGAAAGCTCCAGGTCATGATTTAATCGAACAACGGCTTCTTAAACATTTACCAAGAAAAGATCTGGTGTTTCTCACGCAAATATATAATGCTGTTTTGAGAACCACTCACTGGAAACATGCGACCATAATAATGATCCCGAAACGCGAAGGTTCCAGAGGAGATCCTGCAAACTGTAGACCTATTAGCTTATTACCACTCATGTAAAATATCTTCGAGAGGCTACTCTTACCTAAACTACTATTATACCTATAACCGCTTTTTCCACCCACACAGTTTGGGTTCAGGAATAAACTCTCGTGTCCCCTACAATTACAAAGAGGTGTTGAAAAAATTCCAGATACATGAAGAAAAAAAGTTTGCCTAGGACACCGAAAAGACATTTGACCGTGTATGGCACGATGGTCTCCTAGTGAAACTAAAGGAACATCTTCCGGACACCCTCTATAGAATCATATCATATCTCCATTAGAGGACCTTCACTGTAAAATTTGATGATGCTACCTCCAGATCTTACACCATTCACAATGGCGTGGTGCCGCAGGACAGCGTTCTGGGCCCTGTTTTATACCTCATGTACGCTAGTGACTACCCTGCCATAATGCAATTACAGTCACCCACTTTGCTGATGACGTGGCAGATCTTTCAGCAAATGCATGTTGCAATCATGCCAGGGATAACCTGCAACAGTTTGCCTTGGAGGTTGAGAAATGGGCTGCAAATGGAGAACTAAAGTAAACCCCGCAGTGTCTCAACTTGTTCTGTTTACCTACAGGAGGAACTTACCTGAACACCTGTTTATTCGTCTCAACGGATCTAATATTCATCGTTCTGAGGAAACAAGCTACCTGGGATTAAAACTTGACTCAAGACTGACATGGAACTCCCGCATAAGTTCTGTTGTGCGAAAAACACGTGGTCGCCTGCCTGTATCTCCTCAAACACCTCTTTGTCAGTCACTCTATCCCTCTACAAACAAAGAAGAGTATATATCTAGCTCTCATTCGACCAATCTGGCAATACGCGTATAGTATTGGTCTTCAGCATCCAACTCTCAAATCAAAAGAATCCAAACAATCCAAAATAGAATCCTTCGGCTCATAACAGACGCTCCTTGGTACGTCAGAAACATGAGTATACCTGACGTTACTCAAGTTTTACCAATTACATATATCCGTCACCACCAACGTCTGAGTAATCACTCCAATAAGCTCCTGTAAAGAATTTACCACTATCCTCAGTTACAAAGAGCAGCAAGAAGACTAAAAAGAAAAAGGCATTCTGACCTAATATACGATTGATTTTTCCCGTAATTGTAATATCATTCAGCAAATCATTGTTTAATTATATTGTTCTCCCATTAATGTACATTTTTTTGCGGCCTTCCGATGGGTGGCTATACATGCTTCAAGTTTTTTTTTCTTTTTTATTACTGTATACTTCATGTTATTCGCACAACTGAACTGTAATATACCCAACAGGGGGGATGATGGGGGTGTGAGAGGTGATGAGGGGGGTGTGAGGGTTTCCGAGATGCTGCCGCTTATAATTTCAAACACTGAAATATTTTCTACATTTTTAACAATATAATATTCTAACATTCCGACTGACGTAGGAAATAACCACTTTCTGCTACATTTCGCCTGTGGAGTATCTTTCTTGACGGTCCAACAGTGGATGCAAAAAGGTTCACACAGTTTCTTGGGAAATCGAAAAGCGTAAAATAATATTATCAGTGATCTTATAACATCGTATAAATATTTGGGTGGTAGTATGTCCTTAAAATTACACTCTATTGAAGCGCAGTAGGACCCCCAGATGATTGTCTTCAAACGTTTAGAATCTTAAAGGATCTACAAATTGAGCAAGAACATTGTAACTGGCGACAGGCAGGTAGAAGTGGAATTTCACGGCGCCAGGCTGCCGAACGGGAGACTTGTCTGTCTGCGGATTTATAATACTAAGCTGTTAATACTTGCTGTTAAGTTTTGGAAGCACTTCGTCGAGCTTGGACCAATTCACGAGACTTCCAGCACCAATGTGATTTGCACCTCCTACAATAACGACATCATCAGCGTCCCTAGTTAAACCAGGAGCATCCTTCACCACTTTCCGCAATTGTGCGCCTGGCTTCACGATACCACACACGCTAAAAAAGTTCACTGCAATCTGTGCCGTGACTGGATCTTAGTAACATAATGTTCTTCTTTTCCTTCCTCTTCACTATGTTCCTCTCCCTGGGTGGTTTCTTGTCCGTGGCCTTACTGTCTTCGTCTTGGTCACCCAGAACAAAAAACCTGTTGGATGTAACCACTGGTTGTACTGAAGCCAGAATAACTGAGTTAACCGTCAGTCTTTCTTCAGTCTGAACCTGCTTGCTTACAGCTTCACGCCGTTGGATAGTTTCTATATTGTATCCTAAAGCGCAAGTATCTTCATTAAATAACTTAAATTAAAAAACCTAATCATTTGCACTATTTATTCTCTGAAAATCTTGGCGTAGTGAGCAATGAGCAAGGAAAAACACTTTCACCAGGAGATTACAGCTATGGAAAAAAGAAAACAGGATTCCTAATTCGGATGAAATCTTCACGGTTAACCAACCGGGTCAGGTATTTAAAAGAACACAACGTTTCTGCGGCCATCTTTTGCCGCCGTCTTCAGACTATATGTCGTCATGCGTTGAATGCGCCGTATTTATACCTTCGGAGTCACCTGATTCATGCGGCGATCTGATTGGTCCTTGTGCGTCACCTGTGGAAGGCCTGTCTGTCAACTGAGCTTGTATATCACGTATTGTCGTAATATTGTCGTCCACAAAACAAAATAGAACAGCTTCTGGGCTCCGTTAAAGATGACATTGGTTTAAAAACTGCTGGAGTGTACCAAATTCCTTGTGACTGCGGCCGACTGTATATTGGTCAAACCCTGAGGACAATAGAGCAACGTTGCACTGAACACGAAAGGTACGTTCGCTTGAAACAACTTGACAAATCTGCTGTTGCTGAGCATGTTTTGACAACGGGACATAAAATGCATTTTTCGGAGACAACTAAATTAAAACATGCTCATAAATGGCGTGATAGCGTGATATTGGAAGCCATTGAAATTAAGACACATAATAATCTCATTAACAGAGACTCTGGCTACTATATCAGTAATGCATGGGATCCCATTATTACGACAATACGTGATATATACAAGATGCATACAAGATGTGGGGGCAGGACGATATCCTGCTCGGAAATGAGTGAGAGCCAGGTGGAGGTTGACTTCCTCCTTCCTGGTTTTCCTCTTTCCCTCCCCCCTTGGTCTATGGTCAAGGTAGCTAATTTAAGACTCCTGCAGGCTGAGGCGACCTTGGGCAGTTTGAGAGGTATATGTACGGGGGTCGAAGACCTTCGGCATACGGTAAGAGTTGTTCGCTGATCCTATTGGACCAGTCGGCCAACTGCCTCTCAATACTGAACAAGGCACGGAGGCGGGTTTGTTGCGTTCCCACAGCAATCCAGTCTCCCGTCATCAGAAGGGCGCAGGAGTAGTGCCCACTAGCCCGACCTACCTGATGCAGGTTTTCTAGGGTTTTTCCCTGCATCACCTTTAGGTGAAACACCGGGTAGGATCCTTACAATACAGCCTGGGGGCCCTAGTCAACCCTGGGCTACCTTGCTCTACCTTCCACATCCCCCCTTTTCAAGTCCCTTCCTATGCTATTAAAGGGGAGTTGCCTGCTTCAGGATCACCCTCATGTAGCCTGTTACCCAAAAAAAAAGCATGACGACATATAGCCTGAAGACGGCGGCAGAAGATGGCCGCAGAAACGTTGTGTTCTTTTAAATACCTGACCCGGTTGGTTAACCGTGAAGATTTCATCCGAATTATTCACCGGGAAAGTCTATGTTCATTAGGATTCCTAATATACTAGTCAATTGTTGTTCCATCAAGAGGGTTGGTCCAGAGGCGAACTATAGCATAAAACGTAATTTATTATTTTCTAAATGAGTCAGAATGTTTCAATATTGTTTTCATTTTGAAATTTTCCATCCGCACAAGTTCCCAGTGATGCGCAACAGGTCTCTTTCCAGAAATGCGAAACCTCACGCTCAAGGATATTCTCACCTCCTGTGGGAAATACTCGTGCGTGCAAATATTGTGGCATCCAAATTTATCCCATTGGAGAATTTATAACCCCTGTATGGGTCAGTTACGGAAATTTAATCCCCTTACAAGCCGCCGGAATTAATGGGGATTTGCCATGGCCCTTGGTACCCAGAGCGCAATGACCTCACAAATGCGACACCTTAGGCGCCAAAAATTAAAACAAATTGTTGATTTTGTGGTATTCAGTCCTAAGACTGGTCTTAGATTCTTTTCCAACTGCACCCTCACTCTCATCTTCTCTCTACCGTCCTACTTCCTAGTTCCATTCCCGACTGTCCCATTTCTGCCTGTTCACCTCTCATGACATCCACCATGGGTTGTGGGTGAGCGGATCACATGACCCCCAACCCCACCCGCGATTTTTCTACATACTTTGAGGAAGGAGATGCGTCCTTCGAATATCCCTGTGTGAATGGCCTGGGCTCAGGTAGTTTCAGTAAATCCCCCAAAACTGCGAATTTCACACGTCCGGCTCGCTTGTTCTTTCCGCTGGGTTGTCACCAATTTGGACTTTTTATAATCATATTGTGTCGAGTATTACCACAGATGGAAATAAAATGGCAATCGCTATCTTAATTCATTACAGTATGTTTATTGTGCTAATAAAAAAATGTACATCAAAGAAAAAATTAATGAGTGTCAAATAAACCAAAAACAGTCATCAGAATAAAGTTTTTATTTTCAGTAGGAAGCTTACGACTAATTTGTCATTTTCAATCCGTTTAAAATTATTTTTACATATAAAACCGTTAACGTCGGCGACGTCTTGATGAATCTTTTGGTTGATTCAACACTCATTTAAATTCTACCAGTCGTATTATTAGTGGAAAAATTAATGAAATTCTTATGAGTATTTTGAGCGAAGCTCGGAGTGCAGACGAAGCAAAAATTTAGACGTTGGAGAAGAGAAACTCAAAAAGCGGTCACTCAAAACCCTGATGACAAGATTCATGACCCTTTTCGACACTTGCCGAATAACCGGTTTCGTTCGACCTCCTTCCGTACGTGGTAAAGTTTTCCCTTCTGGGTTTTGAAGTGGAAGGACCGCCTGCGCAGGCAATCAGCCGGCTCCACACTCTAATGAACACGGACGAGCTAAGGATCTTGCCAAGACCCCGGAATTGCTTGCGCTTCATCGAGCAGCAATTCCGCGACCTGCCTCTGCTAATCACTAAGGCGGAACTCCCGCAAATTCTAATAAGAATTCCCTTCGGAGTAGAGGCCAGCATATGTAATAACCCAACGCCAGTCCCGAACGAATAAGGCCGTTGCCAAGCGATGCAGGTATATCAAATCATGACAGAAAGTTAAACTTAAATTATAGAACAATAATACAAGAACCAATAAATAATGAGGATCATAAAATTGCAACGGTTCGTAATACGTTGTGCCGAAATAATTGAAACGTACAATCATTTAATATTATTTGATTAGGTGCACAGAGCAGTTTCTTGTTGTGATATTCAGGCATTAAGACTCGTCTGATGCATCCCTTTGCTAACCTATCTTGCGCAAAACTTTTGATTCCGTCTTTCGTCAGTATTATTATTATTATTATGAACTGACCTTTAGGAATTAATCCACACATGTACTCACTATAATCTATTATTTTAGTCGCCACGGCAACAACACCAAAGATACATAAATACATTACAAATGCTTTTCACTCATATTTCGAAAATGATTACATAAATCCTGTCATATGTCATATTGTGCAGTAAAATATTTACAAATCTAATAAATAATCGTGTAGAGAGTCTGCTGTGGGCAATTAATTGTACAAAAAACTGATTGATTTGGTGTGGTTGCCAGCTGCTACAACAACAATTGTACAAAAATGATATGACAATCCCCTTCCAATGCCACCCTTGTTCCGGTTTATATCTGGATGTTTTTTAAAAAAATTCATGTTCCAACAGTAATTTTGTAACAAGAATCAATAATAAATACTTATGTTACAAAAGTACTAGTGGAAGTATTCATTTCAGTCCAACTAATCCATATACTTATTCGGGAAAAAAATCTTCAATCTCGTTTAGAAGTTTTGAGAAGATAACATGAATGTCATGTAATTTTTTTTTGGGTAACAGGCTACATGAGGGTGATCCTGAAACAGGCAACTCCCCTTTAATAGCATAGGAAGGGAATTGAAAAGGGGGGATGCGGAAGGTAGAGCAAGGTAGCCAAGGGTTAACTAGGGCTATGGTTTAAGGATCCTACCCGGTGTTTCACCTAAAGAGATGCAGGGAAAACCCTCTGTTTTTTTTTCAATAAATGATATCACTTACCTAAAACAGCGAGAATACAAAACTTGGACACTTGGGTGACTTTTAAATTATAACAATATATTTTGGATTTTATTGTAACAGAACTGCTTATATTTTATCCTAATGTATGAAGACATAGATTTCTTTATTAAAAATATAAATATGCAAAATTAATTGTTTGCCTCCTAATATATGAACAATATCTTTATACAGATATTTCTTATTGTTGCAATTCCTGTACAAGTGTATAAATACCACACAATACTTACACATATATAATAAAAAATTGACTTTATGAACATCTTCCGTATTGATAGTTTCACTAATTTATCCTTATCAAAAATATTTTTATCATTATGGTCTTCTGATGAGGATAGTGTTACTATCCTCTGGATGAGATCCTCCTCAAGTTCCTTAGCGTATTCTATACTTTGCTCCCTCTTCTATTCTTCTCCACACACTTCCCTCTAATGCTAATTTTACAAGACTCTCATGTCTCAAAACGTGGCCTATTAATCTATTCCTTGTCCTGGTCAACGTCCTCCATATTGTTCGCTCTTCTCCTATTCTGCTTAGAACTTCCTATAGCACCACATTTCGAAGGCTTCTATTCTTTTCCTTTCCGCAACTCCTATCGTCCATGTTTCACACCCATATAACGCCACACACCATACGAATATTTTTAGCAATGATTTCCTAACATTCACACTTATATTACCCGTAAGGAAATTCATCTTTTTGCGAAAGCCTTCCTTGCCTGAGCTATCCTACTCTTTATTTATATACTATACTTCTATCATTCCTAGTTATTATGTTGCTCAAGTAGCAGAATTACTTAACCGCCTTCAAAATATCCCTTCCCAATCTAACACATTTGTTATCCCACTGTTTACCGTACTACACTCCCATCACCTTGATTTTCCCTCAAGGAGCACGTTAATGCCATTTATTATGGCTTTCAAGTCTTCTTACTCCCTTAATACTACAACATCGTCCTTGCAGTGTGATTCCTTTTCCATATTCCGTTTTAACTTTCTTCATCGCCTGTTCTATATATCGGTTAAAGAGCATGCACAACACACTGCAGCCTTGTCTTACTCCTTTCTGTATTTCTACTTTCTTTTCTTACCCTTCATTTCTAATTACAGCTGACTACCTTCCGTAGAGGTTATGTATAAGCCTTCTTTCTCGAAATTTTATTCCCGTCCTCATCAAAATTCTTAATAGTGTGTTCCAGTTCACATTATCAAACGCTTTTTCTAAATCTACAAATGCATGAACGCCGTTTTGTCGTATCCAGTCTTCTAAAATTAGAAGCAAAATTCAATATTTATTTTCTTGTCCCTACATTCTTCTTAAAACCAAACTGGTCTCCGAACTCGCATTCTATTTGACGTTCCATCCTCCTATATACTATTGTCGTTAGTATTTTGAATGCATGAGATATTAAATTAATTGTTCTGTACTGTTTGCATCTATCAGCCCCAGTCTTCTTCAGCATGTGTATAATTATGTTTTTACTAATATCTTCTGATATTCTTCTTGTTTCGTAGATTTCGCGAACTACCCTGAATAGCCATGATATTGCTTATTATTGATATATATTTAATATAATTTGATTATTTGCTAATTGAATAAAAAATCTTTTGCTGGATATCATAATTTTTATTAGCTTCATAACCAAAAGCAATATAAAATATTAGCGAGTCCCGGCATTGACTGGTAATATTATCCCGCTGCTGTATTTACTCCGATAATAATATGTTTGTCAACACGTGATTAAACCATCAGAAATATCGCACAAACGAACGCTGAAAATAAAATGTTTCCTTTTGGAGGTTAGCTGGAATGCTTCCAAATGAATATTTGTATAAATCGTAATTCAAACAATGATCCTTTCACATTTGCACACTTCATTTGTTAATTACAATATACGGAATACATCTAAACTCAGTAATTAGAAATAGAAATGTCAAAACAATGCCGTGCTACGTCGCAATGAACGTGCGCATTTATTGATGCGTAAGTAAAATGCCACAGATTATTAAAACGATCAGGCTTAAAATTCGTTTATTATATGAGAAATATATATATATATATATATATATATATATATAAATTTTGGTCGTAAAGAAGATATCTGGATCTCAACAGCGTCACTTACAGAGTCCAACTATAGCTAATAAACATTCCATGACCCCATCAATACAACAACAAAAAATTCATCAAAATCGGTGATGCCGTTTAGGATGAAAATAATTACTGATACATGCACATCGGAATTTATATATAAAGATATCCCTATTTTCCAATACCAAACAAAGTCAATATCCTATTCCAAGTTCAAAATTAATTTACAATTAGATTTATTATGAGAAACAAAACGCTGGTGGCGTAATTACGTTGTCGTTGAAATTTTGTGAAATCTCCTTCTATCAAATGAATAAAATTTACAAAGTATATTAAATAAACTGTGAATTGTCGAAAGCAGTCGTCAAAATTTAGCAATCAAAAGTTTTTACCCGTGGTGAGGTTGAGATTTATTCTGTATGCGCTGTTCTATGGTTCACAATCAATTTCTATACATATTTTATATTTATGAATCGTATCTTTCGTTATGTTTTTATTTCACTCAGCTAATCTCCTTTCAATATCAGCCAGCTGATCTCCAAAGACGACACACCTCCCGCCTAAGATGGTATCTCTCCTTCGTATTTTTCCAAAGATATTTTTCCTTTTGTAGTCATACTAAATATATAAGGTTTAGTCTCGTTTTTTGTGTAATTTCATATTTAACTGTAGCCTGAAGGAATTATTTTGTAATTTTTATGAAATGACGTATCTTATTTCCTCTTTTGAGGACTAATGAAATAAATGAATCAAATCAAATATTTTACATTAAGTGTATCGAAACACTACTGAAAGGGGAGTCGGAAGGTCTCATCTTACAAATCTTAAAATGTTGATTTTTGGGTACTTGTTTTTATCAGAAATCGTTTTAGATAAAGCTTTGAAAGTTTCAGTTTATTTTTAAACTTGTGATATATTAGTGAAAGAAGAATAAATTATTAGTTATGGATATGAAATTCCTACAATGTTCCATAAAAATAGTTCTTGATAAATAAATAATTAAAATTCTAATTATAGTAAATAATGTATCTGTTTCAACACACATAAATTAAGGCTATAAATAAGCTGTGAAAAATTCAGTGCTTTAACTATAACTGTTTTCGAGAAAATGATATAATCTTTCTGATAACACTGGCTCCCATTAACTGTTACATCAGTCGTTATAGAATAAATTATATATATGTACTTATTTTAAGAATTCCTACTTCGACATTCTCTAAGCTAAAACGGTTGTATGACACCTTATGTTTAGTAATTTCAACTTTATATATTTTGAGGTATCCAACTTGCAAAATTCTTTCTTAGAAGTTTCTTCACACCTTTAAAGTCAATGTTTTACTACGGTTAAATCACTACATTTTGCTCTGGCTAATGCCTATGAGATTTGGACTTAGTAAATTCCCTTGTATGTTTACATTAAATACTTGGGAAGACAATAATCCACTAAAGAATAAGTAACTCCACGTAAAGCATTTTTTCTTGTGATCCCTGTAGCAGAACGAACCCTCCATCTACTAACCCAAGGTGCATTTACTCATATTATAAGTTACATATAAACCATAATAGATTCAAAAACGTTACTCACTTACTTTACGTTACTTACTTTATATTAGTTAGCTATTACCGTGAATTTTTGGAGAATTTTTAATGATAAATTTAACGTTGATTATATTTATTAATGAATACAAAATGATCGTTTTCCCCAAGTACGTATGATACGCCACTTTTGAAGTGTTTAATTGGGCCAGTCTTATATACTTTAGATACGTTACAACACTGATTATATATAAACACTACACTTCAATCACAAATAGTATTTTACAACGCATACTTCATTAGAAAAATGCAAAATGAAATTAATTAACTGAGGAAATTTTATACACGCCATGGATTTAGGTTACAAAGGTCACAAATTTACTCATAATCACCATCATAATCCGTGCGATGTGATCTTTAAAAGGATAATTTTCCCCATTTTTTCCGAACACGGAAATTGTGCTATAGCGACACTACGCCATCTTCTTTCACGGTAAGAAAGAACGGACAAGATACTGTAGTTAACCCTTTTAATGTCTTCTGAATAATTTTTAAATATTTGTATCGCTTCTGTTTACGACATAAAGCAATGAAACTAACTAATTGATCTAAGATCATATTGGCTTCAAATATATTTTTGCTTATACCTTTTCACAGTATAGGTTCAGCATCAAATGGAAGCTTGATGTATGATTCTCTAATGAGGGGGAAAACAGGGTCATCCCTTTCCCCGGCCTTTCGTACTGTTCGTTACTTGAACTATTATGATGAGTACGTGAAATGAATATTTTTATTTTTATTAGCCTAAAAGTAGTTGGACTCGTCAGTTTCGGAGGTGATTAGAGCGAAGGCAGCTCCTTAGGGCAGTCTGACCTGAGGGTTAATAGTCCGTAATTGGAAAGCAGTGGCGTGTGATTCGGCTCTGGGGGAAGGGCCGCTCCATTGTAAGATTATCTGAGTCCAGGTGACATTTCCCTCGACCTGGGTAAATAAAAAAGCCTTCCCTTATCTATAGTCTCCCCATTCACCGTATATCGTGATACTCCCCAACCTCCAGCACACTTTTACATCCGAGTAGGAATATTGATATCAGCAATCTACGCCGAAAAATAAAATGTGACGGCTGCGATTGCGTTCATAATATACGAATTCACATTTAAATTTAAGTCTCGTTTGCGCCGAGCCTCTGTCCTGTGAAAGGGCTGCATTTTAACTGCAGCCTCAAAGATACGTAAACATTTTTGTCCACATTTTCCCCTCTTTTAATCTAACTAGCACAAAGCATATTTGCGGCATTCGAATAAAGATTTCGATGCTTTCATAAAATATTTTTCAAGGGATATTCGTTTTGACAAGCTTGTGAATGAAGCCCTGGTGGCACGCTTCCCCGCTGAATATAGAAACGAGTTCTGCTCTCCAATGGAAGCTTCTGAGCGTGTAAAAATCGCGTTGCCACAGGAAACAATTCCTCGCGCGTCCACATCTCTCCTGCAAAATAGTCGTCAATTACGATCCACCCACGTAAAGTAATGGTTACATGAGTGAAACAACTCGAGGAAAATTTGGCGTGTAAACTCTTTCGTCAAGAGACTAGCGCAACGCAGTGTCACAGTTTATGTGAATGCTCCACGATAAAACGTTTAGAAATGGCACCTAGCGGACTGTCATAGTTTCGTATCTTAAATCATTAATTTAGACCGATAATTTTGTCCGGATCAAAAGATCATCTCCTGTTCTCAGTGCAAACGTTATGTCGTTCTCTCCAGGGCTCGAACGAATTAAATAAGTTCATGTCCATACCGAGATTTATGCACAGGACAGACTTTTCTATAAATATAAAAAAGCTTTCTATATTTCTATGTCGTGACTGCAAAATTAAGACAAAATACTACCGTATTTTACGGACTTATAAAACGCGATTTAATTCTTAAGCAATTTTTTTATAATAACATTTTTAGCATTTTTATTATTAATAGTAATAGTCATGCAAATTATTAACGGAAATAGTATATAGGAGGATGCAACGACAAGTAGAATGCGAGTTAGGAGCAGATCAGTTTGGTAATATTGACTCTGCGTCTAATGTTAGAAGACAGGTTAAGAAAAAACAGGCCTACGTTCATGGCATTTGTAGATTTAGAAAAAGCCTTTGATAATGTGAATTGGAACACACTATTAAGGATTTTGATGAGGACAGGAATAAAATAACGAGAAAGAAGAGTTATCCATAACCTCTAGAGATGACAGCAGAAATTAGGATTGAATGTCAAGAAAGGAGTAAGACAAGGATGCAGTCTGTCACCCATGTTGTTTAAGTCATATACAGAACAGGCGATATAGAAAGTCAAAACTGAATATGGGAAAGGAATCATACTGCAAGGAGAAGAAATTAGAAATCTACGCTTTTCCGACGATATTAGGGGAGTAAGAAGAAGGCTTGAAAACCACAATAAATGATATTAACGTGGTCCTGGAGAGAAAACCAAAGTGATGGAGTGTAGTATGGGAAACAGAGCGTCTTAGATAGGTAAGGGGTAATTCTGGTACATGGGCAACATAATAACTAGGGATGGTAGAAGTATAGTAGACATAAAGAGTAGGATGGCACAGGCAAGGAAGGCCTTCGCGAAAAAGAGGAATTTACTTAAAGATAATATAAGTGTAATATTAGGAAATCATTGCTAAAACTGTTCGTGTGGAGTGTGGCGTTAAATGATTTATATTCATTAGTTCTGTTAGTTCTCTGATGTGAAAATAGTACAAGTCAAAATGATAGTTACAAATATAATAATAACTTTAATATAGTACTATATTAGACTATACATAACTACTAATTCTAACACATTACAAAAAAATAAATAATACAGATATATGAAAGATTAGGCATTTTATGTAATGTAAGAATAATAATTATTATATGACATATACACATCACTTCACAAGAGTCCGTCTGGCAGTTCAGACAATTGTGTAAAAGTTGGGTAAACATAGAAGATAAATTTAATTTGGCACCAGTATTTTTCGGAACTAATCTGTATTAGGTTCAGATCGATTTACAAATTCATTAACAGAGAAATACGCGCCATTAGTAAGTTGATTTTTGTATATTTTAATAAATACTTTGTAACTATTTATACTTTTGATGCTAAGAGGAAGGCATTTGAATAGATATATACCTGAGTGTTGTACACTTTTCCAAAAAGTGAAAGATGATGTTCATCCTTAGTACGAAACGTGGAAGATAGGAGTTGCAGAAAGGAAAAGAATAAATGCGGTTCTCCAGAAGAATGATGGAAATCAGGTAATGGATAGAATCACAAACAAGGAAGTTCTAAGCAGAATAGGAGGACGTTGACCAAGAGAAGGAATAGATTTAAGACGTGAGAGTCTTGTAAAATTAGCATTAGAGGGAAGTGTGTGGGGTAAGAACAGAAGAGGGAGGCTAAGGATGGAATGGGGTAAGTAGATTAGGGCGTATGTGGTATGCGGTAGTTATGCCGAAATAAAACGGCTTGCGCAATATAGGTTAGCATGTAGGGTTGCATCAGACCAGTCTTAGTACTGAATACCACATCAATATCATTACATTTAAACCAGACTAAAAAAAATGGTGAGTTTATAAAACCGAACTGACCTTTAAAATCCCTGAAAATCGACATCTGAACTTCTTTCTATTCGTCGTCATCGTTGTCCTCTTTATATATAAGATAAGGCTTCACTGCCATCGAGAGCGTTACTTATGACGCACTTTTTGTAAAAGTTAACAATAATGTCTTCTCCAGACTACAACTGTTTCATCCACTGACACACTTGTTTGATTGTAGGTCGTTCTTAAGACTGCAGGAATTTTAAATCAAACCATGGACACTTTTATATTAATTTCGAGTATAAGACCCACCTGAATTTGGGATGCAATTTTTTTGGCCCTGATCTGGACCAAAGAATACAAATAATTAAATAACCAAATAATATTAAATTTAAAGAAACAAAGGCAATCAGAATACAATTTAAAGATTACATTTCATGGATTAAAAATTTATATGTACAATTCATCAAATCAGTGTCAACAAACTTAATGTAAAATCTTGCACTGATTTTCCGAGTAGTATACAATATTTTAATCCATGAAACGTAATATTTTATTGTACCTAGTCACAATTTCTAAAACGAAATATAGTTCATAATTATATAAATAATTTCATGGTGTAATTTCTCCGGATATTTCGGCAACATTGCCATGATATTAATTCGTCCATATAAAACATTTGTTCTCTCACAATATCCTTTAAATTTTGAGTACGCCTGTCTTTAGTGGCATGTCTATCGCAAATTATTTAAGATAATATGACTACGCACCTACGTTTCAAATATAACGTTTATCTTGTTATGATTTTACGGCCGAACGTTTGCATGTAAAACAGAATTTAGATGGTGATCTTTCAAACTAAATTGTCTATTTAGAGCATTATGAAATGGTTTTTGTTTTCAAATTGTGACTGATAAAAACTTCTATAGTAATAAGATTACTTTTAATGTGCAACATTGACTATCAAATGTTGTACATTAAAAGAAATAAAGGTATCGAATGTTTTAGTTTATAAGATTTTCAGCTACTCCAACGTGTGACCGTCGACGAGTATATAGAAAAATATATAATTGAGCAAAGTTTTTATAATAGAAAGAAAGAAAAGAAAAAAGAAAAAGAAGAAAGAGAGAGAGAGAGTAGTCTTTGGTTAGGGGAATAGTAGGATCGCTGGTTACAACGAAAAATTTGTATCTGATAATTATGAAAAAGTATTGTGCATATTTAATAGTAGATGAAATGAATGTTGAAATATTGAATCTCCTTAGATTGATGAATTGAGAGCCAGAAAGGTTGCAAACCGTGAGTATAGCATGGTTATAATTTGGATGCATATTAAGAACGTTCAAAGTTTGTTTGAAAGTTCAAATATTTTGTTAGATCTATTTCGTTAACGATGGAATATCTTACACGAAAGATTGATGTTGCGAACTTTAAGTATCATTAAGTTTTTCTGCATTAGGATTATCAGGTTTCTTATTAAACAAGGAACGAGGCTGGCGCTCAACATATGTATTTAAGAAATATCTGACAAAAAGCCCAATTTATTTCATTTGGGATTTTGGAAAGCAGCTACATTGTATGTACAGTTGGTACGACTCAATATTAGTAACAAGCTGGTCTGACGTGTAAAGGAGTAACCGAACTCATCCTTGAAACGCAAAATTTGTACACAGATCCTACATTGAGTATATACTGTTGCGTGAGGATTAGTAAATGATATACAAATTATATCATAGTAGACGTTGATTGAAAAGGAAGACTTTTTTATTGATAATAACTTAGTTGACTTATTTTCTAGATTCAATAACAGGATATTTTTAACAATGTTTTTCTTTTGTTGATACATTAAAAATAATTTTTTTACATAAAAATATGTTTACACTAATAATAATAAATATGTATATTTAAAATTGGATTTAGCATGTAAGATATTTTAGTGATTTATATTCACATTATACTAGGGTCATCTGTTTTACTAATTTTTTTCTTATTATATTATTTTCGTGGAGAGACTGAAGTAAAACATTATTAATTTCCTTGTCTCCTCATCCTTCTTACGAAGGTTGGGAGCCAATATCGTCCTAAATACATTCCATCCTAAATGCCTATCCACTTTTATACATTTTGTTTGTCGAACAACTCCAGTTTTCCAAAAGCGTTGGTCGAGTATTTGTAGGTTCAAAATTATACTGAGTTTTATACTATTATCATTTATCTCTTTATTATTATTTACACTGTTAGCAAATGTTAATTTTATTTCTGATAATATGGAATTTGCATAATTTGTACTAGCAAAATTGTGTAATTTGTTTAAGATAATTATTTGATTAAACTTACTATTGCTATAATTTATATTCTATTTTATGTTATTATGTCTATATTTTGGTCTGGTTACAGGATTTGAAAGTCCGGTCCGATGAAGAGTAGATTGAGTCTAATAATGTAGTAATTTATGGATAATTGTTTATCATGATTCATATTCATTGCTTTAAATTGCTGTATTTAATAGGCCAAGTTTTTAGAGTCCTGTATTTTGTCAGTTCTACAGCGGATATTTGATCTGTCAAATTTTATAGAGCCGTGGTGAGCGGTGGGTTTCTTGTTATTTATTTTCTAAAGGTTTCCATGATTGTCTTGTCTAATTAGTGCATTCCAGTACGGCGTGTTCCAGTGTGAAGGAAGACTTTTTTAAATTATTTAGAACATAATTAACCTGTTTTCTGGTACATCTATAACAGGCCTTATCTTAACAAACTTACAAAAATTGTGTTACAGAAAATTCTTCTATTATTATTTTTTACAATAATACTAACTAATTAAGTAAAAACTAGAGATATGATTAGAGGGGTAAAGGGTGAAGGGGGTAGGAGGATGAAGGGAAAATGCTGTTAGATCACAGCTGAATGAATGTGGAAGGGAAGAAAGCGGACACTCTAATATGAAGGGAGAGGAAAAATATGGTAAGTAGTAGCTGCTTCCACCCTTTTTTTACATTAAATGGGATTTACAGACTAAGATATTACAATTTTATTATTCATATTTTTTTTGTTCAGCTATTTTTATTTATTTACTTTATACATCAAATTTGGAAGCACTTATCTGCAGGGGGTCTGTAGAGCAGGCTGTGTATTATGCAGAACGCTCTCCCTGCATCAGTTCTATGAGGAATACTGCGTGGAGACTCAGGAGGACAGCCGTCGCCCTATTCTAGTCTCCTGGGCTTCCCTTTGGAGGCAGGAGACAGCCTTTCATTGTTTTGTTTCCTTCCTGCGTCTGCACTTCTCTAGCACAGGTTGTACACTCACCTCCGGAATTCCGGTTTCCTACATTTTCCGGCGTCCAGGAGTTGAGGGTTTAAGCTGGCTTCATTTTTTTTTCTATTTTTACCACCAGTTTGATGTGAAAATATCGGGAATTGTCGTTCAAGTCTGTTATATGATCAATGTCTATGTTATCTCCGGTCCAGGAAGACTATTACACGTCTATATTAGTTGACAGATTCTGTTTTCTGAACTGTCTCAGGCATCTAAACACTGACGCTTCACCTTCAGCTACAGCCTGCAGTCACAAGGAGGATTATATGTGTGTCCATATTGACATCTTAAATTAATTGTAGAGTATTGGGGAGCTTCGGAAAAATTGAGTATAAAAACTCGTCCGTTTGAATTAAAAAATATATATATTACGTTTAGGAATTATTTATTAGTAAGAGTATATAAATTGGCGTAGAGTGTACTCCAGCGGCGACGCCGAATGCGATTAAAATGCGACGTAGTGGGAACGAGGGAAGCGTGACAGATCGTGTTTGACGTGAAGAGGGGATCGCGAGGAGAGCCGGCTGCTGCACAATGCCAGATCAGCGGAGGTAAACGGGGGATAACAACACGCGAACGGCCTATTACGACGCATTGATCGCCGTAATTGCGTGTTCACAAGAATTCAAACAACAATCACAATTATCCATCGTAAGGAAGATGCCCCATTTTCAACCTAAACACGCCTTCGAACGCTTCTTTATTCAGCTCGTACGTCATGTGATGAAAATGACCTATAATTTAAAAGGAAGCACTTGAAATATTAGTTACGACAATATTCAGGCCTGAATTTTATGCCGGCGAATATGTTCGGTAATCAAAGCAACCACATTTCGAACTGATTTTTGTATAGTTCTTTTCTGTAACGTGTAGCATTTATAATAACTTGTGGTGGTGAGAACAACATTTTTTTATTGAAGGATTATGGAATATTAAACCAATTTATTGATAGAGGGGATTTTGGTAATAAATATGATGTGATCAGTTTTCTTGGGAAAGGGATTTGAGTGCTGGAATATTGACAGATGTTGAGTCTCGTTTTTTTTTTGCCTTAACACGGCGCTCAGGTGTAAATTAAAATACTGACCACCTGGTGACGCTTCACAAATATCGGGGAGCTCACACTATGGAAAACAATTAATTGAGAGGTGGTGACTCCGCCCTTTTAAGGCACGTGGGAAAAATCCATGCTGAGTATTTTGAGGAAATATTTATGTAGTAGTGTGACTGATGAATGAGTGACTCAAGTAGTAGAGTGAAAGACCTGAGCCTGAAGCAATACAGAAAGACCTACAACTACCTTGTTTGTACCTGCCCAGCCAGTATCTGCGACTTCCTTTCCACCAAGCTAGCGGACACCGCCAGACGGTAAACAATTTCCAAATCAAAGCTCACACGAGACAGAATAAAGACTTGGCCCACCATCCCTGCTAAGACGCTGAGTCAAGCGTTGTAATTGTTTCAATAATTGAAATTGAAACAACTTTTATTAAATTAATTTAAGTTGTCCAATAAAAGACTTATTACAGGATTTGGGAAAATTCGAGCATATTGGCGGTACCGTGAAAAAAGGACGTAAACACCATATGTGAACAAATGAACAAAGCGTGTTTCTTCCACAGATAACTTCAGAAGGCAGGTGGCAATATCAGTAACAGTGTGTGTTGTAATGTTACCTTCCACTTTTGTTAATTTTATTAATCTATTTGAGGGCTTTAAATAGTTTAGGTGGAATATAAAATAACAAAATAGTTTTATTTTAAACAATATTTTTAAATAAAAAATAAATAAAAATAGAGCATAGAATAAACAAGAATCCATTAAAATCAGGGTGTAGGCGGGGGGTGGCTGAAAATGTGGCACGCGGCCCAGGTGTTAATTACATGTATTTACACCAACTTTGATAAATATGCTAAGTAATTGGGACGAAACGTATATATACTCTTTCAAACGAGTCTATGAACTGTTATAAATCGCTTTTCCCTCATTATTTTATGACCATCTAACTGCAACCAAACCGTTCAACACAATTCTGTTTAGCATTTTAATTTTTATAAGATTCACTAGTTTATTGCTTGAGAAAGTAGGATACGTCATTTCCTGAAATTACAAATTGTTACTTGGAAATATAGGATGTTTATTTAGAACACAAAATTTTCGCTGTACAATCTAAATGTTGTTGTTGTGGTATTCAGTCCTAAGACTGGTCTGATACAACCTTCCATGCTAAACTATCTTGCGCAAACCTTTTCATTTCCTTATAACTAGCACAACCCACACCACCATTATCTGCTTAGCGCATTCCATCCTTCGCCCTCCCTCTTCTGTTCTTACCGCACACACTTCCCTTACAATTTTCCGTCGGTCTCTTACTGTTTGCCCCTTGGATAGAACCGTGGATGGCTTTCGGCGTGGTCATTACTGACTCCAGGTTTCTCCATCAATAATGATTCCTCTCGTTTACCTCAACTGGAGGTGAATGTATAATCAGTCACCGCTCTTTCACGACTGACCTCCATCCGTATCTCCCCGACTGATCATCCTTCTGTTTCTCTTCATGACAGCTCTCCAAATTTCTCTTCACCTCCCTCTAAAACTTAAATTTCTACATCTTCTTCAAAAATTCACAAATAAAATTTAAATTCCCTGGGTGTGTCCATTTCGGGGTCTACATGAATAATTCAAAGGCTGCATGCAGCACGTAGACATTAGTTTTGTGCTGAGCGAACCCTGAAATTTCTAGCAGTATTGTCGTAGTCCAGACAGCAGGTTCCTTAGGACCTCGGACTTTCGTCGACAAGGGTTCGCTTGGTAATTCCCAACCTCCACCAGGCAGCCGATGCTACTAGTAAGAAATTTCACTTATTTCAAAAATAAATCCGAATTAACCAAAATTTGCCAATATCACTACACTGTAAAACAGAAGGAGGAGGCAGAAAGGAACAAGCAGACATGTTTTATTTTATACATACAGCGATTTGTAGAAATAATTATTTAAAGGTCAGAAGAAGGTAATTGAGGCAGTGGCTTAAATTAATTGAATACAACATTTCGTTTTACACATACACACACACACTCATATATATATATATATATATATATATATATATATATTACAAATTAACGTGCCCCTTGCATCTACTACACGTAAATAAGAAGCTAGAAAACACGTCACACTTACGATAAAGTATTAATGAAATTTTACCCGGTGCTCTATTTTTCTGTATTTTTTTAGTAGCCCGTGCCATTAATTTTACGTCTCCAAAAAAGGCAATTTCTTGGTTATTAGTTTCCCATTACTCTTAAAAATGCTTGTGTCGTGCATATAGCCTATTAATGTAGCCCAAAAATTCATTAACAACCGCACCCTGATTTCACGGTTATCCGAGAAGAGGGAGGCGAAACAATAGGAAATCGACTGTGAGTCAGAGCAGAGCATTTACTCGAATTTTTGTTAGGTTCTTAGCAGCTTTTTTGTTTGATGTTTATGGATTGGGGTTTGGATGATACGGGGTAGTATAACAGAGGCAGCAGGCTTTAACAACGTACATCAAACCGTTTAGTCGTTAAGGGGGTTGGTACGAGGGGGTTGCTTGTTAGATTCTATCACGCTAATATTTCTTCTACACGTGTCTTTTGCAGCCTTAAACGAGTATCACATCAGTGTGAAGGCTAATATAACCACGGAATTATATATTTTAATATTATTAGAATCATTTCATAATAATTAATATATATGAATATAATACGACCCTAAGTAATTGACACGAAACGTTTATACATATATATATATATACTCTTTCAAACGCGTCTGTCAACTCTTATAAATCGGTTTCCCTCATTATTTTGTGACCATCTAACTGCAATCAAACCGTTCAACACAATTCTGTTTAGCATTTTAATTTTTATAAGATTCATTAGTTCATTGCTTGAGAAAGTAGGATACGTTATTTCCTGAAATTACAAATTGTTACTTGGAAATATGGCATGTTTATTTATAGCACAAAATTTTCGCTAAATGTTGTTGTGGTATTCAGTCCTAAGACTGGTCTGATGCAACCCTCCATGCTAAACTATCCTTATAACTAACGTAACCCACATCACCCTTATCTGCTTAGCGGATACCTTCCTTCGCCTCCCTCATCTGTTCTTACCCCACACACTTCCCTCTAATGCTAATTTTACAGGACCCTCGTGTCTTAAAACGTGGCCTATTAATCTATCCCTTCTCTTGGTCAACGTCCTCCATATTGTTCGCTTTTCCCCTATTCAGTTTAGAACTTCCTCGTTTGTGATTCTATCCACCCATGTGATTTTCAGCATTCGCCTATAGCGCCACATTTCAAAGGCTTCTATTCTTTTCCTTTCCCCAACTCCTATCGTCCACGTTTCGTACTTATATAACGCCACGCTCCATACGAACATTTTTAGCAACGATTTCCTAATATTCACACTTATATTACCCGTAAGTAAATCATTCTTCTTCACGAAAGCCTTCATTGCCTGTGCTATCCTACTCTATATGTCTACTATACTTCTACCATTCCTAGTTATTACGCTTCCCAGGAAGCAGAATTCTTCAACTTCCATCAAAATATCCTTTCCCAATCTTTCTTATTCCACTGTTTCCCATAATAACTCCATTACCATGGTTTTACCTCTATTAATCCTCATATTGAACTCTTTCTCCAGGACTACGTTCATGCCATTTATTATGGTTACCCCAAGTCTTATTCTGACTCCCCTAATATATAACAAAACGGAATTTATTTACAAGTAATTAATACTATTAAGAAAAATACCGCCGACCTCCTGTCGTCCAGTAGCTAGCGTAGCTACATTGCACCACAGAGGCTCTGGCTTCGAATCCTGGCATGGGCTTGGACGATAGTGTTGTACTACATGGATATAAATTCCGCTAATCGTGCACAGCCGCTAATTATCTTGCAGTTGGTGCGACTTTAAACTTTAATTAAAAAAAACGATTCTATCTGAGTAAATAATAGTAATTCATTACAGTTAATTCAGGTAGGAAAGTGCCACCAAGAGTTTATCTCAATTCATGACTTGCTCCACACAGGGGTAACAATTTGCCCATGGTATATTCTCAAAGAATGTCTTACTAATATACGGCAGCATTTCTTCACACTTCTAGACTTTTGACAGCGTACAGCGTAAACGTTTCGTGAGAGAAGACAATCATCCTCCAAAATAAAGAGTACTTCTATCAGCAAGCAAAGCGATCGCGTTTCTTCTTCCATCTCCCATACAAAAGCGGAATATGACACGCTGTAATGAAAACAGGGGCCGAACCTGGTAATCTTCTTATTCTGTTAATAATTATACTCACTATTTATGTATAGCACCAACGGATGTTGCACGACTCGTAATACTCAAAATGGTGTTTAAACCACGTTTCTAGCAAGAAAAACCAAGTTTATATAATAATCCTCTATATTAAGAGCAAAAAATTATCATAAGTACACACCATTTTTATATATAAAATTCCGGCGTTCGCGTATCAGTATTACTCTCCTTCTAAACGACTTGACTGACATTGATGAATTTTGTAGTTGTATTTAATGGCTCACCTGGATCGTTTTCAGATATAGTTGAAACCGGTAGATGTCTCTATTGTTGAGATCCTTTTTTTTATTTTCCAACAATTTTTTTCTGCTTTTTCACAAAAAAACTATTAAAATAGTCCCAAAATTGACCATTTGATTCATTTGTGGCATTTGTCTCAGACAGCAATACATGTGCTAGTTCATTGCGTCGTAGCTTGGCATTTTTTTTTGACATTTCGATTTCTGATTGCTCTCTTCTGATATATTCCGTCTATTGTAATTGCGTGCATACTGACTGACTGACTTATAGATAAATTCGACATTGAACAAATGAAGTGTGTAAATGTGATAGGTGCATTGTTTGAATTACGATTTATACACATGTTCATTCGGCGGCTTTCCGAATAGCCTCCTAAATAAAATATTTTATTTTCAGCGTTCATTTGTGCCATTGTGATGGTAGGTAGCGTGAACGAAGAAATTTTGATAAATGTGACGAACTATCTGATGGCTTAATCACGTTTTGACCACATGATTACTGTCCAATTAAATACTTCAGCGGGCTAATAGAAATGAATTACCGGGCAACACTGGACACCCGGCTAATACTAGTATAAATGTAAACGAATTATTTGGTAATTCAAGTTTCTACCTTCACTTAGGTCTTTGTCAAATAATGTTGAGTATATATTCAATCATTGTTTCAATTAAGGTAAAAATTTTACATTATGCAAGAATTTCATTTTTTATGTATTTTATTGGTATGGTCTTTAATTGATTGATTTCGTTCTTATTTCAGGCTTTCTCAATATTATAGTTTTAACAAAATTCTTCAAGAGAATCACTCTAATCATATGGACGTGGGAAGTGAGGGATGCCTGTGGGAGTTTTCTCTCGCAGGTATTTCTCCCCAGATTGACTCCGCAGTCACCTGACTGCGTTGCCAATGCCTTAATCTATTCCATAAGGTGTATGTGCGATCGAACACCTTGGACATACGGTAAGAGTTGTCCGCAACTGGTAAAGACACGAAGGGAATGCTGCGACCCCACAGAAAATTCATCCCTCGTCATTCGGAAGGGCGTTAGAACAGTGCCCAATAGCTTGACCTACCTGATGCCGATTTTATAGGGTTTTCCCTGCATCTCTTTGAGGTGAAACGCCGAGTAGGATCCTTAAAACATAGCCCGTGGGCCCAAGTCAACCCATGGCTATTTTCTTTATCTTCCGTATCCCCCCTTTTCCATTACCTTTCTATGCTATTACAGGGGAGTTGCCTGTTCCAGGATCTCACCCTCATGTAGCCTGTTCACCAAAAATATAAATATGGACGGTGATGAAATTTGCAAAGGAGCTAAATTTGGTCTTTAATGAAACTGAAAAAATATTGATAATTTTTTAAAATTGGCACGACCTCGAAATTTGTGATAGAATTTTTGAAAAGAATAATGTTTTAGTTGAATGGACCAGTATGCCAATTATGAGTATAAAATATTTGTTGCACACGATTTTAAGCGTTGAATATGACATTTCTAGAGTACGTAATTACTTAAGAATATTCAAAGAGATTTACGTTTAATATTAGATTCGAAACCTTTAATGCTGATAATGATTTGTAACCATCTTCAAAATTGCAATTGACTTTATGGTTTTGACGAAATTATTCCGGTTTCTCCTTTTATTTATGTTGATACAATTGTAAAAGTGAGAGTGATAGATAAAATTTATTGACAGAGAAAATGAGGCGGGTATTAAATAAAAGCTCGATATTCCAGCAGTAGGGTGCAAGCCTGGACGACACGGTCATCGGACTCATTGCTACTGTCAACAAAGCCGCCGTGCATGCTTGAAGATTCACGACGATAACACCTAACATTTCGTGAGTTTAATGTTAATAACTTCACACGATATCCATTTTTCTCTTAAATATCTGGCGGCAACATCATAGACATTAACTGCTCCCACTGTTTGAATTATAGCCGTAATTTTAAACGTGATCGTATCACAAAGGAGTTTCGTACCAACACGAATTTTTTGCCGGACGCCTTGAATAATTTTCCCCATTCATTAAACGAAGGCCGCGCAATAAATTATCTTAAGTTTGTGGGATACAGCCCACTCAATAATTAACTTGACGTTAGTGTCTCAGCAAATCGTTGAGAGGGAAATGAGAACTGTAGATAAGAGGGTATGAGCTATTGGGTTCCACTCTGGATCGTGTCATTGGAATATAGATGGTACCAACACGAAGAACACATACGGCGACTCCGAGGGAGAATGAGATATTTAAAGATTAATCCTCATGGTAACATTGCCATTCTTTTCAGTGATCGGAAACAATCACTGAGTAAAAATAATGATTCACCGCACCGGAATCAACGGAACGAATCGTACCTTTTTTTCTGTGAATTTGACTTTATAATTTATTTTAAGCATTGTATAAATTTTCATGTTTCTTAATAAAAACAAAAATAATTATAAAAAATGACTCTAGGTACTTTATTTTCATTATTGAGGTATTTGGCTGTTTACGAGTGGATTAATATTTTCTTTTAAGAGGAACAAAATTTCTAGTAATATCTCTACTCGTATCCGCTGTTTCAAATCTCTTCCTATATTATTAAAGGGCAGTTTACCCTCACGTAAAGGGTGTTACATTGGGAAGGGATATTTTGACGGAAGTTAAAGAATTCTGCTACTTGGGAAGCGTAATAACTAGGGATGGTACAAGTATAGTAGACATAAAGAGAATGATAGCACAGGCAAGGAAGGTTTTCGTGAAAAAGAGGGAATTACTTACGGGTAATATAACTATGAATACTAGGAAATTGTTGCTAAAAATGATCGTATGGAGCGTGGCGTTATATGGGTGCGAAACGTGGACGATAGGAGTAGGGGAAAGGAAAAGAATAGAAGCCTTTGAAATGTGGTGCTATAAAAGATTGCTGAAAATCAGATGGGTGGATAGAATCACAAACGAGGAAGTTCTAAACAGAATAGGGGAAAAGCGAACGATATGGAGGAAGATGACCAAGAGAAGGGATAGATTAATAGGCTACGTTTTAAGACATGAGAGTCTTGTAAAATTAGCATTAGAGGGAAGTGTGTGGGGTAAGAACAGAAGAGGGAGGCCAAGGATGGAATACACTAAGAAGATTAGGTGGATGTGGGTTGTGCTAGTTATAAGGAAATGTAAATGCTTGCGCAAGAAAGGTTAACATGGGCGGTTGCATCAGACCAGTCTTAGAACTGAATACCACAACACAACCCTCGTGTAACTTATTACTCAACAAAACGTCGCGTAATGAGAAAGTGTATATGCAAGACAGTCGTGGACTGCTTCTTCAGTCTTAAAACTTCAGAAGTTAATTGGATTTATTCAGCAGAATTTTTTTTCTCTCAATAATATTTGTACCGATTTTGTACTGCAATGAAGTGGCGCGTTTATTCATTCAGTGCTGATACTCAGCAAAATTACTCTGAGAAATTCCTTAATGACGCCAGCCAGACACCGAGCATGAGGAGATGATAACCCGAACGTGCGAAATCCTAACTGCCGCAGATTAGCAGACGTTATCTACGTAGCGCGGTAAACTCGGGAATTTCTAAGGTCGTGCTTCCTCCACAAAATTAGATTATCATAGTGTGCCAAACTGGAAATATGATTGGAGCAAGGGGTCATGTGTTTTGGCATACACCCTCATGGTGGAGGTATGCGAATAGTTGGCCTGAGTCGAGACGAGGTAAAGAAAACGGAAGTCGGGTATGAATCATTGAACAAGTAGGATGTCAAGAGAGTGTGTGGTACTTAGACCATGACAGGAGAGAAATTAATATTCTATCTCGAATCTTTGAGGAGGTAGCATGGGAGTTGTAACCAGGAGAGGCGACAAGTTAGTATGGATCCTAGCATCAGACAGGTTGAAGGAAAGAACAGAAGGCAGCGAGGCCAAATTACTCGCAATGTATCCATTAAAAATTTTACCTGAAGTAATCCACTAACATGGATAAAATGTCGTATTAATATTAACTAATTGATAGTTAAATTTGCAGACATTTTTAGTCGTATTTTTATTTATTTATAGTACAAAGTTTTCTTGATTTTTTACGAGCATTTAATTTTATATCAAGAATATACAAAAATATTTATATACAAACAAACCCTCGCCCTTTGTTATTATTTACGTTTATTTGAAGACATTTAGAATATTTATTTTTGAAGTAGTTGTTATAATGATGGCTTATGCCACGCTTCGTTATTACGACGCTTGCGATGATGTTACTTACTTCTTCCTGGGTGCATACATGGCTCTCATCTCGAGGACTGTAAGAAAAATTAATTCTCACCTTACAAACCGATGTATACAATATTAATATTTTAATTCTTTCTTCTATCTTGATCTCTTCTTTGACATCATGTAACAACTACTCTGGAACTGTTTTAGGTGTTTGTTTATGGATTTTTGGGAGACAAATTATACATTTTTTAAAACTATTTATTGGAACGTCTATTCACTAGAACTATTGCCGTTGTAGCTGTCCAAGTGCTACGCCATAATACATCATATTTCGAAACATCTTATTTACAAAAGATAAAAAAATTAAGAAAACAATGTACACAGTTCACTGCGTTAAGAATATTTACAATGAAAAAACGAATACCATGAACATGGTCCGTGTATCGAGGGTTGGTTTTTAAAAACACGTTGTTATTTCATTGGGTTCACGTGGAGGAGTCGACCTTTTCCGTGTTTTCCGCGGACGTCGGCAGGAAGCAGCACAGCCCGCAGAGTGCCGCCGGGTACGGGGGCGGCGGGGGTGGCGGCAGCTGGGCCAGGGTGCTCGCCAGCGCCATCCTGTAACCACATTAATCAATCTGTATACATTATGATCAATTTTCCACAGCCATCAAATTATTCTTACCTTGTTTATTCTTTTACATTTGTTTGGTGATTTTGAGGACTGAGTTGAGGCTTTTAAATGATACTGTTCAAGAACACAACTCAATCATAGGTGCTATGATACTTAAATAAAATATCAGGATGGAAAAATCTCGATCGGATTGGTAATTTAACCTAAGTGAGCTACGTGAGACGACTCCCCCGCACATACGATACTTCTCCATCCAATTGTACAGACATTGCACAGGCTCACTAGAATTTACGGCCTCAATTTAGGACTACAAAGAAGAATGTATATTATATAAATTTATCAAAGGATTTAATACTTACCTGTAAAGCAGAAGAAATGTTTTTCAACACAACTCAGAAAAAAAGAGGCTGTGGAATTTAATTAGGACCGGACCGATAGAGATTTTTTCATCCTGGTAGTTTGAATCATAATGTTTAGTACTTAAAAAAGCCCTAGAGGTAATCTCGAAAACGAAAATTACTCTGCTGATACCTTCCCGTGATCAATGTCATCTGTGATGAGTACTGTTGTTCAGTTCCACCCTGACTCCGTTCTTCATTTAACTTTTTAGCCTCTAAGCGAGAAAATCTCTGTTATATTACTATTATTAAATATTATTATTGAAGATGAAGGTTTCTAGCCGCATCTCTCTCCAGCGAGGTTATACTCTCAAATAATCTTGCAATTGTAGAACTTGTATCTAAAAAAATCCTAAAATAAAGGTGAAATCATTCTATGGTGATAGTTCTTAGGGTAAAGAATTCCGTTCGCTGAAGTGATGAACAGACAAGAAGCCCTCTGATCACTATTTGGTATATGATATGCAGACAACTAAGCAAAACAAATGGAGGGCGCTGCGAGTTTTCTCCTCTTTTAGGAAGTATATGTACTGGGGTCAAAGACCTTGGGCATATGGCAAGAGTTGTCCGCTGATCCCATTGGATCCCATTGGATCGGCCAATTGCCTCCTGAAATTGGTGGAGACACGGAGAAGGGAATGCTGCGTCCCCACAGCAAACTCGTCTCCCGTCATTCGGAAGGGCGTGAGAATAGTACCCAATGCCCGACCTACCTGATGCAGGTTTTCTAGGGTTTTCCCAGCATCTCTTTAGGTGAAACACCGGGTAGGATCCTTAAACCATAGCCCGGGGGCCCTAGTTGACCCCCCAAAAAAACAACAACTAAGCAACGTGGTTCAAACACATCACAATACGACTGATAATTCAGCAGATAAATACGCGCCTATGTTAATCCTGACCGGAACTGAAGGAAGGAAAAATTGTGTAATCCATGAAAGCAATAATTCTGTCTCAACTTACTTTCATTTCATTCTTCACCGTATCTTGATTCAAACGACTGTAGATTGTCTGCCTCAGAATGGTCAGATTTATATAAATCCTTTGTTTATCTGATTAATTTACACAATGTTATTTCTTCGCTGAATTCTGTGAATTAGGTTGTGAACGTAATTAGTTAATTGTAGGTGAGCCTAGCTTAGGTTTACAGGAGTGGAGGGATGTTTGATTGGTCCTCGGGACGTCGACTCGGACTAACTCAGTGGTAGAGTGCCCATCAAGAAAGAGGGATTCCCTTGGCCAGGTTAACTTTCTTGTCTTCTGAATTTAGCTGTACCCTCTTTATCTGAGCTTCTATTGAAACATTTCTTCTCCCTTTGACATAAATCCTTTGTTATATGCCTTTAATTAATGTTTGATTGTTTGATTTCCTTGTGCAATCCCTAAGACTAACACGTGATAATTTTTAATATTTGTTAATAAAATTTCATCATCATATCAATCATATAATAAAACAGAAGACAATTAACCATAAAAACCTATTGTGAAAATATACTGGCATGTAGTTTGTCAAGCTTCGAACTATATAAGAGTGCAACAACACTACATAATACACTACTTAAAGTAATATCAGCTAGCGACTGAGGCTGAGACGTCAGGGTCATGAAGCCTGCCCAGAGGATTAGGGCAGGCCCAATTAACGCCTCATTACTCACCTAACGGGCTTCAGTACATCAAACTCCATTTTATTTAATAATTTAATATATATGAATTATACACACAACGAAAAGAAAAATGACTCCAAATAATCTATAATTTAACGAAATAGTTAACAACTGACAAAAGGCGTCATGTCAACTTTAGTCATGGTGCCTTCTCTTTTATCTTGGAGTGATATGGTCAGTTTTCTTTCTCTATTGTAGTAACTCAAAGGAAAACCATTTCTTCAACACTACCCCGTTCATATCCTAGTGGTAATCTCACTTTTCTTTGGATTATTATACCAACGGAGTCGCTTCATCGTATGTGGCAAATTATGAGGCATTTTTATTTTCCGAACAAGGAAAGTCAGGGTCCGTCTTACAGAGTCGTCCGTCCAGCATTTTCTTCTCTTTTATTCTGATTGATCCATTTTTAGTCCATAAAATATATTCTAGACAAACTTATCTGATATTTTGACTTCATACTTAGTAAACTGTAGATTGCTTGACATCATTTAAGTTGTAATGGTATTTAGAACTTTTTTATATTAAATGTTAAAAAATATAATTACAAATAAAATAAATAGTAGTTTGATGTGCAGAACTCCTCTAGGTGAGTAATGAGGCGTGAATAGTGTGACTCACGGAGTCCTTACTACCTACGACCCTGGCAAACCAGCAGTATTCGCGAGTTGATAGTATTATGGTAATACTGTGTTTTATTTTTCTGTGCTCAAGGACTTTAAATAACGATTCGGACAGTTTCAGAACCTTCGTATTCCACACTGATGATCTTGAGCCTCAAAATTGAGAATACCAACACTGTTTCATGCGTCCGCGTCCAGTGCTATGTTTCTATCCTCGATCGTATATAATGCAAATCGCAGCTGGAATGGAAATCTTAGTACGTGGAGTTTTCCTTGGCACGTGTTCAGGGGATCGCGTGTCTCGAGCTGATATAACTCGCCCATCCCCCAATTTCCTGTAGTCGCTAATTGGGGTGTTTATTATCTCGTACAAGTGTCCACAAACAACGCACGCAGCCCATTATCGCCATCGGTCACACCGTGCTTGCAATCTGTGGCTGCAGTTGCGTATAACGTTGTGAAGTCAGGTCAGTATTCGCAACTTTTTTGCCGATCTGCGAAGGGTGCCAGCCGAAACCTTGGCCGACGCGACGTCGAGACACGCAGCCAGTGACTAATGGAAAGATGAGGCGATAGGGCGGTCGCTATGTCTTTATTCAAAGCCATCCTAGCCTGAGCAATTAGCCAGTGTCCATTAAAGAGCGATGCATAATTAACTGTCGCTACCCCTATTGCCGCTAGACATGCTTCCCTCACGTACCACAATTTTTAACGTATTTTTATCAAGTTTTTGTTAGCGCAGCCTTGTCGAAAGAAACGCTTCACCTTATACAACAGCCCTACCAACATAGTTTTAAAAATTTGACATGACATAATTTACTTTTTTTCGTGAGCTCAACACATTTTTATACTTCGACGAAGCAATTACAAGCTCACAGATTTTACAGATAAAAAATACATTTAATAACCGTCCATGCTAAAGAACATAACGAAACTTTGAGAAAACAAACGAATAAGAAAAAATAATAATATTACAACTTTGTAAGTAACCGATTTTCCAAAAATCAGGACATAAGACAATTATAACGTACTTCGCAAGGGGTAGAATCACGTAATTTTACTACATAGCCTTCACATTATGGCAGTATTTACTATCTGTTGGTAAATATTATGAAATTTTACAAGAGACTAGGCAATAAAGTTGCCGTCACCTTGCTTTAACAAGACCGATTCAAATATAACTGGTCAAAAGTCAGGGCTACATGAGGGAAATCCTGAAACAGCAACTCCCCTTTAATAATATAGGAAAGTAATTGAAAAAGGAAATGGGCCAACTGCCTTATTCTTATAAAGGAAATTCATTGTTCATGTGGTAAAAAGCTGAATTTTCGTACACGTGTGTGTTTGTATGCAAATCTAAACGCCTGTAGTAATTTCAATCAAATTTTGCACCCATGTTCTTTGCGACGGGAAATCTGCACTGTCGGGGTAAGTCACGGCTACCGCCCATAGGGACGGGGGTGGAGGGGGTGGAAAGATTTAAATATGCAAAATCAGCCAATATTTTCGTCGAATAGATACTTTTTAAAGTTAATTACTTTTACGGCGTTTCCCGCAACACTCTTTGTATATGTCCTACCATAACTTACTACAGGATACATTATGCCCTTACGTAGCCTACGTGTATGAGTGCGGTGGCGGTGACGACAACGACGTTCCCGAGAAAAAAATTGTATCATAACTTAAGTTAAAGGTTTGTTATATTCATTAATATCCCGGGCATCGCCGGGAGCCCAACTAGTTCAAAATAAAATACAGACGTGTTGTCTTCAACTTTCGGGACGTCTTCAGTTCTTTACATTTTTTCAGGCCCTGGATGTTGTGATACCAACACAAAATTTTCTTATTAGGTTTTAATTGACTGAAGAGCTCCCGTAAGTTTGGAACGAAATGTTTGTATCTTATCTCTGACTTTTAGCCAGTTATTGTTTTTATAAAAATTAAGTTCGATTCATCTCAATATTTTATTTGTAATACACCTAATTACTGAACTCTTCAACTAATTCTTAATTAAAATATAAAACATATTTGTCTTTAACATCTATTGTGTTGTTTTCCTTGTTGTACCCAATTACCGAATCACATTTATTTGATTATAATTATATATATATAATTATAATCAAATAAATGTTGATATATAGTTGATATAAACATATATATTGTATCGTCCGAAATTCATGTAAATGTAAGATCGAATCGCCGTTCACAGTAACGACTTATACAACTCATTAAAGGAAACTACTGAGTGGTGGGCGTTTATTTTTATATTGTATTATTGTAATGCCCTTTTCTAGAGGGATACAGGGAAGACAATAAATAAGCTAATATTGTCTTTATTTAATATCAGGGTGCCCGGCGATGCTCAAGAAATACGTGAGGGCATATTGTATCCTGTTATAACTTCTGTCATTAGGGTTGGACATTTTTTGGCCTGAAAGGGGGAAGGTCGGAGCTCAAAAGTTATGAACACAGCAACTTATAAGTTAAAATATTTTTCATATTTAAAAACTAATTTAAATAATATGGTTACGTAACATATTTAGGTAACACTTTTTAAATGTCTTTCTCGAGTGACACTTCGGATAAGTCACTTGGTTACTGAAAATTCCAACTTGGGCGACAGAATTGTAATTCAGAATCATATGCATTGCGACTTATGAAATATTTGACATTATTTTAACTAATTAAAAATATCGTTACATAAATAAAATGTTAGTCAAACTGTAGCATTATTTCACATTAAACGACAATTTAATTCTCTCGTGAGAAGTTAATTTATCCATTTGGTAGTAAGTGGGGAAGGTAGGAAAACACGTCTTCAGAAGGTCGACAGAAACCTTCTCTGAGCAGAAAAATATAATACATCTAAATTTCATGTTAATGGTTTAGGAAATTATAATGGACAAACAGATGATTGACGTGGGATATTTTTTGGGCCTAAAAGGGAGGAAGGAAATAACCGAAATATTTACAAGATCGACAGAAACATACTTTGGGTAGATTAGCGCTAAGCACAAAAAATTTCACAGCATTGGGATGAATGGTATAGGAACGCCTAAAGGTATATAATCACAGATGGGGAATGGTAATTTTGCCATTTATTTATATAGATCGTCAGGATTGAAAAGAAGTACGATATCCAAGTACATCAACGTTAGAAATGTTAACTAATTCCTCGTTTTCAATCCGGTAATTTCAGTATTTGAGTATGGCGGTGCATATGGAAGGCTTCTGACAAGGAGTCAATAAAGACGGCGACTGACCAAATTGGTTTATTTATGCCTTGCTGAGAGCACCTTCCAGCAAAGGGTATTAGAATAATACAACTTCATCCTCCAACAAAACCAATTAGTGTTAAGCCCCTGATTTTCTTTATCGATTCGTTGACCGTCGGAAAGCATGAACTTGCAGATAGACTTTAACTTAATCCAAGGTATATATAAATCTTCTGCCTCCGCATTATAATTAAGACTGTCATGCTTCCAGAGGCTTATCTATAGCTATATTCATCGTTTCGAAGAGATTAACAGACAAATTCAAGACTCGGAGTGAGAATAAATGATAATGTATAGTTATAAATTAATAGAAAGCAGCCAGAAGTAATATAATAAGACAAGAAAATAAAAATTAACACGACGTTTCGTCCTCAATATATAAATGCGTCAAATGGAGCATTATAAGTATTTTCCATACCTTGATGATACTGACAACATACAATTTTCTCACATGAAGACATAGAAATTATTTATAATACTACAAATCCATTGTATACCTGATAAAGTCCTTGGCTAAGAACGAATGTCGCGTCGCGTCGAGTTTTTATTTTCAGTTTTTATCTTATTAAACAGTGCCACTAGTAAAATTATTTCCGACAAATTTGCCTATTTGTGTTTATTTATATTATAATCATATACATATAAGTATTGTGTTATGTAATTATTATTTGCTAACATTGTTAGACAACAAGCGTGAGAGTTACATACTTGGTGGGAATCGTCTGTGTTAACAAACAATAAACATTAACGTGTACAATATATTCAATTTTGCGACTGATTTTTTGACATTTTTTTATCATTTTTGTGCTAATTGTTCTCTTAGAGAATATGGCAAACTAAATAAATAAACTGCAGCGATAGCAAACCGCATCTGAGGTTACATACTCGGAATTGCGCAAGCATTGCGAGTTATAAGGTGTTCTAAGGTTTCATCTTAGGCGTTCTTACACCATTCATTGCCGTGAAATTTTCTGGCTGTCCCTTATTATTTCCTAGACCATTCAAAGGACCTACACTAAAGACATATAGAACTTACAACGGGATACGTTAAGCCATCACGAAGTTTGCCAAACGAGATGTTTATCCCCAGCTTGCGTGCAACGGTGGCAACGATGACGTTCGCAAAAAAAGTGTCATAAGTTAAATAAACCTACCTGTCGCCTTAACGTGGCGGGGAGGTTTTCTCCTGGTAGGGCCACCCAAGCCAGACAGGTCAAAGGAGAGGATCTAGACTAAGAACGGTCCACCGGTCCTCCAGGTTGGGGCTGACGACCCTACCTCGAAATAAACTAAACTGTTGGGAAGGTCTCAATAGTAAAAGCCGGACTGCCCCTTCATACCCAACCAAGGCGAATGGGAATACGTCTGGCGAATGATAGGAGAGAATGGAATAATATTGTTGAGAAGGCCAAAACCTATCCAGGGTTGTAAAGCCAATAATTGAATTGAACTTAGATAAAATGTTACTTATATTTCATAATTTTTAAATAAGCACATACTAAAAATTACTCAGGAACAGTCTATTTATTATCAGCATTATATAGCGATTTTTAGTTGTTGGGGCCACGTTGTTGTTTGCCGCTCTTGCCGACGTTTCGCTCGAAGGCACCGAGCATTCTCAAGCCTAGGCCAAGACTGTTTCTCTGAGTGCGCAGTGTGGTTTAAATATCGGCAAGAACACCGAACATAGACGTGGCCCAACAGCCCAAAAATCGCCATATAATGCTGATATTAATATGGCCACGAAAACAATCAGTAGTCAATTTATTTATATGAAGAAATTATTTGAACCATTTCCTCGGTTTGATCAAAGTGAAATATTGCAAGCTTTTTTTTTCGTTAACAGGCTACATGAGGGTGATCCTGAAACAGGCAACTCCCCTTTAATAGCATAGGAAGGAAATTGAAAAGGGGGGATGCAGAAGGTAGAGCAAGGTAGCCAAGGGTTAACTAGGGCCCCCGGGCTATGGTTTAAGGATCCTACCCGGTGTTTCACCTAAAGAGATGCAGGGAAAACCCTAGAAAACCTGCATCAGGTAGGTTGGGCATTGGGTACTATTCTCACGCCCTTCCGATTAACGAGCGACGAGTTTGCTGTGGGGTCGAAGCATTCCCTTCTCCGTGTCTCCACCAGTTTCTGGAGGCAATTGGCCGACTGATCCAATGGGATCAGCGGACAACTCTTGCCATATGCCCAAGGTATATTTATTATCTAAGTAAAAAGTATAATTAAATAAATAAATTGTTATAAAGATAAGAATGGAAATATGGGGAAAATACTTGAACTGTTTCTGATCAGCGTGAAATAATGTGTTAAGTTACGTATACACACATTCAAAACATAAAAATGGGTTTTGCGGTCCTGGCCTTTATATAATGTACCTCAATCAAGTGCCTTGTATCCATAAAACAATTTGCATATTTATGAAAAGTATCATTACTTAACGAAAATGTTAATTATATTTCAGTATTATATAACGGTTGACAGATATATTCTCTTCGGTCTGATTAACTAGAAGTAATGTGTATACCGCCTCGTAGCCTGTCAAGCATAAGTAGCTATTTAGCGACTGCGTGCGCGCAGCGGCAGCGTCGACGACGTTCGCGAAAATAAGTTAAAAATTATCATTTCTTAAGTAAAATGTTAGTTGTATCTCGCTTGACAAGTTTGAAAGGTTGCAAGTTCTATATGTATTTAGAGTAAAACACTTTTTGGCCTGAAAGGGAGGGAAGGAAGGAAGCTAAATTTACATTTCTTTTAGATGAATCTTAGTACCCAAATGAACGAACTGCTAGTTGCATGTTTTCTAGGGTTTTCCCTGCATCGGGTTTCAATGAATAACACGGTAGGATCGTTAAAATATAGGCCTTATCCCGCGCTATTATGCGAGAACCAATCAACAAAGATTTATCCCTCTACATAACTTCAGCGTAGGGTGAACGGGGACTGTTTTCCTAGAACCTAGAAAGGGAAGAAGAATGGGAGCATTACTTCGTACCGGAGACTCAGCATATTCCATTGTCTATGGTTTATTCTTAAACCGAGAAATGATATGAGCCAGTCGTACGTGTCTAGCTGCTGCGCATTCCTATCTCCCAAATTTATTAATCTTACCATTATTATATGCAATCATAAGTCGCGCTACAGTGGTTTATCCACAGAAACTAGAAAAAAATACTTCCAACTCCATTCATCTTTGAAAACACGATAATAAGAATCAAATATACGTTTCATAGATAACATCTTAGGGATAAATGTTTTACAATATGCAGAGAAAAAAAAAGAAAACCAACAACGTGGCCTGAATCTAGAATTTTTTTTCGATATCTAGCCGCGACGGAGGGGGCAGCTACAGCGAAGAGGCTCCGTTGCCAATTTTACTCTTCGCTACAAAGTTTCCAGCAGCCAGTGCCTCTCAACATTCCGATATCTACGTTAAGTCAATAAATTTGTATGTCGTCACTGATACAAAAAGAAAGAGAGGAAGAAAGCAGAAAATATTTATTTTTCTTACAGCCTGTATTCTTTTTTTATTCGTCAGATTGGGAATAGTGTCCCGCGGGCCGGATAGAACATTTCAGGGGGCCGCATCTGGCCCGTGGGCCGTAGTTTGTCCTTCACTGCGCTAGACGAAGTTGTGGCTCACGAATCTTCGCGGATACGTGCCAGCAGTCGATGGCGTTTCAGTTGAGGAGTAAAACGTGTTGGTGCACTACGCAGTTTAGCGGCCATGAGGCTTATAGACGGCTAGCAAATAAACCAATGAATAAATGGTGCTAGGCCTGAAGAGAAACGCGATTGAAAGTAATTTTACGACGAATGTGCTATTAGTTGCGGGCCTGGTGAGTGACTGGATCTGGCGATTCTAATTACCACGCCCTGCTATAGATAATATTTTCTCGTGTCTGATTTTAATTGAACTGGTATTATTTCTGGTAAAATTACCTGGCGCCCATATATTGTTCTCCCGTTCCGGGAAATAAATCTTTATCAACGTGAGTTGAGCCGGAAGAAACGAGTTTACGTTTCGACATATATACGTCCACTATATTCTGAAATGTAAATGCGAATTTAAAAAATGTACTTGACAAAATAAATAATTTAAAATGGTGTCGAATGTTGTCATCCACAGAAGCAATTTTGAATTCATATTCCCATAATTATTTGTGTATTAATCGTTAACACCACCTAAAACGAACAATGAGGAGAAAGAAGATCATTAGGCTAATAATGAGTCTTTGAAATTTACTAATTAGAATTAGTTAACTTAGAAATTAAAAATGATAAGCAACTGTAGAAGCGGTAGATTGTGCACATGATTAGCCATTTATAGCAGTTGATATTACAAATTTTATTTAATCACTGTTGGATAAAAAATATGAAGCACGATTTCGCTTTGCAAAAGCAGTCTTTAATGTGTGTTGCGCCTTGTAAAGTAAAGTGGATTTATGAAAGGTAGTAAGAGAAGTTGTGTATGACCTGTAGTGCTGGTCGAGCTGCGCCTTCTCGATTCGCTTGTCCTTGGCGCGTCGGTTCTGGAACCAGATCTTGACCTGCGTCTCCGAGAGCGCGAGGGCCTCCGCCAGCTCGAAGCGTCGCCCTCGGGACACGTACTCGGACCGCGTGTACTCCAGCTCCAGCCGCAGCGTCTGCTCCGCGCTGAAAGTAGTCCTCTGCCGGCGAGGACGCCCTTCCTTCCGCCGCCGCCTCGCCACTGGAAACATAAATCCTTCTTACTGTACTCTTGTAACATGGTACTACATAATATAAGATGGAAAATAAAAATTAAAAATTTTTGATAAAAGATTAGAGTACTGGGTTTTGTTTAATAAAACGATGGTTTATTTCCGTTCACGCAAGTAAATGAGAGAGTTGGGCGTACATTAAAAGTGAACAGGATTACTGTTTCAAACAATTTTAGAGGGGGAAAAAGAAAGGGTATGGACGTGTTATAACCTAAGTTAGACAGACTGGTAAACAAATACACTGTAAGGTCTGTGACTGTTTAAAACTGTACTCAGTGACGTGGGGGATACTGAGACAAGTAATTTGATATAGGACAGGAAATATCCTAAAATTGAATCACAAGTTTCCATGTCGTCACATCCGCTCCACACCACTAGCCCCTGAGGTGTGTCCATACCCGGCGCGTGACTACGAATCATCAAGGGATAACGTATTTCCCTATGCCTGTGACAACTTTGGAGTGAGTGATTGAAGTTTCAAGTACGAGTTTAGGCTATTTTTCGTTCCTTACAACGTTTTTATTTATTTTGTTTAAATTCTTTTAAGACTTTTAAAAAAAGTAGTTAAGAAGACGAGCGCTTTGTTTGCACTTTTTTTGACAATTTTGTATTAATTCTACTTAATCATGAAGCTCTCAAGGAAATTGGAAAGATTTTGAAACAAGGAATTACAGTAGCGGTAGCAATTACATTGCTTACTTCTTAAATTAAATTATAGCCCAAATGTACAACTTACATTACGTACGCTATAAGAAATGAAAGAAACAGAAGCCTTAAAGTATGCAAACAAAAGAAATTCACGAAATTGACGAAACTCCAAACCTCCCCAGTAGATAGTTTCATTAACTGCACTTATCTAAACCCGGCAGCACGTTATACATGAAACATACACCCTTAAATCTGCAATATATAAATAATACCATTTCCTACAGCTTAACGTTTTTTTTAATTTAAAGTAGTTTCCTACCGTACTGATCTCCTAATGTTAATTTTTCACGGAATGTGGAATATAAATGATTTGGTGTGTCACATCACTGGAATTCACGTAATTATATGCTTTAATAACAATGGTTAAATTAACTCAAAAGAAATGCATACATCGCAAGTTTTTTTTGTGAACTTACGAAATATTTTGGAAGGAACGACTGCGAATATCTGTTGTTCTGTAGAAAATGCTTGAATAAGATATGGAATAGGTACTACAATCACAATTTAGTGGGATAAAAGGCATAATCAGTAGCTTTTATATTTTTTTGCGATTTCTTCAACCATACAGTATGAGCAGTGCACAGATAAGAAAACGTAACTCAATTGGCTCGAAAAAATCTCACTTCAGAATATTTAAAATAATCAAATACAATTAGTAACTACATAGATTTTCTGCCTAATTTATAACTTTGTCATAAAGGATCATTGATTTTTTTAATTAAAAATTTGTTCTAACTATAATTTAAAATATGTAACTCATGTATTCATAGAATATGATAGACATTATTAAAAAAAGGAAGTTATTGTGATAAATCACATAATTAATATGAGATGCAGGGGTTATCAATGATGCCCAAGAAGTTCTAGAAGTGCAGTAGTCGAAGGATCTATTATAAATTTTTGAGGAATGAAATTATTGGATAATAATACCCCATTCAATATGAGAAAATATAATATAGATTGATATATGAAGCTGTGTCGCATTTGGACATACGAGGATGATTCAATAAGTAATACTTCCTTTTTCTTCTCTTTTATTTGTCAAGGTAATTAATGCAAATTACACAACTTAAATCCAAAAAATTAATGAATAAATTTTCTCTTTTAACAAGGGCACGTATTCCACATCGGTAAAAAGCGTGATCTTGCTTCTTAAGCCATCGACGCACGGTGAGCTTCCTTTAGATGCCCGAACAGATGTAAATCAGAGCTGTATGGTGAATGAGGCAGGACTTCCCAACATATTTTCACAATCTCCTCAGTGCTGTGACGACTGGTGTGTGGCCTTGCATTGTCATGTAAAAGAAGAACATCCGCTATTCCTTTTGTTGGCGATGAAGACCTGCTTTAAGTTTCTTGAAGGTTCTGACGTATTAGACAGAATTTATTGTCCACGCTCCAAAAAGTAAACGGCTTGCAGTTTCGCTTTTCATCATCAAACGATGTTTGCACTTCAGCTTCGTTACAGCGGCGAATCCATCGCCGAACAGTGCTGAAATCCTCTGTTATATCACCATACACATTTTTCAGCCTTTCATTAATGCGAATGGTCATTTTACATTCCGCATTTAAGAATTAAATCACAGAACACTGTCTAATACGTACGTCAGAGTCAGCCATTTTGCAACAGGGTGCAGTGCCGCTACCTATTGACTTCTGAAATTGTTACTGCAGTGGTTTGAGTAGAATTATTTGAGAAATCGAGTCAAAATTCAGAACTTTTACGAAACTGACTTACTTAAGGAGAAAAAATTAGGAGGCATTACTTATTGAACCATCCTCATATATGCGGCGAACGCAATTTGGAAGACTAAATCAGCCTTTTACACGCAAAAATATATTTACTTTAAGTGATATATGTTTTATTGTGTTTAGATTAAATTTCCGAGAAAGAAGTAAGAAAAGGATATAGTGTATCGCCCATGCTCTATAACTTATATAATGGAACAGGCAAAGAAGAAAGTAAAAAATAAATATTGAAAAAGAATTATATTGCAAGGAGAAGAAATAAAAACCCTAGGTTTGCTGATTTAATTATTTAACTGGGGTAATCAGAAGGAGATACGGAATGGCATGAACGTGATCCTTGAGGAAGAATACAACATGAGGATTAACCCATAACAAAGGGTGTTAGACTGAGAAGGGATATTTTAAAGGAAGTTACGGAATTGTGCTACTTGGATAGCATAATAACTAGGGATGGTACAAGTATAGTAGACATAAAGAGTAGGATAGCACAGGCAAGAAAGGCTTTACCACTAATCTAAGTATGAATATGAGGAAATCATTACTAAAAATATTCGCTTGCAGTGTGGCGTTACATGTGTGCGAAACGTGGACGATAGGAGTTGCAGAAAGGAAAATAATTGAAGCCATTGAAATGTGATGCTATAGGACAATGCTGAAAATCAGATGGGTGGATAGATTTACTAACGAGGAAGTTCTGAGCAGAATAGGGGAAGAGCGAACAATATGGAGGACGTTGACCAAGAGAAAGGATAGATTAATAGGCCACGTTGTGAGACATGAGGGTCTCGTGAAATTAACATTAGAGAGAACAGAAGAGGGAAGGCAAAGATGGAAAGCGCTAAGCAGATTAGGGAGTATTTGGGGTGTGGTAGTTATGTGGAAATGAAACCTGCTTTCAAAAATGGGTTAGTGTTGCGAGTTGCATCACATCAGACCAGCCTATGACTGAAAACTACAATAACAGAATAGTTAATTTCGCAAATATATTGGTGATTTCGTGTAATAAATGGATTCATCAATTTTCAAGCAAGTGGTTCTGATAAATTGATGTTTTGTAATAATATTAACCGATTAGTCGTTTCTTCTTGGGGAGAAAATATTCACATTGGCATGTATTAGAGAAAACGAGAAATCGTTAATTATAATAGACTGTGTTGATTTAAGATTATTATTAATTTATTTTACACCCAATGGAAAAACTATTAACCACAACAAATATATTAGTTTTTTAAAATAATAAATTATAATTACGTGAAATTAAAATTACCTCTTTAAAACTGCAACTTTATATGTGTTGTTAAAAAATATAGTGAAAAATGGTGAAGTTGGTAGATGTAGATAAAAGGTTGGGAATCCTTGCGTTTCGAATATCGACCGTCAACAAAAATGTAAAAGTGTTGAGAGTCTGTTGAAGTCCGGTGGTTTGGGTAATATAGGCAATCCTTGGGCAGGAGAAATGTGAAGGAAGAAGTGCTTTATTGCGTGTAGTGATTTTGATGACGGGCGTGCGCAGCGACGCGTCGCGGCTAAGGCCCGTGGGCGCTGTCACCTGCGCGACGCACAATGGAGCGAGAGAAATGAAGAGGAAAACGCGATTCGCCGCTTTCACACCCAATTGTGGCGCAAGGGAGGGACTCTGGCGGGCCTGCGCACACTACACTCTCAATTACAAGCCACGCGCGTCACAATTACAATCAATGCTCCACACACACACACACACATAAAACGCGTGCGTCCTTGCTGTGTTAGCCGTGGCTCGTTACAAGGTGGAACGGTGCTCCGTCTGCTACGCACGGATAAATCTTATGGAGAAAATAAAAAAGAGGAAAAAACGGGTAAACTGGAGATAAAGTGGCCAAGAAAAGTATGAATTAGTTACACCGGGAAAGCCTTCATTCGACGAATTTACTTAATAAAGGTGAAAGTATCATCTTAAAAGACGACATTTGGATAAGCTTTGGCCACAAACATTTATACTTTGATAGGAGAGGGTTCAGATCTATATTTTTTTCAACTAGTTATTTATAACTCTATGCACTAGAACAACGTTTGTTACATTCTTCTGTACTTGGTGGCTCTTTTGGATTTGAACCTTTTAGTAGAATTTTTGGACTTTCATCAGCGGACCACAATATTCAACAGTTCCTGCTTCCTTTGTTTAGTCTCTGCTTTTGCTCAGGTCACACGTAATAAAAAAGGCTTTAAGGTGTGATTCCTATAAGCCATATACTGATAGTGTACTCGTTACTTACCTACAAGTCTATTCAACTTGTACGAAAATATCAATCCTCGTCTGTCAACAGCGCACCAAACATGTACACTACAAGGGGAAGTAAACATTATTTCAGTGTCAGAACTAATTAAGAAATAATGGGTAAGGATCCCTTTATAATATTGTAGTTGTTTTTCAAGAAATATCCTGACAGGCTACATGAGGGTAATCCAGAAACTGTCGACTCCCCTTTAATAGCAAAGAAAGGAAGATGAAAATGAGAGATGAGAAAGGCAACCAAGGATTGACTCGGGCCCCCGGGAATATTAAAGAGGAAAAATAATCTTATTGGTTTTGAAAAGGAAATTGGATGAAAGATCAATACTAATTATAGTATTTAGTTTAAATTTTAATTTTTTTCGGCTATAGTATTTTATGTAGGTCCAATTATCACAGATAACTTAATTTTTATATATGCTAATACAATTGTCTGTAACTTTTTAGTTACGCCGTTTTTTATACTCTACTAGTTATTGATCTTGACGTTTTCCCATATTGTATTTTGCAATTAATGGAAATAAATAGCTATTGTAAGCGTCAATTTCCCCCCCTCCCCCCAAAAAAGCTGGTGGGATCATGTTGTAGTGGTATTCAGTCCTAAGTCTGGTCTGATGCAACCCTCCATGCTAACCTATCTTGCGCAACCCTTTACATTTCCGCATAATTACCACATCCCACATCCTCCCTAGTCTGATTAACGTATTCCATCCTTCGCCTCCCTCTTCTGTTCTTACACACACACACTTCCCTCTAATGCTAATTTTACAATACCTTCATGTCTTTAAACGTGATCTATTAATCTATCCCTTCTCTTAGGCAACGTCCTCCATATTGTTCGCTTTTCTCCTATTGTGATTCTATCCACCCATCTGATTTTCAACATTCTCCTAAAGCACCACATTTCAAAGGCTTCTATTCTTTTCCTTTCTGCAACTCTACCATCCACATTTCGCACCCATATAACACCACGCTATATACGAACATTTTTAACAATGATTTCTTAATATTCACACTTATATTATCCATAAGTAAATTCCTCTTTTTTGCAAAAGCCTTCCTTGCCTGTGCTATCCTACTCTTTATGTCTACTACATGGTGGGTCTACTATATGTGGGATCATAAGCCGGAGGAAATAATTGAAAATTAACCAGCCAAGATCCTGTGAGTCGAAGCGTACTGCCACTTAGTACAAAACTTCAGGCATCGTCACTGTGGTCAAGAGAAAAGAAAGTCTTCATAATTGATATTGCAGCATCCAGTGGCAACCAGAACAGGAAAACGTTACTCAATTGATAATTATTCCTATCAGGGAAAAGGCCACTAATACTCATAAGCAAATAAAATACAAAGACTGACCAAAAGTTATAAATGGAATAATTTAATTTGAATAACGATCTTTAGTTCTTTAATTAAAATATTAAAAACGTTCATGTTGCTGTTACTACGACAGGGTGGCTATATAATTTTGTAATATTTTAATAAAAGAACTGACGTGGTCCCTAAAGTTGGGGACGGAACGAACTTCAATTTAAATTATTCTATTTTTAACTTTTGGCCATTCTTTGTATTTTATTGATAATATTAACTCAAACTAATTTAATTACTTTATTTATAATACTTGGTGTTCTTGGAGAAAAACCATCAAGTATTCTAACACACATTCCATGTGTGGGTCGTCAATTAATAACAACTGCATAACCACAGAAATTTCAGAATCGACCAAACTAAATTACCCGACTTCTGTATTTCAGAGTATTACAGGAAAGAAAACATGAGCAAGGAAAGAAGAGTGGATTACCTGGTGGCGCAAGTAAATCAAATTAAGGTAAAAAGTAATTTTACATACATAAGCCAATACTCTATTGCAAACAAACTGAAATTTATTGAAAGAATGTTCAAGACAAATTGTAATAAGTAGAATTCATTAAAATAAAACCTCTTTAATTTACAGTCTCATAAGATTACAACTTCTCCAAAGGATGCAGTCCACAGGAGATTTCGAAGCATAGTTTCATAATCCGTTGTAACAGTTATAAAAAAAATTTAAGAATTACACAAAAAAGCAATATATGCGAGCGTTTCCAAAGTAATTTTGGAAGCAAAAGACACCTGTTAATGGTTATATAAAGTTTACATCTGATTCTGTCCGTCATAGTGGACTGTTTTTTTACTAAGGTTGAAAACTACTTCTTCCATTACCTTGAACTGCTTGGCCCGTATTGGTATTTTGCTTGCATCACTGCGAGTAATAATAGATTTAACCAACATTAAATTGTATATGAAGTACTTAATGTTAAGCCTATTGTAATATTTAAACAGAAATTCGTATTTAAATGACAATATACGTAATTGAGTAAAAAATACAAAAATTTCTCTTTATCTTACAAATCACATAATTAGATGTTTTTTATAATATGAAATACAAGTGATGAAGGAGAAAATGCACACTTTTCACGCAGCTGTATTGGTAGGGTTAACAAAAAAATCTTTAAAGTTTCGTTGAATCTTAATTTGGTGTGTTTATGTCAGTTTTCGACAAACTACGAGTTTCTGCCATGTCCAGTAATAGATTCCTAGTTTCAGGTCGATTTAGTAATTTTTGAACCCATCTGAAGTAAAATAACTGATGTAACATTTACTTTTTTCATACTATATAAACCTTTACAAATATTATGCTAATCTTATTAAGATATCTCTGCCATTAGGTGTTAAAATTTTGATTTTTTTAATAACAGGGCTACATGTGGTTGATCCTGAAACAGGCAACTCCTCTTTTTAATAGCATAGGACGGGAATTGAAAAAAGGGGGAAGTGGAAGGTAGAGCAAGGTAGCCAAGTGTTGACTAGGGCCCCCCCGAGCCGTAGGTTAAGGATCCTATCCGATGTTTCATCTAAAAGAGATACAGGGAAAACCGTAGAAAACCTGCATAAGTAGATTCAGTATAAGAGAAACATCGAGCCTGTGAGAAACGGAGTAACATGCAAACACTACAATTAAATGTCATAAAAGGCCTAAAGAAAACAAAAAGACATAGGAAAGGTAAAGAAAAACTTCAAAAGTTACCTTTCAATTTTCTTATTATTACTATTTTGTATAACGAATGAATGTCGCAGGATACCTTCTGTTATTATACAGACTGTGAATAATGTAGGCATTTATTTACGGAGCAAATTCTTCCAAAAATATTCCGTAATGAAAGCAATAGAACCTCATACCTCATCATTAAATTCGATTTTGCAAACGGCCAAAACTCACTGAATGTTAATGAAAGCGATATATTGATAGTGAGGCAATAAAGAAAGTCTGGAAAGAAAAAAAAATTAAATAAATAAGGGAGATGCCTGTGGGAGTTTTCTCTCGCAGACCCTTCACCCCAGAGTGACTGCGGGGCTCACCTGATTATGTCGGGAATGCCTCGTATTCTCTCTTGATTTTTTTTCAAAGTTCTCAAATGCCGAGACACGTACACCGATTTTGGGAGGTTTATGTATTGGGGTCGAAGACCTTGGGCATAAGGCAAGAGTTGTCCGCTGATCCCATTGGATCAGTCGGATAAGTAAACCCTTGGCTACCTTCCGCATCGCCCCTTTTCAATTCCCTTCCTATGGTATAAAAGGAGAGTTGCCTCTTTCAGGATCACCCTCATGCAGCCTGTTACTCCCCCCCCCCCCCGGAAAAAAAGCCGGGAAAGTTATTATATGTGAAGATTATCTGTATTTTACTTAGGATCCTGTAATTTTAGTATAACGTAACATTTAGTGTATTAGTAGGCCAAAACAGATGTCTCGCACGCTCAATTTGTCACCTTAAACATAAAACGATAGAACCTGTTTCTATTAAAATTTATGTCTTATATTATAACTTTATATGTAAGGAATAACATGGGATTTAGCTGTATTCAGTCCGCCACATTATTTTCTATTGACGAAACCGAATTTTAAATCAACTGCTTGCGAAGATATTTGGTTCGTTTCACATAAAACCTGCTGAATGGGTTTTCTATGAAGTGATAAAAGTTCCCCTGCGTTTCTTTTAGGTGAATCACCGGGTAGGGTCCTTAAACTATAGCTCGGGGTCTTAAGTCAATTGTGGGCACCTTGCTCTACCTTCCTCATCCACCCTTTTCATTTCCTTCCTTGTTGCCTGTTTCTGTGTTACCTTCATGTAATCTGTTATCACCCCCCCTCCCCTCCCCGAATCAAGTATTAAATCATTTCTTCGATCCTTCTCGGTGGTCCCTGCTCCGATCTCTACTTTCACGTCACCTTCTGAAGCGTCTTCGTCTGGTCAAGAGGTAACTGGTGTATGAGTTTTTCTGACAAACTTCGCTTGAAATTTATTTGGCACCTTTTTGTTGCAAAGAAACTCGTACATCTATGATGGCAGTCATATGATGGCTTAAAGGTTCAGGACAAGCTCGAACTAGGCTCCGTATTTCCTGCCGTAACGACTAGGGAAAGTCTCAAAAATTCTAAAAGAGATTCAGGAGTTCTCCTTTTTAATATTTCAATTATTTAATGTGGTACGAACTACAATATCTACCCGAACAATCTTCTATATAGAGCAAAGAAGGTCCAAAAAGTATTAAATAATATTCGTGACTGGAACAATGAATGGCGGGTTAAAGGAAAAAAGCTGAATCGATCCAGTACTCATTTCAGCCAAAAGCTAATCATACGGTTAAGGGACTTGCTTCGTGATTTCATTCCCGTGTAAAGGACCAGTAAACAGATTGTTGAAACTATTGGAGAGGAATTTGGGCAATGCGTCTGCAGTAAACTAATTAGTTTGAAACTGAAATTAAACATTATGTGAAAACAATATTTTATAAGACACTTGATGTTCTGTGGAATGAGAATACAAAAAATTGAGCAGGGAGAAGGTGGAACAGGTTAATCAACGCAGTAAAAGGAAATAAGAGATCCTACCACGTCGAAGTCTCGTGCTAAGCCAACTTTTTACAATATGTGTAAGGGACCTGGGAAAGTCTAGGTTACATCCGGCTATTAAATTTTGATTCGAAGACCACCCATGTAGCAACGGAACCATCCATTTTATCAGTAGAATAAGTGAACGATAAGGTAGAAACAACATCCTAGCACGAGCTTCCGAGACACTTGTCGAAAACTTTTGCTCGAATATGGTCTTTCAGAAAAAGAAACTGACGTGAAAATTATAAATTATACGGTTGAGTGAAAACACTGCAGGATTTAAGTTATTCCTGTATGCTTTAATTCTGAAACAACAGTTACAGTAGCTCGACAAAAAATAATCATTAATGTTGCTGCACCGAAAACAACCCTGCAACTATATGTACAAAATAAACTACTATAAATATAATCAATAACAGCCTCAAGAGGTTCATTTCTTCCCAACTGAACGTTTCTGAGCGATAATATGTTTCTAAAACGAATTTTTAAGCACGTTTAGTTTGTCCAATACGAATAACACTACGATAACTCCTTTCATTCGATTTTATAAAGTACAATAAGTGTTTGACTTTTATCCAGAGTTGTTATGATACTTTTTGTTAAAGTTTCAATTTTTAATAATATAAATAATTCATAATCAGAAAACTATTTATAATATTTATTAAATATTTATCCAATTTACAACTACCTTCTCCTCTTCAATTTTGTACACAATCTTTTCTTCCATGAATAATTTGACAAGTTTAATTTTCATGTTTTAAAATTTAATCATTTCAAAATTATTAATACAAGAAAAGACTGTGTACAATAGTATTAAAATTGTTATACATGAATATGTCCCAGAAGAGGACGAAACGTCGTTACTAATTGATATTTTTTTGTTATAAATTTTTTTCTGACTCGAGGTAATTTTTTATTTATATTATTATAATAAATGTCGGATGGTTTATTATTAATATTGTTATTAATAGGTTCCTTTCAGTTCTAAAACAGTTTTCAAGTATTTCTGGAATTATCAAAATGAATATAATGATCATTTCTTTCATATGCTTTATTTAAATACCATTTCATTTATGTTTCACCCTCTCAAGAATGGAACTTTGAAGAATCCTTTTCTTTTTGTAAGGAGAACATAGATTTCATGTTTAGTCTTTTCAAACTCTCGACCAGTTAATTTATCCATTCAAAGGTTAAAAATATACGTATTATTTATTAAATATACTGCAGTAATATACAAGGTTATTTTAACACGGAAGATTGGTGGACTGTTATCTGGTGTTAATAACCTTAAAAAAATACGCTAAATATAATGTATTCCAGATACCAGAGAAGAACCAATAATAACGCTGAACAACAAGTTAAGAGGTCTTTTTATTTAAGATTCTATAATGTGTTACAAATTTACTTAACTTACAGTTATTATCAGAATGAATATATAATTATGACTCCTAATTAATATTATAATACAAAAAAGACTTTGAAAGAGCATAAATTAAACATTTTCATACATTATATTTATCTAACTCAATGTTTGAGGGTCTTTATAAGTAACTTGACACCATAAATTAACAAGCAAATATTTTTGTAAACTTTGTAAGACATCTCTTACTATTTTCATGCAATGCAAATTATTTTTATCTTATAATCTGGACCTTAAAAATACCAACAAATTCCAACAGCAACAAATAAGGCATGCAGTTAAGCTATACATTACAATGGGAGAGAAGCTGAAAGTGAGTTGCAAATCTAAAATCATTCAGATACCATTTATATAATATCAGACTTAAATTGATTTAATACAAATAGTTCCAAAAAAAACCAAGAGTTTTCAGTGAAATACAGTCTTATGTTTCTAAGCAGAAAAATAATTCCTCACGCACACTGACGACTATTAAAAAAAGTCCAACCGATTTCTGTTGAGGCGAGATCTCTAACTATTCTTCGTATTTAAAATGACAAGATGATGTAATATGAATGAATATTAAGAAATGTGTCGAGAGACTGGTATGTTTCATTCGTATATGGATAGAGGAAAACCGTAAATGACGCTGACACTTGAGATTTTCTTTCTATTGCTTCTGTAAAGCTTCCCGTCTTAGGCAACATTTTTGACCTATGAAATGATTTTTCTTGCGATGGATAACATCCGAGAGTCTGAAAGTTAGTAAAATATACCGTTTTGATCGAAATATTCTTTAGACAGTGGATACAACGAAAATTAAGGGTTGTAACTCTAATGAGAGTGGCATTAACTATTTTGTGACCTTCCCTTTTTTGTCCCAAACAAATAGCAGATGACACAAATAATGGCTTATCGCCTATAAATATACTTACATTGGTATCAATTATTGCATATTTACCCCTCCTCGGCAGATATTCACGGATAAGCTAAATAGTCCCTTCCGGTCGGAAGACTCACCCCGTTTAACTTCCGGGGTCGTTTACCTTAAAAAGCACCTGGCGTTTAAGTTTCCGGACATGCGGATTAAGGAATCCCCACATGTCCGTGAAGGAACCTCTTGCAACTTTATCATACATTGTGCTCTGCTACAGTATATAATATTTTCTATAGGATAATAGTAGGTACCAGGTACACAACTTTAAACCACACGCCATTTGTAACACATTCGACTGTTTAGGTTCACAGCGTGGAAGAAACAACCCCACGTAAGCAATTTGAGGAATCAGTTGATATTTGTTCATATTATTCATCATAAAAAGCCGTATCGTATCGATTTGTATCGGAGCAGAAAGAAATTACACCCCAAAGACATATAGAACTTGCAAATGGATAGATTATCTCCTCACGTAGCCTGCCAAACAAAATAATTAAATTGCTGTATATCGTGAAATAATGCCAAAGTTTAACTAACATTTAATTTCAGTAATGATACTTTTTAATTAGTTAAAAATAATGCCAAATATTTAATGAGTCACAACGCAAATACGCATCTGGCGCCCGAGACGGAATTTTTTGTAACTAAAAGTCAAGTCACTTTTCATATGCGACATTAGCGAAAAACAAAAAGTATCATTACTAAAATAAAATATTATTTTTGATATTTAACCATAAGTAAAGAAAGTATGATAGTTTCTAAATATGAAAAATGCCTTATAGGTCCCAGTTCATATTGATTATATATAGGCCAGTGTTGCACGCATTAATTTTATTTTTCGTAAAAATGTATGTGTCTATATACACTATTTCCGAAGAGATGGTTCAAGTATCTTCTCATTATAAATATAATTGACTGTTTCAGTGTGTTTTTTGTATATAGGCGCCGTATACAAATTTAAAGACGTATAGCAAGACGGAAGCAAGTCATGATTGTAGACATCCACTGGGGACGAGACTGGAGGCTACGGAAATATAAAACGGACATGTATAGCAGATATTTGCATTTGAATAAAGATTTTTCGCTGATAGTGAGATTAATAGTACCCTTCTTGATGTTATACTATTTTTAAGTTACTGTGCTTAATTGAGATTTGTAGTGTTCTGTTCAGACTAGGTTTATGTCGATATAGAGAGAAGAAATAAAATCCTTTTTTCCCCATTTCAGGCTAAAAAAGGTCCAACTCAAAAGGAAAACATCTGCAAATGGATAGATTATGCCCTCACGTAGACTGTCAAACAAGATAATTAACTTACTGTTTAGCGTGAACTTATTCGAGGGTTTAACTAACATTTAATTTAAGTAATGAGATTTTAATTAGTTTATAATGAAGTAAAAACAATTATAAATCCGAATTACGATTCTGACACCACGGACGGAATTTTCTGTAACTAAGTCACTTATCTGATGAGACACCCGTGAATAACAATGAATAAGAATAAATAAAAAGACGGGCAAAAAATCAGCATTAAAAATATAACTATTTATTAACAAAAGCGGCGTTTCATCTCCATTTTGAGACTTCATCAGGCTTAAAATTTATCAATGCATCATATTTCTCCTTGACTTCCTCAGTCGAAACGATTATTGAATTTACATGTGAAGAATTTCACATTCTCCAGCCGTAACTGTCGCTGGAGATGGTCCGCTTTTTTGTGTTTTGTTTTTTGGGTTAACAGGCTACATGAGGGTGATCCTAATACAGGCAACTCCCCTTTAATAGCATAGGAAGGGAATTGATGCGGAAGGTAGAGCAAGGTAGCCAAGGGTTGACTAGGGCCACCGGGCTATTGTTTAAGGATCCTACCCGGTGTTTCACCTAAAGAGATGCAGGGAAAACCCTAGAAAACCTGCATCAGGTAGGTCGGGCGTTGGTACTATTCTCACGCCCTTCCGAATGACGGGAGACGAGTTTATGTGGAGTCGCAGCATTCCCTTCTTCATGTCTCCACCAGTTCCAGGAGGCAGTTGGCCGACTGATCCATTGAGATTAGCGGACAACTCTTGCCATATGCCCAAGTCTTCGACCCCAGTACATATACCTCATAAAATAGGTGAAGGTGTCTCGGCATGTGAGAACTTTGATAAAAAAAACAGAGATAGTGCGAGGCATTCTCCACATAATGAGGTGAACCCCGCAGTCACTCCGGGGTGAAGCGCCTGCGAGAAAACTCCCGCAGCGCCGCTTCGCTTTGTTTGGCGATTTATAAATTAAGGAACGTTTTTTATATGCAAAAATACCTTGTAAGTACTTAATAAATAAATAAAAAGGTTTCCTAACTCGATTTCTCCGTACGCCTGGTGCTATATAAATTGTACACGAATGGTTGCTTAATGTCAATTAATACTCTGCAACTAAATTTAGTGTCCTTTTTCTTTGATGTCTAAGACCTTTGTTGTCCATGAAAACAGGTTCTTAACTAAATTAAGTAATTGCAATGATGAATACGACAGTTACTTAATAATTTCAATGATCATATTTAACTACAAATCTATTATATATATATTCAACACTTATACATCTACAAACGTTTCGATCATTATTGTCATTGTTGGGATTTAACAATCTGAATTACTTAAACATTGTTAACTCGCATTTATACATTATATTTAGACATTATTTTATACTTTCTGCAAAATTATGCGCATATACACATATATTTATCTATTTAAAATGTAAGTTATTTAATTTATTTAATTGAAAGCTGTACTTTTTATATTCTAACAAAATATTCTGTATTCAAAATTATTATTGTATTTTACTTGATGCAGTCCAAAAATATGGACAAACGTTTTTTATTTAATTTATTTTTGGTAGCGTCAAATGTAAAGTCATTAACGACAACATAAATTACATTAGCACATATGAAGAGAACATATAAGATGTGATATCTTTAGGTCCATACCATCCGACAATATCTCTCCTCTGCTTGTAATAAATACAAATTGGCTCTATTGTTTACTTGTAATTGAAAATGTCATATTATTGAGTTATAGTAAAATATTTTAGTAAGCAACTCGCGTAACCTTTCAATAAAATAACGCTTAAAGTCAAGTTCATTTTCAGAATCTGTTATCTCCTATCTATTATATTATAGAATTTTGATGTTATTGTGGTGGTATTTAGTCCTTAGACTGGTCTGATGCAACCCTCCATGCTAACCTATCTTGCGCTAGACTTTTCATTTGCGCATATCTTATCCCTCATCGTCCGTAATATGCTTAGTGTATTCCGTCTTTGGCCTCTCTTCTGTTCTTATCCCACACACCTACCTCTAATGCTAATTTTACAAAACCCTTATGTCTCACATCGTGGCCTATTAATCTATCCCTTCTCTTGGTCTAAGTCCTCCAAATTTTGTTTTCTGTGAGTATAGGTTCCTTTAGAATAAAATTAAACCGGTCTGGTAAAGATGAATACGACCATTACTGAACAACGCTGTTGTTCGTATTTGCCTTGATTATTACGGACGTTGAACAATTTACGTAAATTAGGATAACTCTATTTTAAATTTAATTTTACAGCGGCGGTTGGCAAGGTTATGTCTTTAATTTATTTACTTCTTCAGGGTGAATGATATAATTCGTTTTTCTGTAAAGCGAATAGAATCGATGAATAAGTAAGGTATGTAGAAAGAGGACTATCAGCTTCTGAACAGTTCTTTTGAGTGTTCGCTTTCCATTTCTTTATACTAACAACAATTTATTTCTTCCGTTGTTTAATTATGTTGCAAGACCGTGCTTGCATGAAGGAATGAAAAATTAAAACCTACGGTTATTTATTTAAAAAGGAATTTCTGTACCTGAAAAAGGTTTCTTTGTCGGAAATAAATTCATTGAACCGCAAAGGCAGTCTTTACACGGGAACGTTGACTCCATGATCAGTAGACAAATTCTCAGTTCGTGCCAAATATGTGTGAAACATGAAGATTACCCGTAGTTCTTCAGGTCGAATATCGGTACAACTGTGTCCTTTAACAACCGAGAACACCGTGCAAAAATTACCATCAATTACTCAATTAGGTTTTTTATTCCGAGCGTATGAAGGTAAGTTTGTTTATATATTTTTTCCAATTATCCAGTTTCCCTAGAATGATTTGCATCGTTCCTCCGCTTGCCACTTGACAGAGTACTTGAATTCTGAGTATGTTTTGTAGTTGAGACGCAGTTGTTTGTAAGATATAGTAATTTCGTGTTGTGAAGAGATCCCTGCTTCACACAGATTTCCGTGATCTTTGTCTGCGATGCCTGTGAGAGACCTTTGAGGGCTTAGGACGCAGTGTGGACGTCGAACCCCATGAATTGTCCTCCCCTCTGAGACGGGTAATCCCCGCTGGACAGCCATTGTCCGCCTCAAGACATGTTCAGTATTTGCTGTAATTGGAGAGTCTACACAACTTCTTTCTACATCAGACTTCCTTTTACTTCCATAGAAATCTGTCATACAAGAATTTTACCTCTGTGATAAAAATAAAATCCTACAATACACCGTTCCAGCTATTTATATATTTTTAAAATATAAAGTAATTTGTCAATTAAAATATTTCACATGTCTAAGTGAGTTGTTTAGTACGTTGACAATCAACAAATAAGTTTTACTTGTCAATTCCTAACGCTCAGCATGCATGATAACCTGCTCCATAAAACTTAGATTTTTTAAAATATATTTGTGGATATATCTTAAAATGCTTTGTACTTCTTACAGGCCTCGGAATATAATTAGACCAGGAGACTCACGGAATTCTACAAAGGGAATCTACGGGTTAATTCTAATTATAAAATCCAGAACAGTATCAAGTTTTAAAACTTAGTATAATTATTAAGACCTAATTTATGGAAGTATACCTAATTGTTTTTGTAAAATGTTGACTGCAAGGTGTCAGTGTCTGTACTAAATTTTAACTATGCATTGATATTTTAAGAACTACATTATATTGTGACTTGTAAAACTTTAATAGCCGCCTCTGATGAAGTTCTAAAATAAGGGACGATACGCAGTGCCAATTCTTATTTTATTAAAATATTTTTCTGGAAAAGTTTACTGTATGAAGTCATATAATTATAAACATTAAATATAATCATGAAGAAACCTCTGACAACTATTGTAATAATATATGACCATTTATTCTATTTACTGCAAAGAATTACGACGTTTCATCCTCTTCAAGTATGACAATTTTAATAATTTTATACGATCGTTTATTAAATTAAGAAGTACCTCAAGGCATAAGACGCTGCCTTTAAATTTTAATTGTCAAAATTATTAATTTATTATTGTACACAAAATTATGTAAATTATTATACCTGAAGATGAAAAACGTCGGAATTTTTTGGAATAAATGTAATAACTATTTTTCTGACTGAAGACTTTTTATTATGACTTTTAATTGTTTTCCTTATCGATTACGATAATGTCAGAAAAGGAATACTTCTTTGTCATTGTTTGCTCTGTCCTTGCAAGACGTTTCTTATGTGAGGAAAGGAAAGAGATTGAGTAAAAATAATATTATTAATGATGGAAGGCTTTCCCGATGAATTGAATGAAGAAATGCTTCTCGGGTTTCCACCCTGGTTATTTCGAAGAGTAGCGACGTTTCGACGACTTTCACTGCCATTGTCTTCCAGGCTGAAGACGATGGCAGTGAAAGCCGTTGAAACGTTGCTACTATTTGAAATTACCCGGGTGGAAACCTGAGAAGCATTTCTTCATAAAAATAAGTTGTTGATTCTTATCAGCTATTTTAAAGGGTGGTATATGCGAACCACTTTTCTTTCCAAACCATTGCAATAGAATAAAGTAAAAAAACATGAGACGTTACAAAATACTCCTCCACTAACAAATTAGTAAAGGGCGATTATTTCAGAGAAATTTTTAAACAATGTAATATTTAAAAATTATAGCGTTGTAAAAACTAATTTAGCAAATTACTGAAAATTATTCGTCTCTTTGAATGCTACTTTAGTGTTATGTAATGAATCGTGTTGTGTTTGTTCTTGTAGTAGGGTACATAACTATTAAGAACGTTAGTCGTTGCTTGTTGGTATGATTTAAGTTTTTTTATAAGATTATTTGTTCAAATATTAAAAATTTCTTCTATTGTACACAATTAAATTAATACAGATCGATCTATTTAATTTAGGTTACGTTCATAGTTGTAGAGCATATTTTAAGAGTATAGTTATTTTAATTAAATAAAAATAAACTTGGGTCTTACAAGCAAATAATTTACGTGTATGATTCTTACCGAGACAGCACGCTTATATTATTTTTCGACTTGTAAAAGCCGTTACCATTTCCAAGACCGTCGCCTACAGTAGAGAGGCTGAATCGTGAGGGGGCGGCATAAGCATCGAAGTCAAAGTTAATAAATTACTACTTACAAAGTTCAATAAGCTTGCAATGCTCTAATCAATGGATCTTACTTGTATTTGCAGCCGATTGGCTACTGGAAACAAGGAGGAGGATTTTGGAAACCTACTGAGGCTACGTGAAAGCGATTTTGAGGCGGAGAGGACCCAAAATTGTGAGCGGCTGACAATAGACGATTAAATTTGAGAGCCGCTGTTGAGAGCAGTATGGAGCTCTTGAGATCTTAAGAGATGCAGTTTTCTTAGGCCAAGGCGTTGTCTAGGCAAGCAGATTGTCCTTGATGCAGCCAGCGAAGATCGCTCCCAGGAGTTTCCAAGTCAGCAGACGAAAAACGCCGCCAGATAATGAAGCTGCAGTCTTCGACAACATCGTTGACTTTCATTTTAAAGAGTTCACATTGTCAGACCTATTTTCCCAAAATTGCTTCTTTTGTTTAACCCCAGTGACCTGATTTTAATAAGTCGCATGTAAATTATATATTTATCATTGCATTACCATTTTATGTAAATTCCTTTTTTTTCTGGATTTTACGCATTTCATTGATTAAAATAAATGTCCACTTTGCTTAAAAATCATTTGTCATCATCATTATTATATTTTTCTTTAAATTATAATTTTCCAATATTAAATAATAGCTTGATTAATTAATAGTTTAATAAATAAACCCCACCTCCCTTATATTTATAACAGCAGGTGAGGAGAATTAATTTCCAAGGAACGTATCAAATCGCATAGAATATATTGGTAAAAATAGATAACATGTTGTGAGTGATCCACGAACGTGAAATAGAAAACGTCCTAAGATCAGGACTGCCCTGTGCGGTTGCAAATTTTATCAGTAAAAAAACTGTGACGCTAAAAATCCGAAAAGTGTTAACAGAAAAGAGGTACGTGTACTTCAGTTTACGTTTTTATATTCCCGTTCCCCTTTTTTTGTTTTATTTTGCAAACGTGATTTGTTGTAGTTGCATAGTTAAGTTGTGTCGGTTTTGTAAGGACAAGGCGTCGCTGTAATTGCGGCGGGGGGTTGTTTGCTCACAGGAGACGCACTCGCTGTAATCCCGACGACGTGCAGCGCCGCGCCGCGCCGCGATGCTTGTTCCAAATCCCCGGCCACAATAGCGGCATTACGTTGGCAGGAATTATTTTCCAGCAAATGTAGCGAAGCTTTTAACTGCATCCGCACTAAACCCCGTTATTATGCAAATTATGGTAATAATATCCCTATGACGAGCTCGACGTAACTTTCCCATAGAAATTTTCTACACATGCTGGCGGCTACGAGCATTGGACGCTCTCAAACTGCAACCTACATTTCACCCCACAAAATATAAATATATTTGACTGAATATCAAGAAGTTTCTGAATAAACAAATGTTCATCTATATAATGTTTTTCGGTAAATATTTATCTAAAATTCCTAGCACCCTAAGTACAAAGGAAAATCAGCCATACAGAATGTCCCATACTGGAACGCCATATTTGATTAGTAGACAAGAAAAAGCATTAGCAGTCCATACAGAAACAGCCGGGAAGAGCTATAGCAGGTATACAAGTTTAAAATGTCATTTTTCCCCCAAGAGATGGCGCAGAAAGCCAATTAATTTTTATCTCAAATTCAAAGAGATATTTTGTAGTTATAACAGCCCACTAATAAACCTGGTATTCGTTTGTTATTTACAGGATAGCGGCGATCTTTACGGTGGTAAACATGTCGAAGTTTGAAGCCAATAATGAGCATTTGTGGCACGTGCTGATTTTATTGTTCAATCAAAAGAAAAAAGCATCTGAATTTCATCAATTCTTGTGGAAACTTACGGCGAGCTCCTCCAACCGTTAAGACTGTTGCTTTCAACGATTCAAAAGAGGTGATTTTAATGTTAATTACGCTAAAATCGACCAAAGAAATTTGAACATCAAAGATCGTAGGCTTCCCTGGGGTATTTTCTGTATAAAAAGCTCTCGAGTTTCCAGCCGGGTATAAAATTGATTTTGACGCAACGTTTCGACGCCTTTGGTCAAAATCAATGATATAACCAGTTGGAAATCCGAGAGCTTTTTATACAAGTTTTAAGATGTTCAATTACAAGTATTATTGGATTCGGATGATACAAAACCCAAAAATTGATGTGTCTCAGCAAGCAGTTTCTGATCGCCTAGTATATGCATGTATATGTACATGTAAATAACTATTATTTCACTGTTAAGTATATAAAACACAAAGAATGGTCAAAAGCCATAAATCGAATAATTTAATTTAAATACGTTTCGTCCAACTTTAGGGACCAGCTCAGTTCTTTGTACAAAAAATTAACGTAATTAAATATGCATAGTTGAATACATAAATAAATGACGTATTCAAAATTAAATTATTGGATTTCCGGCTTTAGGCCATTTTTGTGATTTATTTTCATTTACCTAGGAAACTCATAATTTATAAAAACAGTCAATGATTGTTTCACAATTATCCTCATTCTAACTCCTCATTCGTTATTATAATCTTGTTACAAAGCTGTACATATTCCACTACATTCTAATCTACACTGATATTAAGTTCTTTATTGTAACTAATTAAAATTTTTATTTTTTCTTCATTTTTCATTTTAATCTTTCTGTTGTACAATTTTATGTCGTTTCATGTCCTTGTCTACTTCTACCATGGCGTTAAAAATAGGAAAAAATATAGAAAAGTATCATATTTCACATCAATTCTTCCTTTCTAATACTTTTGTTTCTTGCTATCAAATCCGGAATGTGTCACGAAAATTGGCCAAGGAGGACATATTACGTTCCATCTAAACATTTCCGTCAAGTATTTACAGACGGCATATTTATTATCGCGTTTATATCAAGAAGTATATGCAAAGTATGTGATTTTATTCTTTACTCCAGAAAACGTTGATTTCATCAGCTCAGTTGTAATAGATCAGCTTCTTAGTGATATTGTAAATTCTGCTGTATACGATATTTTTTATTAATTTATTATTTTTAACTGATTACTTTTTAATTATATTTTCGATTTCAATCAAAGTTCTTTGATACAGCTTTGGGAGTCTAGTTTGATCTGCTCACTCGAATATGAATACAATCTTCAGATATTAAGAACCTTCTACTCGTGACTTTTACAGTGAAATTATCAACATTTTAAAAAAATCGGTATAGATAAATAGCAGAACATAATGTAAGAAATGAAAAAAGTTTCAATACAAGATTCTGGCAAGTTAGTTTGTAAAACCACCGTCAGGGACGCCACTAACGTTAATTTCTGAAAATTCTGAAACTGTGGCTCATGCAGCAATTTGAAACTGATGGTAGGGATGTTATCTTGAAATAAAATGGCGTTCCTCCACATTTACATTGTGTTGTGAATGAAACTTTGCCACGGCTGTGGCTGGCGCTACAACAGTGGTCACCACGGCCACAAAACCTCAATGGCTTTCACCACCGCATCGCAGCCGTTGTTCTTACAAACACTCCGCATATGCTGGGCCGAATATTGACACAATTGGACTACCGAATAGATTTGTACCGTGTGACAGAACATTTGAAAGCAATGTAAAAATATTTGATATTATGTCTGTCTCGTACAGTAAGTATCATTTGTTACGTTATTATTTTCTATTTCATCCAGTGTTTTTGAAATGTATCACATATAATCAGGAGTCCAATAGCAGAATATTGAGTACCCTGTCGGTGGTTTGCAAGAGTAACCTGTCAGGAACAATAACGAAAAAACCTCTGTGAATTTGTATTTTACGCACTGTATCAGTAGGTACGTTTAGCCATCTAACTATACAGATTTTTTAAACGTTTCATGGACTTTTAAAGTACTCTGAATAATAATAATGATGAATGTAACACTTAATTATTTTAGTTTGCACCTTAATATGAAAAATTATTGTGCGACCAGGCTAAGAAGAGACAATGGGCCTGTTCTAAACCAACTGCGAGTTATAAAGTTTGCCCTGAATCGAACATAAATAAATGAAACTATCCTATTTATATATTCCATGAATTCAACATCATCTAAATTTTGTACCTGTTGTTTCGCTTTTAGGGGAAATAAAAAGCGCCATTTGTCCAAGTTCCGCGCAAACGATGTCGCGGGCATAACTAGTTATATATAAGTATAAAGATTTTCTTTCCATTTTTATCATAACTTGATGTGAATACATGATAGGATGAAAGCGAAACGGGTATAATGTTGGCAACAATTACTCGCGGAGACGTTGAGTTGAGATCGTTTCCTCTCACTTTCTTACGCAGAAAGTCTGAATAGGAAATTTAAAGATGGAATATATCAGAAATAATAAAAACTTAGCTACTCTAAAGTTTATGAAGCTCGTTATTCAGCTATAAATGTGTTGTTAAAATGATGGTAATAATATAGAAACGTACTAAACGAAATACGTGGATAACTGAAGGTATTAGAATATCACGTGAAAATCTATGTCGCCTTCATAAATTAAAAGAGATAAATATTAGCATTGAATTTAAAAACTTTTATATTAAATATAAAGGTATTTATAAAAAAGTTGTCACTGCCGCAAAAAAACTAGGTAATGCAAAATATATTGCTAATTCGGAAAATAAAATAAATTCGACATGAAACGTTATCAAAGTGACTTCCGGTAATTGTAAAGATCGTAACGATATACAACTAATAAAGAACGAACAGCCTATATCACGTAAAGAAGCAGAATGTGAATTTAACTCGTATTTTATTACCGTTTCCCGTGATATGTTAGAAAAGCAGGCTATAGAGAAATGTAACACGCCCAGCTTTAGCGAAATTCTGCAAAAGTCCAGAAACCCGGTTACTAAGTCTTTCTTTCTACTCCCGTTCAATAAAAATGAGATTTTTAATATAATAAAAAATCTGAAAACTTTGAATGCTTGTGACTTAAACGGAATCAACAGTAAGCTCATTAAACATTGCTGTAATGAAATTGTAATTCCAATGCAGTTCATAATTAACTTGTGCTTTTCCTCCGGTGTATTTCCAGATGCTCTAAAACACGCGAAAGTTATACCGTTACACAAGAAGGGTTCAGCAACAGACGTTTCCATTTATCGTCCAATTCCCCCCTTACCAATAGTTTCAAAAATTCTTAAGAAAGCAATACTTATGAGAATTACAGATTTTCTTACAAAATTCAAACCTATTTCCACATCGCAACATGGTTTTATTGGTGGAAAATCTACCAACACGGCTTCATACCACTTCGTTCAAAGTATTCATGACACACTTGATGAAAGACTCAAAGTGACTGGCATTTTTGCTGACCTCTCGAAAGCGTTTGATTTAGTAGATCATAATATTCTAATTAGACTTCTACGGAATGAAAGGAGTTCTCCATTCTTTATTGGCGTCGTACTTGCAAAATAGACTCCAAAACGTTTCCATTCTAAACACGGATGGAAATGAGTATCTATCAGAATGGGAAACAATTACCTGCGGTGCCCCTCAGGGCTCAATTTTGGGACCTTTACTTTTCATCATTTACATTAACGATTTACCTAATTATTTAGATCCCTTAAAATCAGTCCTCTACATGGGCTGACGACACAAATTTGGTAATCACGAACAGCCACCGACTCGGAAACTTTATGCGAGAAAGTTGATACTGCGATGTGCTGTCTCAATCTTTTGTTCACTGCAAACAAATTTTCTCTTAACCTAGAGAAAACCAAAATCGTTAACTTCACAGCAAACACAAACAGTATGTCTCCTAACTAGGAAAACATTTCAGAGCACGCGCCTTTTCTTGGTCTGCTGATTGACAATAATTTGAAATTGAATCATCACATTAAAAAACTATCGGAAAAAATCAGCAAAATTTGCTTTACATTACGAGCGTTAGCTAGGGAAGCCGACATAGCTACATCAAAAAATGATGTACCATGCATATTTTCATTCTGTCATGTGTTACGGTATTGCAAACTGGGGTCATTCGTATCACGCGCTTCACATTTTTAAACTACAAAAGCATATAGTATCTGGTGCGGAGTGGAATACCACTTGCAAACTTGGAATTTTAACCTTACCTTGCACGTATATTCTAGAAATTTTAAAATTTGTATGGAGCAACATCAATCTATATGATCTAAACGGTTCAAGCCATTCGTACAACACAAGAAATCGCTCTCAGCTCCGTGTTTTTGAAACAAGCATTCACTATTCCGGTATAAATATATACAATAGTCTCCCGGAAGAAATAAAAGCTTTAAAGGTTCAAAAATCATTTATAAAGACTTGTAAATATTTGTTAATGAATGGAGCGTATTATTCACTCAAAGAGTTCCTAGATAGGAAGGACTAAAACAGTTTGCTGAGGTCCTATGATATTCTTCTATTATTTTACAATTATACTCTACTGGAATTTAACTGCTGACTTATTTTCTTTTTCACGTTCGACGGGAACCTACGCACGATCTTCTGCTGCCTTCTCCGTCGACTGAAAATTGAAGATTGAATTTTATCTTTCTTTCTTGACAACTCTTAGTTTTAAATTTTTGTATATTTCTTGTAATATTATATTCGACGTATCCTATTTCCTCAACCGAGAACTAATCGATTGAATAATAATAAAATTTACAATATTATTACCATTAATATTTATAATATTATGACAATAGCAGGAATGGTAATCACGAATTATTATTTAATAGTTAATTTAGTCATTAATTACTTCTGGACAAAAGTTTTGAGTCACAGGAGTGATTACTCACAAATTTTGTACCAACAGTTTTGAGTGTCGGAGAAAAAACAGGGAGAGGGGATTAATGAAGTTCACCCAATTGTAAAAATGATCTCAAAAGATCGATTTTAGTATCGAACACGTTGGTTTCGAGGCTGGTAGGATAATTAATGATGGTACCAAACTTTAAATGAATAGAAAAAAATATGCCAAAGTTAATAGAGTTGTGAATGTTAAATTTGTTTCATTATTATAACATTTATCTATTCTTCCTCCTTGCAGCGAAACTTAATTTTTAGTTGATATTGTAGTTACGAGTGCATTTAATATATATATATATATATATATATATATAGTTTGTATACTGCTCTTATATTTAAAGGAAACTGGATACACTTAGGATAGAATTCAATTCGTTTCTTGTTTAATGCAAATAAATAAATAAATACCCGGACAATGCAGTTAGTATGTCCATATAATTTTTCAACATATTTTAGTATACATAATAAAGATTTATTTATAATTACAATCACGTATATAATTTCAGCGTATCTCTTCGCATCCTCGAAGCCTTGTTTCTCCTCAGAATCGAACTTGATCGAATAAGGTGCATGAGGGTGAAATGAAATTGAGTACGAAGAAGCTGACTGAAATAGTGGGAAAAAACCTGGACCGAATACAGGAATACAAACCTTTTCTCTAAATATTGACTCATCATTACCTTTAAAATTTAAAACAAATAAGATATTTCATAATTAAAATCTATCGTTCCTTTCACCTTTCAAACTGTTTCAAGAACAATAGTCTAACATTCCGAAAATTATTTCCGAATTCTTTCGAAATATAAGAAGCTCGTATAAAAATTGCATGTATAAATAATTTTATTTTTCATCCGCTATTTATTTTAAGGGGAAACGATTACACGGAAGTCATGAATTTAACATGCTTCAATTAGGATTTCAAAATTTTACCTTGTATTATATTATGACGTTAAACTTAGGATAATATTTAAGATTAGTGAACGCTTTTGGAGGTCGAACCAAAGAAACAAGACATGCTACGTAATAATCTTTACGCATTACTGCAACTTTAATATCCACATCTCTTCCTAAAACTTATTACTGAACTTCCCTTTCAACAATTTTCTGCTGGGTTCTTGTTCTAAACGTTATTATTTTATTCTTCCCATTATTTTCCCTGTTATTAAACGAAAAATGGAATAATAGTTACCAATGAGGTATTCTTTTTAAATAAATTTGTTTTTTGCGCATATATATTCACATGTTGAAAATTAAATATTTCATGCGAGCTTCATGAAGCAGTAAAACATTTGTAACTAAAACCTCTCCCGTACATTATTCCTGCAACATTATATTGCCAGTCCTCGTGCTATTTCCAATGACACAATTTCTGTCATTCCCCTCTGGATTTCCAATGTTTCTTCAGGAACATTATTGCCACAGACAGAAATTGCAATAATGCGAAATATAGAAGTAGTTTCCAGAAGAAGATATAAACCCTGTTAAGAGATAAATTAGTAAGAGAGGGCAATATCTACTGAGTTAGGATGAATTGAGGCATGTCAGACAAGAGTCGTCTGATTTTCGAGCTGCGAGGAACTCCGCTCACCACAGATGAATCGACACGAAGCATAAAAGTGAGTGCAGGGGCAAAAATACTTAATTCAGAATTAAATTTAAAAGGTAAAATGGAGGGAACTGTTTGGAGAAAGACTGCTCAGGACTTCCATAGTCTACTTTTAAGACAATTACAAATTTGCTGCTGAAGAAACTGGTCAGTGCAAATCTCGAAAATCCTGTCACCTTTTAGAATGCAAACGTACTTAGCTCAGCTCAGACGGTTACACGCACTTTCTGAAATTGACAGTCTGTTTATGGATCTTACGTTTTCCGTAAAGAGTGAATGGGGACCGAAAAAACTCGCTGTGTTATTTTGCTTATTTCCTTCATTTTCCTGACTGCCTACCACCTTATTTCTGTTTCATTCCTGTTTAGAATTCAATATGCTTCTCGTTACGTTCCCTTTCTCTGTCTGAAGCAGGCACAGGAATGACCATGACAGTTCAATACCATCGTGTTCAGGTTAAAAATCGTTCGATAGAAAGGTTTCCTGGAGATCCGAACTCTTCTGCAGTGAAGAAGTCACTGCTAAGGAAGTGTGCTCCACGATCTCTGCCTTCACAGCAGATAATAGTGCCGCGGAGAGACAAAATGCAAAGCAGTCTTCTTCCTGCTACTACAGTATAAAATGCCGTCAGTAGTCAGCATTAAATACTGTTATGAAACATTGCGGACATAAGTTATTAATTCGGTTCTTCGTGGTTCGCCTCTTCGGTGAAATTGTAAAGCATTGTTGATAAATTAACGAATATGTGAAGGGTGACCGACCTTTCGGCTTTCCTGAGCCATGTTGGTGGAACCCGAGATGTTTTGGGTTACATAGTTCGACATTGATCCAGACATTTATTTAGGCTTTGTATAAATACAACTATAATCAAATTTAAACCATGTAGACAAACTAATGTATGAATATCTGGAGTGATTGCAAATTCTCAGGGCGTCCTCAATGTTAGGTATTCTGGATCTAATTGTATGCCTAGTGTGCTTCACTGCTTAAAGCAATTTTCATCAAATGTTCATACTACCAAAATATTATATTAACAGCGCATGAGTATGCAACGAAGAAAATAGGTCTCTGACCAAGGATGATTAATACATGTCCATTAAAGACTGTACAAATTTCTTTGTAAGTTGGATGCCTGTTTGCAGATTTCATATTCCATTTGAAAAAATGCTGGCAGAATTTCTATATCGACTATAAATGAAAAAACTTTTTCTGTAAATCTCTAAAACTGCTAACATTATTTTCTCGTTCCACAGAATCTTCTTGAGCCATGTAGATACTTACTTGGGCCGCGAGTTGGACGAAAGAATTACATGTAGAGGACAGCTTAAGTATTTTCAAGGTAATTAATAAATGGATTGATGATGAAAATGAAACCCGTGAAAGTCTGTTCGTACTCTATATTTCTGCGTCCCATTCTTTTCTTACATAGGCCTAATGAATTGTGTGCTTCTACTTGTCAATATTGCATATTCACTATTACACTGAAATTTATACGTCAGTCATACGATGCAGTCTCTAATATTTCTCCAACTGTTTCACGAAACAACTAAGTTGTGAAGTCAAGCAGTGGTAATCAGTGCATTGCGGTGATTTAAGTTAAGCTTTCTGTGTACTCACGGAAAGCTGGGAATCCGGCGGGGAAGTGCGCCTGCAAAGGCGGGGGCGGCGCGGGCGGCTGCAGGTAGAGGCGGTGCTGCACGCTGAGAACGGAGGACACCTCTGCAGGGCGGCCGTCAGCGTCAGCGTCGGCATCGCGGTCGCTGGTGCCGGGCGACGCCGTGGCCGTGGCCGGGGAAGGCCCGTAGAGGCGCGCGAAGAAGCGCCGCGGCGAAGAAGGGCGGCGCACAGAGGGCGCCTGTGGTGGCGGCGACGGCGAGGGGACGGACATGCTACTGCCACCGTGTCGCGTTCTTGGCGCCGGAAGGGGGCGGCGTCTCGGCGCCACGGCCAATGGGGAGCCTTCGGCAGGGCGCATGTGCGGGGGAGGGGGCGCACTTGTCAATTGCCTGTTAATCTGCGGTAATTAGGAAGGGGGCGGAAACAAGACGAGGCACTGTGCCGGCTATTGATTGGGTATTAACTTCGCAGAGATCCGTTACGGTGACTACTGGCTTATGATTGATCCACTTACGAGCGATTGTTTTGTTGCTGTCGCAGTGATCCCCAGCCTTCCTACATAAATGAGCACGTTGGCGCAACGAAGACGTAGCAGAGATTATAGACAAACTCGCTTTTTAAATGGCTGAACATCATAAATCATAATGAAATTAATTAATGGTATTAAAAGAATCCGCAACATAATACTGTAGTATAAAAACATTGGTGTCACTAACAAGGTAGTTCTAAGCAGAATAGGGGAAGAGCTAGCAATATGAAGGACGTTGACCAAGAGAAGGGATAGATTAATAGACTACGTTCTGAGACATGAGGGTCTTGTAAATTTAGCATTAGAGGGGAATTTGCTGACAAGGATGGAATATGCTAAGGAGATTAGGAAGGATATGGGATGTGGTAATTATGCGGAAATGTAAAGGCTTGCACAAGATAGGTTAGCATGGAGGGCAGCATCAAACCAGTCTTAGGATAATATACCATGTTTATCAAAATAATATAACATGTTCATTAAAACTTGAAAGAATTATGTTCGTATGAATATTCAACAGTCACATCGAATAAATTTACGACCAAATACAGACAAAGCGTTTATTTAGTTGAACGAACGTTTCGGCACCATATTTGGGACTTCCTCAGATAATGTGACACTTTGATTAAATATACGGAAGCTAAATGTATAAAATCCTATACATGACTGCCTACAACGTAACTTCAATCGACACGTGTAAATATATTAAATTTCATTATTATGAACAACACAAATTTCATTCCGGAAATACTAATAGAGTTTCAGTCCAATTAGTATTCCCAGCGTTGATAAACAGATTGACATGTAGCTTTGACATGTTTTCCCCTGAGTAACAATCAGCAGCAGACGGAATTTCGAGATAGTGTAAATATGTAAAATGTGTAAATCAAAAATCAACTATTTTTGGTACATCACAAATTTTGAAAAGCTAAAAAAGATTACTTTCACAATCACCAAGAATGGATGATCGAAAATTAATTAAGCAACAGGTAAAGTTACTCCTAAGAAAATGAAGATGTGTTACATTTTCGTGATTACTTTCAGCATGTGTTTACATTGATTTTTTACTTGTAGTATCGGTGTCCTTAATAAATATTACACTGTATACTTACCGACTAGAGTCTATCCAATGCTGTCTCTAGCTTTTTCTTGTCTCTTTACACTTCACTCACACGTTGTTCTGTGCTTTCATACGCTTCACATGCACATATTCAGCTGGCTTTCTTGGTATGAGTCTTCTGGTACATTGATTGTCCAGATGTCGGCTTGACGTGGAGGTGAAGCCTGACTTTAATGCTTCCCAGCATACATTTTATTTCTTCCCTGATGGTTGCAATCGGGAGATCCGTTTGAATATCGGTTCCTCGAATATACCAGAGAGCATTTACTTTATTCTGAAATGTTTGGATACACTTAATGTTTGTCACAGGAACAGACCTAAAGCTGGATACCGTAGAGTCATGTTGGTTTCAATGTTTTATTAAAAATCAGAAGTTTGTTGTAAATTAAAGGCTAGGATTTCTTCCAATTAACCAGTAATATTTTCTATATTTATGTTTAGTTCTTTTCCGTGTTTACCTTTGAATTTAATACGCGCCTTATTTACGTTTCTCCGAAGTAATCTTCTTTGTATGTCCTTCCATTCTTACGGGAATAACATCATAAACCAGTGATCCCCTACACGTAAGTTATCAACTAATCCAACTCAAACACTGTGGTGTTGTAATTATTCGGAAGAATTAGATCACACGGCTATCGTCTTTTATCACAGCGTCTCGTATGTTTAGATTATTTGAAGTTATTAAATGAATAGTCGTCGTTTATCAGTTTAATATTCTTCCCGTTATCAAAAGTAAGATTAAATGTAGTATTTTCTGTATTCTTCTTTAATTAGTCAGTGACCGCTGTTTCATGTCTGTCTGAATTGATCTCGTCTGTTACCATCAAGCTGACTGAACACGGATCCCTATTTGCATATGAGTTTCCTGGAAGGAAATGCATTGATGACATTTAGAACTACGCTGTTAAAACGAATATCAGAAAATCTATTTGAAGGTTTGTGGATATGGACTTGAATCACGAGGAGTAAACTGGACCTCATCCAACAGTGCTTCGAGCAATATTTACGACAATAACCATTTATAAGGAAAAATCAACAATAATCACAATTATATATAATTACGGCATTATTATTACAAGAGACAATGTTTTCGAAAAGTCTTTTCCTAATTTCTCAAAGATGTGTGCTGAAGAATTGAAAAATTATGACAAACAGTGAATCCAACTATACTTTGAACCCAGAAGTTTTACGTGCTTCCAAATTAGTTATTTTATCCTTGTTACAGGTATCAAATAATAGTAAGTTTCCGTGGATTGTGAAGAACAGATATATTTTAGGATAGGAAGAAAAAGTATTACTAACACTGAGAATTAGCCACACCTGGGCAGGATGTTTAAAAAAGAATTAAACATACAAAACTTTATTACTGAATATGTAAAGTATTTTCCTTCGAGGATGTTCCTCAAACCCACACCTTCATAATTTAAGAACGTGTTGGAAACAAGAGTGGGACTAGGATAGACGACGAAGCACATGCGAGGCGCCGTCATATGCCTAAGATTTACATAATTTCTAGAAGCAGTATGTTATCTATTCATTTTCATGATAATACAGACGCAATGTCCTCTGGATAGCTCGAAAAAGGAAATTAATACATATAGATATCGATTAATTTATTCACAATTGTAAAACATATCAAAACGAATAAAATTAATAATAAATAAATGTAATAAATGATGTGAGAAGCGGAAGATTTAGGAAAATTTGCTAATGTAAAAAATAAAACACAGCAATTTGTCACCGTTCGTAAAACCGCATGCTGATAAAGATGAAACATTTTTGAACAACAGTGGAGGAAGAAACTAGGGGCACTAAAACTCCACATCGTGAAAGAAAATAAGTTTTTTTCTTAAAGCTTATCAGACCACCTAATTTGGGAATGAAGCAGTTTGCTCAGTCGAAAATCATTTTTTGTATTGAAAGTGCGTGGACAGTGTAGAAAGGTGATATAAGCTGAAGGAAACACGAATTGAGCGAGGATAATGATAGACTTAGGGTGGAGGCCGAAGCCCCTGCGAGTCACCATATGTTCAGGATTTACGCGACTTGACCTCAGCAACGCAATCACGAACAAAGAAACCTTACACCCATAAAACTTCGTGATTGGGAATCACACTCTTTCCTCCGCCGGATATCAGCCATATTACCGGATAAGTGAAAGAGCACAAATTTAATTTATGTTTCATTGACCATACATCCCTGGGTCGAGAACCGAGAAACGTTGTACCCATAGCAGTTACCATATTCGGTAATGATAAAATTAATTAAAAATGTAATTCTCAGCATACAAGTAATTATTAACTTTTCAGTTTAATAATTGTTAATTCAATTTGAGTATTTATATTTTTTGTATAAGATTACAAACTTAATGATAAAGCATACTAAAATATAAGATTCTCGATGAATCAACCGCGTGAAATTAGCATTTAGATACGTTTCGGCGAAATTCATTCCCGCCGTCGTCAGATCCATACTGTTGCAGACTTCAAGTTGGTAATCTTGAAATAGCATATGGAGGTAATTGAAAGGGGGGTTGTGGAAAGTAGAACAAAGTAGCCAAGAGTTGACTAGGCTCTCCCCGGCAGGGAAAACCCTACAAAACCTACACTCTTGATGACGCGAGGCCCCATTCCACGACTCGATCAAATTTGAGGGGCTGCTGGCCAACTGGTCCAATGGAATCTGAGAACACCCTTTGCCGTATACCGAAGGCCTGTGGCACCCATGCATGCACCTCTCAAACTGCTCAAGGTCGTCTCACCTTAATGTAAAAATCCTTGGCCTGGGGCCAAGGTGGGATGCATACTGTCGAGACCATTATCCCAGGTAGTGTACTGCAGGTGCTGTCCAATGAAATTGCCGAAGTGCTGCAAAATTTCGACTTTCCATGTCCTGATTGGTCTTGGCGGGGAATCCGATGATGGTCGGTAATAAATAGATTCCATGTCGTACTGATTTGGAAGCCAGCCTATCGAGTGGCATTTCAAAATCTGTCTTGTGACCTGCCTTCAGTAAATGCTCGGCCGCCGAAGATTTATCCCGTTGTTAACACAGCGCTGTTCAACAGTCCCAATCGTTTGTCATATATTCTCTTGACTAGAGTTACAAGTTACCTTGTAAGCCCCAGCACTGATCCCAGCATTTGTCTTCCTTTGTTTGTGACCGGAAAGCCGTTTTCATGTTATATCTGGCGAGAACTATTTCCATTTTCGCCGTTGTGCTGTCAGCAAAGGGAATAAATTACTGTTGAAATCGGCGTTAATTCATACTTTGCACTTGATTATTATTGGCTTTCCGGAATGGCTTCCTTTTCTAAGCGTTAGTGTATCCGTTCTTCTCTTGAGATTATTTCACTCTGCCGTCAAGTTATTTGTTGACGAAGGCATTAATGAATGACACGTTAGTACAAAAATTCATAAACAAAATTGAAAAGAGATCGGTTTTATATAAAAAATAGTTCGAATATTAATATAAAAAATATTCAAATAAGTGTGTTTAATTGATGTTCCTGAATGGAGCGTAAAACTTTGCTTGCAACATCGTACGACTGTAAATGGAGGATGAACCCAACGTTCACGTTTATTTTTTTTCAACATTATTCCGTCTAATACGTTTTATAATAATTACAGCTCTGAATAATATTAGCTATAGCATAAAAACCTGCAAATCAGAGTAGATTTCAGCCAGCACTGAATGTTTTTGGGGGGGTTAACAGGCTACATGAGGGTGATTCTGAAACAGGCAACTCCCCTTTAATAGGAAGGGAATTGAGAAGGGGGGATGCGGAAAGTATAAATCTTGTAGTGTTGTCACCGTCTCTTATTTGGGGGATGGTTAAATTTTTGAATATAAAATATTTATATGTAGATGTGTATGTGTATGTGGCATTGTAAAATAATATCCAAACATCATTTTTCTGACAAAGTTTAATAAGAAGTAAATGAAAATACGGTCAACTAAGTCAGCAAATAAATTTAATTAGTATATAATTAATATAAATACGTTTCATCCAACTTTGTGAAACTCTTCAGGTAATTTTTTTAATGGACAAATTAATTATACTGCTGGTAATTTGGTGTCGCGGACGATCTCCCGCGCCGGTTAAATTAACTTGCTGACTTATTTGGCCGTATTTTTATTTATTGTTGTAAAATAAAGGTCGGGAAACACTGATTTAGCCTCCAAGCAACTATTCATTCGCCAATCAAGTCTATTCACATTAGAACAGCCGTAGTGCAATGGTGCTGGCGGGGAGGGAGGGGGGGGTGGACTCGCCCGGTCCGCAATTTTAGGGGTGTTTATTTATTCTTGTCAAAAGTTAGTTTACAGCATCTGTAAATTTTAGCGCATTTTGGATTTAAATACCTAAAGAAAGGGGCAGGGAATTTACCCTATGCCTCCGGTGACTGAGACCCACTTTAGTGATTGACAAGAGTGGGAAATAAGCTGAAAGACACAACCGTTAGCTTATAATAGAAGACTTTATGGACACAATATATTTATTTATATTTACAGTAAGTCGGAAATTTGAACTTTTATATTATGAGCATAAAGTTTTTATTCACTTTATTGAGACAGAATAAATTGATGAATATTTTTTCTCAATATAAAAGAGCCATTATAGTACAAAAATCAGAAAGTGAAGGTTCCAGATTTCTGAAAATAATTAAGAAAAACTTAACATAAAAGTATAGAAAATATAATATCTCAAATTTAAATATTTCTTATGTATATGATAGAATGAATAACTTCATATGGCATGATAAGCTGAATAATTATAATATGAAATATTTACAAGAAGCTATACTCTCTCTCCATTCACATTTCATATTTTACCTAACTCACTACATTAATATTTATTGAAATAAATTAGGAGATGACCTTTAGTTTATGGGACCAAAAGAAATTGAGAAATGGTAATGTCACAAAAAGGTGAATAGCAAGAGATGTAGTACATTGAGTTGAAAATAATGGAACATTAGAAATTTTCTGCAGCTAATAAGGAAATACAATACAATCAGGTCACAAACATTTCTTCTAACTAGAATCAAGGGCTAACATATTTGTGTCTCATTTTTCACTGATTGCATTGTGAAAACAGTTCAAGAATGTTTTACACACATTAAGAATTATATGCAAATGTAGCTCCTAAATTCTTTTTGTGTATATTGACAGTTTGCATTATGGAAATGTAAATAATTGTGCATAGACTTGTAACTAAAACAAATCTAAACCAAATAAATATTAACTTACAAAGTAATATTTTGTTTCAGCTTAAATAATTTTTACCAAGAGTGCAGTTTCTTCATCAGCATTTGACAAACTTTATTGGAGTAACTATCTTTCCAGTTTGCCTTACAGCCCAGGTAGATCAAACACCTTGATATTGTCTGGCATTATTTCTTGGTAAAAACATCAGTGAATTTTGACATGTGATCATATATTTGAAAAAAGTAATCCTCATTCTAACTTTCATATCACATTTCTGAATATTTTGGAAATAGAAAACTAACAGCAAAAGTGGATGCATCTTTGCATTTCAATGATTATTACAAACCTATACAATGAATAATTTTAAGAACATATTGAGTGTACCTCATGTAACATTAATTTAATATGTTTTGCTATACTCACATTATAACCACTTTTATTTAAAGCTGCAGCACTTCTATCATTGTTATTTAGGAAACATGTGCAAATTTCTACAAGGATGAATGAAGATCTTTTGTTCACTTTATGTGAAGGTTAAAATATTCCCATGATTAAATGTGTAGATAAAATTTTTGCAATAAATCTTTTCAGCTGACACACAGTGACCCTTTGAGTGTAGGCTGCAATAAAGACCTCCACTTGGTATATTGTTCTGCCACCTGAGCTGTCCAAGTTGAAACCCTGTCAGGCACAAATTCCTCCATCCATTGTATACACCTGAGCTTGGGCTCATCTACAATTTTCTAGATCATGCCAAATTTCAGGACTTGAATGAAAAAATATATAATATACAAATTGATTGTGTGCGAAATAGTCTTTAATTCCAGAATAGAATAAATGTTTTCAAATGAAGCTAAGCCATGAAGACTATAAAACTAAATAAAAGTATCATCATAGAAAAATCTAGACCAGACCAAGAATCAATCCCAGTTTTGGGCATCATTTGAGAGCATTTCTTCTGATCATGAAGTAAAAAGTGTATAAATGTTTAATCAGTACAATTGAAAAATATTGTCATAAGGTTAGATTTTAACTCATTGAACAAAGAAGTAATCAATTAAAGGACAAAATTAAGTACCACATATCATTTCTGAAATCCTTTTGCTCTAGTCAGGTATTCAAATTACCATACATTGCACAAATCAGCCGATGAACTCAAATGTTAGATTTATTCTATATTTAATTTAAAAAATTGTGTATATGAGTCAGGAAATTACATTGTCATGTTAATTAAAACAATTAATAGGGAAAGGACATTGAGATACAAAGTAGGTGACTTACCTGAGGTTCATAGATGGTAGACACCTTGTCAGGTTTAGTGTACTTGAATTTTCGGAGGCACAGCCCCCTTCATCAGAAAGTTAGGAAGACATTTCCAGTGATCGGCTAGCCGATGACTCATATATATATACAGAAATGGGGGGCGATTCTATTAAAGCTATTTATTCTCAATTGTAGTGTATTTGTTGGATTAAAATGAAATATTTATTACATTTTGAAATAAAATTGATCAAAAAGTTGTTCAATAATTTAAAAAGATTAATATATTTCCTTGCATACATATGTTATTGGATTCATATGATTTGCTTTATTGTTCAGGTCAAGCTTGAATCCAGATCTTAATAACTGGATTTATCTCCTGAAAAATAAATTACTGAATGACCACAAATCAGCATATTGTTCAATTCCATACAGTTATTGCATCTCATTATTGTAAGTTAATAATTAATAAATTAAGATACCATTGCAAGCATAACATCAAAATAATTCAGCAATATGCCCAATATTATTTAGTCTGATATTGTAAACTAAATTATTCTATGTTTTACATTTGAAACCTTCTTGTATTTTAATAGCCATTGAGCAAGTAGAATACAATATAATCTTAATACTTTTAAATGGAAAATAACTTTTACAGGCCAGTTTAGTTTTAGGAAAAGTACTCATAAGCAATATCAGTATTTTACATTTCGAAGAAGGGTTAAATAAATCCAATAATAAATGCTAATGAGTAGGAAAAGTCAGAAAATTTTCAAAACCATTTGTTTCGAAAATTGAATTCTGTTGAATATATCTGATTTTTTGTTTAAATCAGCAACTTGTAGAGGACTATTCAAATAAATTAGGTATACTTATTACCAAGTTTTATAATATCAATGTTCACTGTTATCAACAAATACATTAATAACAATGACATAAATTCATTAATCACAAGTAACAAAAACAAATTACCTATGAATCCTTAAAATCATTACCAGTGTACAAAAGGGAGGAGAATATGCAGGAGCAATATTTTTTTTAAATTTCGCATCTCACTAAGGAAGTTTAAAATACTAAAACTACATTTTACTGTGAACACTGAAACATTTTTGGATATACACTCATATTCCTTACTGTAATTTATTACTTAAATATTTATTTATATGGTTAGTATGAATTAATAGTTATTTTAACTGTAATTATCATAATAAGTTTAGTGTAAAAGGCAAGCATTGTTTTTATTTTCAGTTGCTTACTGAGATAGAAGTGATAAGTAAAGTATTATAAATCACTCGAGTTCACTTTTCTCCTAATGATCTATCAATAATTATTAGTCTAAATTACTAAATATTTTTCATAATTTATATTATAAAACATTTCAATAAGGATTTAGAACATAACAAAAAATTTAGATTATTCAGATCAATTCTGTAGTGTGTTTTGTTTAGGCTATAAATGTCATGCATTAGTAGTTATTTCCAAAACTCACTATTAATAAAATATTAATTGTGTTTCTTTGTCCAGACAACCTACTATAAGTATTTATGAAATATCGTACCAAAAAAATAGAATATCATACTCATCATGTAGAAGTATTTTCTATTAATAATAAATAATAAAATAAATAAAATTATTCTCCCTCATATGGGATTAAGTCATAAATATATTAGAAAGTACAGTCAGTATTCGCTCCTTATTTCTAATATAGTAATTTAGTCTTATTAAAACAAGAAAGATTGCAAAACACGAAAATTGAGAGTCATAGCTTACTTTAAAACATGTCTTTCAGAAAAAAGAAAGAGAGGTTTTGTTCACCAGATGTGTTATTAACAATTGATGGGATATTATAAATTCATTGTGAGTAATGTACTATCAACATATTGTGATCAACAAATTATCATCAAAATGTATATTGAATTCAACATTGATAATCATCACACAAATATATACATCCAAATGACAAAAAGAACAGAAAAAATTATAATGAAATATGAAAAAAGGAGAAAAACTGAAAATAACAGAAAATTGAACAGGAAATTAAATGAAAGAGTGAAAAAGGGCCACAATGGCCTAAATAAGAGATTTTTTATAGAATTTAGTTAAATACCCAAACTATTAATTGGTTACACACTGTATGAAAATCAAATATGCATGGTTGAAACATGGAGATACTGTAAGATATGGATTATATTTGTAGTAATTAAAGGTTAGGATATGACAACATATCACTAACCAGAGATGTATCATACTAAAACAAAAACTTATTCATGATTAATTGCAAGTTTAAAAAAGGAATAAAATAAGAGTTTGGAAAAAATAGTATTCAGCAATGCTGAGTGAATGTGAGAAATATGCAATGGTTATTGTGATGGGAATAAACAAATTAAATTACGTAAATACTGTTGAGTAAGAATTAAATTAATAGGTTGCAGCTTAAGAAAATAAAAAAGGAAAATCTATTGATCAATCAAGACACAATGAACAAATTTGTCAGAGGTGAAAATACAAACCAAAAGTGAAAGAAAGAAAAGTTACAATGCTTTAAGAATGAAATACATAGGAAGGAAAAATGAACGAAAGAAAAATATTTAAAAGTTGAGAAAGAAATGAATTTGTCTTAAACTGATTTACCAATTTGAAAGAAGATATTGGGGAACCTACACAGTTAGATGAAAGAATGAAACAACATGGAAGCTGATGAAAATAATCTGTTAAGGGGCATTAGAAAAAGGTAAAACAACAGATTGTTGTTTTAAAGAGTGTAACATAAGGATTCAAATTATTATCTCTGGTATATATTTCTGAATATGGCTTGTACCCTGGCTATGTAAGATATCAATTTTCATAAGTTACAGATATTCATCAATGTAACTGAGACTGATGGCTTTTGAAGCAGGCTGAGGACCCAGTTGGTGCACATTGGTGGACGTCAGATCTCTTGAACTAAGTGGGAATATTTTCCATTTGTTCTGGTAATGTCACTTACAGACTCTCCCTGCTGAGACAGCAAACCATAATACTAAAAAACTGAGCATCTCAACCTGGCTGCTCGTCTATTTCATTACAACTTCCATAATGCTCTACTTATTACTTCTGCCCTGCCTCAGTCAATGATTATAATGTGTGACTGACAGCCAGTGGCCCTGTCAATTCTCTATGGCCACAAATATGAACTTGTCCCTCTCGAACAATCCCCAATCTTCCAGCTGTGCCAAACCCTTCAATCCATCTGTACAAATTGGAATGACATAGATATACAATCATTACAAGATTAGTTATGTTGGGTGCTTATCAAATGATAAAACCTTGTGTCAGTGTAAGAAAAATTATATGATATTCAATTAATAATTACTCATTATTGCTTGATGCAGGATCGTATTGTTATGGCAATCAGACTGAATTTATCAATTTAATGTTCAACATAAAGCTTATTTAGTCACCCAGGAGGATTACCTGTGGAACTTTTCTCTCGCAGGCATGTATCCCCAGAGTCTGATTCTTTTCAAAGTTCTCACGTGCCGAGACACCTTCACCTATTTTAGGAGGTTTATGTATGGAGTCAAAGACCTTATGCATAAGGCAAGAGTTATCCGCTGATCCCATTGGATCAGTACCCAATAGCCCGACCTAGTTTATGCAGGTTTTCTAGTGTTTTCTCAGCATCTGTTTACATGAAACACCAGGTAGGATACATAAGCTATAGCCTGGGGACCCTAGTCAACCCTTGGTTACCGTGTTCTACCTTTCACATCCCCCTTTTTATTTTCCATTCCTATGCTATTAAAGGAGAGATCCCCCCCCCCCCCCGAAAAAAACTTACTTAGTCCATAATTTAGCAACCATGAACTTTGGCTGTTCTGGAAGTTTTTTATCAGTAAACGTCATCATCAATTTGTTTAATTATATACAACAGACGTTAAAGTTGAACCTTTTTTTATCAGGCTGTACTTTGCAAATGCTGTACTTTATCTTCGGAAAATTAAAGAGTAATGTTTGATATTGATTCATACACGTGTAGCCCACGTCTATTTTTATCTGGAGTTGTCACAAGTAGGGGAGCATAAAAATGTATTCATCGGCTGTGTCGTATTCTTCAAAATAATATATATCACATCTACGCAAACTCTATTTTACTGTTGGCAGCTGTTGATGAAGTGTTGCATAAGAAGAGGAAGGGGGCCGTACGATTCCCAGAGCAAAACCGGAAGTAACGTCTGCTATCATCTTCTGGCTCTCCAGTAACTACTAGTCTGGCTATTTCTACATCGTCATCGAACTTATGTAACATCATAGTCTCCAGGAAAAATATGATCCGTTTAAATCTGAAAATGAGATGCGGCTCTATGGTACATCACCTTTGACCCCAAAACTACTTAGTTGTAAGGACTCAAATAAATGTAGACGTGTTAAACAATATGTTAATAAACTAAATTTGAAGTCATAATCACGTGTTACAAAATAAGGTAGTTTCAAGAAATGTAATGAAAATTAAATATTTGTGGTTTTTCAGGATAATATGATGTACGGCGATATATACAAGTGAAATATTTCTTCCGCAATACATTATAAAATAACAATAATGATAACAAAGACTTAATTTAGCAAAGAAATGCTTCTCACTACTACATTTTACATTTCATAAACTCAAATGTTTAAATAAACAATCCTTAAAGTTATTAACAGTCTTACATTCCTTAATTTCTATTGGTAACTCGTTAAATTCTTTCATACCGCTTTTTTTAAATCTAACCCAGCCCTAGTAATGTCTAATTCTACTTTACTTCTAACATTCTATGGGTTTCTATCTTACTTGTAATGAGTTAATATAAATTTGGGGAGAAATGTATTTTTATTTTTCATCCGGCCTGGTAAGAATGCAGATGTCTCCATTTGTGCTAACGGTAATGGGTACCTTGACAAAGGGGAGAGAAACGGTCAGGTACAAAACTCAGAAGAGATGGGAAGGAGAAGTAGTAGTTTCGACACCAGAACGCGCCCCGTCCAGGGTGAAGGAAGCCGACGACTGACAATTGCCGCCTACTAGTCAGCGGAGATTTTAGCAGGTCGGAAGAAAAATTTCATATAAAATTACATGGATCATGTTCCACAAAACCCACCACAAAAGCCATACCCCCACGCATACTCTGTCTTGTAAAGAGTTCTCATGTGTTTCAATTTGTTGAAGATAAACCTTTCGTTATTAAAAAAAACAATTAAATTTTATTTAGAGCACTCATAAAAAACTAAATAGAAAATAACCGTAAAATCTAAATAAAACAAGAAGTCCATTACATACATATAAGCTAAATAATTATTAAACTAGGACGGAAAAACTATTTATACATTTGTACAAAAATATCATGGCATGAAATTTTATAAAGCCAATTCATTTCTCTTAACATCACTGTGTCTGTGACAAAGATAATTATTAATTTCCTATTTTGCAACTTGTTGTGTCTGTCCATATATCTATTAGATACCCCTTACAATAATTAAAAATTGGAAGTATAATACAATTTAAATTATTGTTTTATATTCCTTGGTTAAAAGTTTTCCTATTCTATATCAAAATTCTAACCTTCTACTTATCTTTCTACCAACACTCCATTTTCAAATTATGATCCAATATGGCTCCTAAATAATTAAAATCAGTAATTCTATCCATCTTATTATTGCCTATAACTACTTCATAATTATCACCTGAACTACTAAAGATAACTTTCGTGCCAATATACGTTAATTTAGTTTTCAACACATTTAACTTCACTGTATTTACACAAAGATGCATACTCAATTTACTTAAAGCAAGGTTTTCTTTAATCCTTTTATTTAATTAAACTAATATAGTTATTAGCGACTACTGTAGGGGGAAACTCGTTACCTGTACTTTCACAGTGTGAAAACGCACACACAGCATTGAACCCTGGACCTCTGTAATGCGAGGCAGCAACGCTAACCACTGCACAAGGTTTATTTTATGAACTAGATTAAGTTGATCTTTTCCATACATGAATATAGCGCATCATCAGCATAGCAAAAACATTTTTTTATTCATATACAAAACTTTTATCATAATGATTGTCAGTATAATTTTTTAAGAATTGTTTCATAGTAACGCTGAATAGACATTATAGAAAGGAAGTCAATCAAAAATTCCTCTAAAACAGAAAAGTAAAACAAAATTTCCTACCTACTACATGACTTCTGCTTCCAGCCATATAATGCACCATTATTCAGTGTTCGTATTTTGCAGGAGTGGGTTCAATAACATGAGAGATACGTGTCAGAACAACCACTAGAGATGTCATTCTAATTGAGCATTTGTGGGCAAAGTGGAAAAAGCCAACCAGGAAACAAGATCCGCGACCATCAAATCTTACCCAATTGGCAGTAGGTCTATTATTTATCAGACATGGTGTCTGATTGCTTGAATCACCTTCCAACTTCACGTGCCGTGGTTTCAGGTTACTTGAATCACTTTTCAACTTCTCGTGTCGAGAAGAATTAACAGATGATCGAACGAATTACTGATACGACGACCACAACAATCTGGCCATTGAATGGTACTCTTTGGGTTTATGAATTTATTTATAAATGGGGAATAAATTATGAGCCGTGCAATGAATGTTGTTGGCGTTCAGGTCTAAGACTGGTCTGAAGCAAGCCTCCTTGCTAACCTTTTCATTTCCGCATAACTACATCCCACATCCTCCCGAATTTGCTTAGTGTATTACATAATTTGCTACCCTCTTCTGTTCTTTCCCCAAACACTTCCCTCTAATGCTAATTTTACAAGACCCTCATACTGAAAATGTAACCTATTAATCAGTCTCTTCTCTTGGTCAACGTCCTCCATATTGTTCGCTCTGCCCCTATTCTGCCTTGAACTTCCTCGTTGGTTACACTATATACCCATATGATTTTCATAATTCTCCAATAGAACCACATTTAAAAGGCTTCTATTATTTTCCTTTCTGCAACTCCTACCGTCCACGTTTCGCACCCATATAAAGTCACACTCCATAGGAGCATTTCTAGTAATGATTTATTAAGTTCACTCTTCTATTCCTCTTTTTGCAAAAGCCTTTCTTTCTTGTTCTATCCTGTTCTTTATGTCTACTATATTTATACTATCCCTAGTTACTACGCTGCCAAGTAACAGAATTCCTTCACCACCTTCAAAATATTCCTTCCCAATCTAACACCCTTTCTTATTCCACTGTTTCCCATACTAAATTCCATTACCTTGGTTTTCCCTCTATTAATCCTCATATTAAACTCTTTCTGCAGGACCACGTTCATTCCATTTATTATGGTTTCCAAGTCTTCTTCTGACTCGCCTAATACTACCATATCGTATGAATATATAATTTATAAGTTTTAGATTTAAATTAAGGGAAGGTTAGAAATAATAGCTAATAATTAACAAAATAATTAATTACACGTGCATTTAAATTGACCGTTGCTAACTTAATCGGGAACAGGAATATCATTTGTCTCAAGGAAATCTTAAATATTGGTGGATAAATTACGAAACCATGCTTAGGGCGAGAACACTAAACAGAAACGACCAGAGGCGAGAAACAGAAATGTGGGTACAGCACCAAGGCGTTGTCGATCATCCCTGACGTCCTTGCTGGCTGGTCTGCAGGTTTGTTGACTGGTGACTGCATCGTGCCGGAGCTGCGGCAAATTGTAGCGTCTACAAGCGTCTCGACTAGCGCATAAATTTTGCTAGCCTTTGCTGATTGAGTCCGACAGAAATTGAATCCGAAAATATGACTGACTGAATGAATATAAGTCTGAAAGTATATATCACTGAATGATCCGGAAAGAATATGAATGAAATGGCCCGCTGTCCAAGTTGTGCGTTGGTATCGATCTCGACGTCCCGCCCAGATTTTGAAATTTTACCCCCATTTAAGTCGTGGGCGTGATTTTTTGTCCTTATGTAAGGGTCAAGTTTTATGTATGATTTCCTCGTAGTGTGTCATCCAAATTCTTGGGACACTACTCTGTGGGTGCTTTCGTCGTTGACGTTGATGTATAGATGGCGCAATAAAATTGTCGCTTACTCTTCGTTTTGACAGACATGCCTGCTTTGTTTTGACTACCGGACACAAGGGTGAAGTCTACGCTTCGTTCAGTCGTGAACAACACAGGCCGATGTGCAGCTGAGCATTCCAGGATTCAGATCAGTCATCTTGTTTACACGAGCTGACAAGATAGCTTCCTGGTAATTACTATCTGTCGCCCGATGTCTTCGGTATTTCACCAGCCTCGTCCAACGAGCTAGAACATAACCTTATTGTTTCTCTTTCTGGCCGATAAGATGACTGTAATTCGTCATTTAAGTAACTAATCGCGATCATTCATGGTCCCGACTCCGTCCAGCTTATGTATAACTTCTGTTACATATATATTAAATATTTTTCATAATTATAAAAGAAAATTGTATAATTACATAATTATTCTGGCAATTAAATATATGATAAATAATTTAATTAACCTCTTTGTCAGTAGTTTTATAATTTAAATATGAAATATAGGACGTTTCGTCTCTCATTTGAGACTTCATCAGGTAAAATTTATATGCACATGGAACCTCACTCCATGACTCCTTCGGCCGAAGTCATGGAGTGAGATTCCATGTACAGCTAAATTTTTACCTGAAGAAGTCTCAAATGAGAGACGAAACGTCCAAATATTTCATATTTAAATGATAAAAATACTGACAAAGAGAAAATTGCATTAATTTTGATGTGATACGCAATCGCGTACCGCATATATATATATATATATATACATAAGACCTATTTCTACAAACAGGTATAACTAAACAGATTAAGTATCGTTTTTAATACAATCGGAAACCACTGTAGTGCTGAGAAGAAACCCAAGTCCGTCAGGGATTGTCTTATTACCATTCAATATTTTTTGTATGTGCAATATTTTATTTTTCAGACAATATTAGTAGCTTGCTACAGTTTTATATTTGATGGAGCAGAAACAATATATTATCTCATGTTTTTATTTAGTTTCCTGACAACAGTTTTAATTTCAAACCCGATTTATGAAATGGAAAACAATGATTTCTCAGCAGAGCGTCTTTCGTATTGTACGCTAAAAAATTAAAGACTCGAATACGATTAAACGCCAATTCAAACGGAGGAAAACTTTGTATTAGGCCGTTAATTTATTTAATTTACCTAAAGGGTTTTCGTTTATTACACTATAGAATAATATATTAAACAAATTTACAAAAAATAAAATTAAAATTAGAATAAACACTCCTCGCTAACCTATTCTACGCAAGCCTTTGCATTTCTACATAACTACCACATCTCACATCCTCCCTAATGTGCTTAGCGTATTCCATCCTTGCACTCTTCTGTTTTTACTCCATGCACTTCCCTCTAATGCTAATTTTACAATATTAATCTACCCCTTCTCTTGGTCCAAAGTCCTCCAAATTGTTCTCTCTTCCCCTATTCTGCTTAGAAATTCCTGGTTAGTTAACCTATCCAACCATCGGATTTTCAGCATTCTCTTTTAGAATCACATTTCGAAAGCTTATATTCTTATTCTGTCTGCAACTTCTACCATCCACATCGCATATATATAAAGTCAATTATTTTTAATATTCCTTAATTACTTTTAACACTTTGTTATTATTTACATTCAAAAAACTATGTTTAACTTACAATACGATATGCTTAAGTACTACAGAGAAAACAAAATATATCAATTGTACCCGGTATATAATATTGATAAATATTGCTAATATCTTATACTGTCTTATACTATTGTCTTATATATTTGGTAATGTCTATACTAAGCTGCACTCAACTCCATGAATTCTTGAACAGAGTAGGAGTGACTAAGAAAAAAGTTCGTTAGTTAATGTTTGAACTTGTTTATATTTATTTTTAACTGTTTAATGGAGGCTGGAAGTTTATTAAATATGCTAATAGCATTATAAGGGACGCCATTTTGTACTATAGTTGGAGACTTTCATTCCTTGTGTAAATTATTTTTATTTCTGATATCAAAGCTATGGACATTTGAGTTTGTTGTGAATAGGTGACTGTTATTAATCACAAATAACATCATTGATTGAATATACTGGCAAGTAAGAGTAAATATTCCCATTTTCTTGAAGAACCCCTTGCATGAAGTTTTTGGTGGAACCTGACATAATATTCTGATTTTTTTTCTGTCTTTTCCTGATGCATTGCCCCATAATATTATACCACATGTTATTAAAGAGTGAAAGTATGCAGAATAAGCTAATTTCCTTATGGTTACGTCACTACAAACTAATTTCCTTATGTTTACGACACTACAATTTGACACAATTCTAACAGCAGTTTTCCGAGCCTAGTTTTCTCTGGAGAATGTTAATCTTATATTTCCAATTTAATCTATTGTCTACTTCACATTTATTTGTTGTTAGTGTTACAGAATTCAATGTATCATAGTGTGTCTGAAACTGCACGAAATCAGTCCCATCACAATTGACTCAAAAGTAGTGAAATACCAGCGTTAGAGTATAATTGGCAGCATTTTCCAGACCATTTTGCTTACTTGTTACCAAAAAGTATAGAATTAGAGGATGAATTTATGGCTTTAGGTAAGTCATTTGTGTAGATTAAGAAATTAAAAAATTAAATAAATGTTAAGAAATCTCGTAGAAAAGTAATTAATTTGGAATAATGTTCTGTGGTCTTACAACGCACGGAATATAAATGAGATTCTTTCAGACGTCAAACGATTTTACCTGATACTGAAAACGTATAGTGAGAGATTATCAGTTCACTCCATCCCCTTGAAAACAGCGTTTCCTGTTGGAACCTTACTTTGGCCCCAGTCTGGGTTTAATTGCGCGCAAAATAGACCGTCTAAACTACAAGAGTAATTTCTCCACATCTCGCTACAGCGTACACTATATATTTCATACAAATTATTTATCGCCTTATATTACCAATAAACTCGTTGTAGTTGTAACGATGTATTTCTTTTTTTAAAAAAAATTCCTTACTGATTATTTTAATCAAATGGTTAGTATACATTTTTTAAATTTAATTTATTGAATAAAATAGGAATCAGAATAATGGGTTCTTAAGCTATTTTTGATGTATTCGGAATGTCCTGATGGGGTTCTCTCCAGTGATCTGACCCCTGTTACCCCAATTGTGAGGTCAATTGGCCAGCTTCGTTTTAATCTTCTGTGGCTTCTGTATTGCAGCAGTGGTTGAATAAGAGGGTTGGTATGGTATTTCCAGTTTCTTGTGGTGTTTATTGGCTCTTTTTTGTATAACATCCTGGATGAAAGGTATGCCTAGGTCCTGATGTAGTTTGTTGGCTCACATACCATGGAGCATCAACCATGGATCTGAGGATTTTTGATTGTGCCCTCTATTATCGCAGTGTTGGACTTGTTGGAACATCCACAGAGCTCTATTCCGAATGTCCGCATAGGTTTAATAATGGTTTTGTACAGTGGCGGCTCGTGAGTATTTAAAGTTATGTGCTACATCACCCAAGACAAGTTTTAGGAGGATAAAGATATTAATAATACTACAACATCTACTGGGTTGTTGATACTCCACGACCCGTAAAATGTTGTTCCGTCCCCATCACGTGCAATAGAAACAAAATTGTAAAAATATATAACCAAATTGGCGCAAAATCTTAACACGACATATTTATACGTATTACATATTTTAAATAAAGAAAGTTATTTTAGGAAAAATACACATTATGTGAATATTGTATGCGGATCGTACGGTAATTTTCTCAGAATTATGAAAGTCTTTGAAATGCCGCCTGTTGAACGTTATTTATTTTTCATAAACTTTGATTAAACCAAATAAACCACAACAAGTGCATAAACAGTAATCTTTTTATTAATTCGTCAAAAAAATTAAAAATTGTATCCTGATGAGACTGCCTACGCTCGCTCTAACGGCGCTGTGCGATTGGCAGCTCATATTATTGCTGGATCTTAGGCGAGCATGGGGTGGAAACGGTAATAATGCGCATGCGCATTTCTCATTTCAGACGAGTCTCGTGCTATAAAGAATGTAGCCAAAATATATACGAGATGGAGCGCGTTGGAATCCGGATAGTTTAAAGTCTTCGAAATCGAAGCAGAAATTCACACTCTTAAAATATTATTATTTTAGAGTTTCTTAATATTACAAAACCAATAATTCCTCCTAATGCATGTGCTGTAGCACATGAGCACCTTTGCACCAGCCGTCACTGGCTCTGTATATAGTTATTTTGTTCTCTAACGAGAGCTTAGATCTCCTACAGAGTAGCCAGTATAGTTCTCTTTTCTTTTGTGTATTAATTTTCCAGGTTAATTTTGAATCTAGATGGATTGCGATATATTTTACATGCGCTGATTCCGGGATGTGTTTGTTGTTTAAGGTTACTGGTGGGCATTTTTGTTTCCGTAAAATATATCTCAATCCATCTAGATTCAAAATTAGCCTGGAAAATTAATATACAAAAGAAAATAAAACAAATGGACTTTCGTCTTCGAGAACTATACTGGCTACTCGGTAGGAGATCTCGTTAATTTTGACTTTCCAATTATCTATCCATTCCTGAAGTAAATTAAGATAGTCTTCTAAAAGTGCACTTGCTCTTAGTGGATCTTCATTAGTAGTCCTAATAACCGTGTCGTCAGCAAATGTAACTGTAATAGTACTAGTGGTTGAGGGAAGATCGTAAGCATATATTAAATACAATATGGGTCCTAGGACACTTCCTTGTGGAACGCCTACTTTGATTAGGTGAAAGATGGAAGATTCGCCATTTATTCTAGTTATGAATTTGCGATTCTCCAGGTATGATTTTAGTAGGTAGTCACTGTTTGATTTTATATAGCAGACCTGGATGCCAGACCCTGTCAAATGCCTGACTCACATCAAGGAATGCTGCTGAATAGTACTTTTGTAGTAAACCACATGCAGTTGATATTCGCTGAACGCATGGAATACAATTTGTTTGTTCCGTGTGCGGGGGTGGGGGTTGAGAAAATAATGTGGGAACATTGATCTGAAGAATGTGGGAACATTGCAAGGTAGGTGTCAGATTTTATAGGGCAAAAAGGTGTCAAACCCTGCAAATTTGCCGGGTATTGTGGGCGTGTTCTTCCCAAAATTAAAGTTGCGATTGGTGGTCCAGATGGAAGGAGAAAAGTGACGAGATGACGAAAAAGGTGGGAAAGGACAGTTGATGTGGAGAACGGGAGAGAAGGTCAGTCTGAGATGAGAAATTTGAGGTGAACAGTCGAGTTGAGGTAAAGAACGAGTGGAGAACATTCGAGCCAGAGCTGAGAGGGGAAGTTGGACAGTAAGTCCAGAGCCAGCAATTACTCCTGGACGGTATAACTTTGCCGTCAGGATAAGCAAGGTGAAAGCCAGTCATCGACCTTTACTATGTGGCGTGGAAGCAGAAAACAGACGATCAGTTGCCAAGTCCATAGATCAGAGGAACGTTTCTTTATTATCTTCACCAGGAAAATCTTCGATATTTAAAGGAATAGCAATATGAAAATAAATAGAGAATATTCACTGATTGTCGTGCCAAAAAATGGCGATATGAGGACGTTCTCGTACGGTGAGGTATACGCATCAGGAAAGTCATTCTAACAAAATAATATTGATACCAACAAAATCAAGTCAAGACTACGATGAAAGGGGAGAAAATAAGGTCAAATGTAAAAATGGTGGTATTACTATTATCAGTTTCCGTAAAACCGTTTGAGAAGCAGGGACTGAAGACTGTGGAATGAGTAATAAAATGTACATAAATTAAAATAATACCCTATTCATATTATAATACGTAATAATTTCAATAAAATCTGTTTGCATGTGATATATTTTTAGGAGGAAATATATTTTTATATAAATATAATCCTAAAAATTAAAAAATAGAATAGAAGGAATGGTTAAGCAAAATCATGGTTAGCTCTTTTTTGAATTTATATTTACTAACCTTTAACTGTTTAAAGTTATCTCGAAGCTTTTAAGTATAATTGACGTTTTGTGTAATTGTAATTGGTAAACGTCGCTTTTCTTTTCATATCAAAACTATGATTATCAGAGTAAATCATAATTTGGAGGTTATTATCACAAACAACAATAGTATATACTGGGCTGTAACAGTAAGAATTTTTATAAAAGTAAAGTGTTAAATTGATAATCAAGACGCAACTGTTCAACTTGAGATAGCGATTTGAAAAGATAAACACGTGTTACATACAGTTTTTGAATACGGAATTATTCACGGTTACTGTGGCACTCTCCCCCCCCCCCTTTTTTTTTGGAAATTGAATCATTTAGAGTTTGAGAGAGCGAAAACTGCACGGGAAGTAAAAGAGTTGGAAAGATATTCAAAGTGCGCCACTTTATTATTGTAAATATTTATGTCTGATAAATAAATAATTTGCCACATTAAGAATAAATGAAATCTGGAAAAAATGGAAAAAAACTACAACATACATCAACAAAGAGGCTATAAACAGCAGTGGTAAAATCATCACGGTTAATCAACCGACCTAGTTGGCTAACCGTGAAGATTTTATCCGAATTATAGACCGGAAAGTCTACGTTCATTAAGCAGTGGAGTAATTTCGAATTTAAGGCTGCCTGTCGAAGCTATGAACAACAGCATTTCGGAATACCGAAAAGGTTTTGCAGAATATGGAACGTACTACAGTACTTCGTATTTCGCTTTTCTATTACACTTGCAAACATTACAAAATAACTATTCTTCCAGTGAAAAACTATAAAATAATTACGACGTAAATGATACACTTCAAAGGGATTATCTGAACACAATTACCAGTTTGTAATAAATGTAGGACAGCTTCCGAAATTGTGGCACGTTCTGTATAATATTTTTGGCTTGACCTAGATATAAGTAGGAATACATACGCATCGTTTCTCCGTGGTAACGAATGTGGAGCTACATTTAAAATCTTGTCAACATAAACTTGACCGTAAAAAATATCTATATGAACCATTTGGCCAGATATTACGTAAAATGCACCGTTCTGTTTGACTGCCTCTATTCACGAATTTATACGAATTAATGCCAAAACAATATTGTTACGCTTGTCTCGTTAGAATGCTATGCTACATTATGAATCGAAATTTTAGGAGGAGAGATTTAAAATTGAATTATACTGGTAGGAGTTTTCTTAATTTCGATAGTCATTTCTTCCATTTACGTGTAATATTAGAGAGCGTGGGCTCAATTGATGAGGATTACATTTACAGGAATCTTCTTATGGTTGTTCAGTGTTAATAACTAAGACTATATGAAGTGGTCTACTGACTGATAAATTTTTACAGTTTATAAACAGATGAAGTATATTTCTTAACAGTCTCAGAAAGGTTTATCATCGTTTATTGTAATGTTTAACTTCATGGGATTAACAAATAATTGTAATTGATGCATTTGATTAGTCTGTTTCAACTCTAACATTAAACTATTTTCAAATACATTTATACTTTTGGTGTACTGATAACTCATTGTATAATACTAAAAATTTATTAAAAAACGAATTTTTGGTACTTATTAAATTTAATTAGCCCATATAAGAATTTTCTACTCCTGATGTTGTGACTATGAACATCTAAATTACTTTTTATAAAAACATTGAAATAATCTGGTAACAGTTCTTTCCTTATTTTATGAATAGAAACTAAAACATCACACAGAATGTGGTCCTTAACACTTAACAATTCTAATTTATTTAGCATATTCTTAATCCTATAATACTTTCATTTAAAATAGCCCTTAATGCTTTATTCCATATCGCTTCTAATTTTTCAATAATACTTCCACTTAAAAAAAATAGAAAAGAATCACAAAAAAGTACATGAGGAACTAAAATTGACATAAAGACATTTTAAGTCCTCAAACGACGTTTCAACCATAAAAATTGATTTAAAAAACGTTCTCTTATACACCGGCAACACAGTCTGATTTAGGAGGAGTATGTACCGGGTTCGCAGACCTTGGACATACGGTAAGAGTTGTCCGCTGATCCCATTGGATCAGTCGGTCAACTTCCTCCTACAACTTGTGGAGCCACGGAGAAGGTAATGCTGCGACGCCATAGCAAACTCATCTCCCGTCATTCGGAAGGGGGTCAGAATAGTACCCAATAGCCCGACCTACCTGATCCAGGTATTATAGTGTTTTCCCTGTATCTATTTGAGGAAAAGCAGCGCGTAGGATCCTTAAACTATAACACTGGGGCCCTAGTCAACCCTTGCGTACCTTTCTCTACCTTCCATATCCCTCCTTTTCAAATACTTTCCTATGCTATTAATGGAAACTGCCTGTTTCAGGATTAGCTCGTATTTTATTAACGTTTCCCGTGTTAGAAAAGCAAGCTATAAAGAAACGTAACACGCCAAACTTTAGCGAAATTCTGCACAAGTCCAGAAACCCGGTTACTTAGTCTTTTTTTCTACTCACGGTCAATAAAAATGAGATTTTTAATATAATAAAAAACATGAAAACATCGAATGCTTGTGACTTATACGGAATCAACAGTAAGCTCATTAAACATTGCTGTAATGAAATTGTAATTCCAATGCAGTTCATAATTAACTTCTGCTTTTCCTCCGGTATATTTCCAGATGCTCTAAAACACGCGAAAGATATACCGTTACACAAGAGGGATTCTACAACGAACGTCTCCCTCTTACCAATATTCTAAAAAAAATTTGAGAAAGCATTACTTATGAGAATTACAGATTTTCTTACAAAATTCAAACCTATTTCCACATCGCAACATGGTTTTATTAGTGGAAAATCTACCAACACGGCTTCATACCACTTCGTTCAAAGTATTTATGACGCACTTGATGAAAGACCCAAAGTGACTGGCATTTTTGCTGACCTCTCGAAAGTGTTTGATTTAGTAGATCATAATATACTACTCAGAAAATTAGACTTCTACGGAATGAGAGGAGTTCCCCATTCTTTATTGGCGTCGTACTTGTAAAACAGACGCCAAATGTTTCCATTCAAAACACTGATGGAAATGAATATCTATCAGAATGAGAAACAATTACCTGCGGTGCCCCTCGGGGCTCAATTTTGGGACCTTTACTTTTCATCATTTACATTAACGATTTACCTAATTATTTAGATCCCTTAAAATCAGTCATCTACATGGGCTGACGACACAAATTTAGTAATCACGAGCAGCCACCGACTCGGAAACTTTATGCGAGAAAGTTGATACTGCGATGTGCCGTCTCAATCTTTGGTTCACTGCAAACAAATTTTCTCTTAACCTAGAGAAAACCAAAATCGTTAACTCACAGCAAACACAACAGTTGTCTCCTAACTGAAAACATTTCAGAGCACGCGCCTTTTCTGGTCGCTGATGACAATAATTGAATGGAATCACCTCATACAAAATATCGGAAAACTCGCAAAATTTGCTTTACATTACGAGTGTTAGCTAGGGAAGCTGACATAGCTACATCAAAAATGATGTACCATGCATATTTTCATTCTGTCCTGTGTTACGATATTGCAAACTGGGGTCACTCGTATCACGCGCTTCACATTTTTAAACTACAAAAGCATATAGTATCTGGTGCGGAGTGGAATACCACTTACAAACTTGGAATTTTAACCTTACCTTGCACGTATATTCTAGAAATTTTAAAATTTGTATGGAGCAACATCAATCTATATGATCTAAACGGTTCAAGCCATTCGTACAACACAAGAAATCGCTCTCAGCTCCGTGTTTTTGAAACAAGCATTCACTATTCCGGTATAAATATATACAATAGTCTCCCGGAAGAAATAAAAGCTTTAAAGGTTCAAAAAACATTTATAAAGACTTGTGAATCTTTGTTAATGAATGGAGCGTATTATTCACTCAAAGAGTTCGTATATAGGAAGGACTAAAACAGTTTGCTGGTGTTCTATCAAATTCTTCTATTATTTTACAACTATACTCTACTAGAACTTAACTGCTGACTTATTTTCTTTTTCATGTTCGACGGGAACCAACGCACGATCTTCTGCCGCCTTCTCCGTCGACTGAAAATTGAAGATTGAATTTTATCTTTCTTTCTTGTCAACTCTTAGTTTTAAATTTTTGTATATTTCTTGTAATATTATATTTGACGTATCCTATTTCCTCAACCGAAGACTAATGGATTGAATAATAATAATAATAATAGTCTGTTAAACAAAAACAGATCCTAGTCACCCCTAGGCTGCCTTCTTCTACCTTCCGCATCCCATTTTTAAGTTCTCTTCCTATATTATTAAAGGGAACTTTCTAGTTTCTGGATCTCTCTAATGTAGCCTGTTACCCTAAAAAAATAATCCCTTTTTCAAATTGTCTTACTATGCTATTGAAGGGGAGTTGTCATTTATTGGATCACACTAAGGAAGTAAAATAGTACATATTATTTGACTGGCCTTTTAAACAAATAACTGTCTTATGTAAGTAAGTTATGGACGGTCATGGTGAAGTGTAATAATCGAATAAATAGGTTGAATAAGTCTTTTGCCAAATGGTAAACGAGAAAATTATACTGTAGTAGAAGGAAAAGTGCGGCGAGTGAATATAAATCTATCGCATGTTTTTCAATCATTGTAAGTCCCAAACTAGTACTGAATCATTATATTGTTGTTTTAAACTATTCTTAATGTACACCTGATGAGGTTCACGGATTTTTTGAAGAAACGTGGTGCTTCTAGTAAATATTTTAATATTTTGTATTTTTAATTTTTAATTAGTTTATTTGTAATTGGTTTGTGGGTAATTATTTATGGAGGACATCTTTTTACTATTATTTTTATTTAGAGAAACTCATTTTCCACCTACAACATTGAGTTAAATTTGTTTTATTTAAATTGGCACACTTATATATTTTAAGTGTTCATACTTTTTATAATTATCGTAAACAAATTTTATATATTTGTAAAAATATATTGTTATGTTGTCTTTTAAAAAATCTCCCTCTTAATATCAACTAAAGGATAACTAAATTCTCATTTTTTGCTTTCCTAAATATAACCTAATAAATTATATCTCACACGAAAATGAAGTTTCGCAATCTAACTGTTAACAAAGACTAAATTATTGAATTGGTCCTAATCAAAGCTAAAATTTTCGAAATTTAATTGAAGCCCTCTCACACTAATATTTTTTTTTCCAGCGGAATCATTCAAACGTAAATTCTTTCTACTGCCTATGGAATCTGCTATATTCGTCACGGTTTTACTTTACCAACAAATACTACCATGACTTTGAAATTCACTGTGACAAGTGATTTCTTCGAATGTAATCCAAATTGGTTGTTTCTGGTGATTCACCCATGCTGTTCCATTCAGTCTCGTGATAATAAATTACGGCGAATGCTGACATATCTTATCCCAACATTACGTCGAAAGCCAATGTGACGCTGTCCAAATATCTCGAAACTGGGTTACTGATAGTAGAATCCGTCAATGTTTCCACTTGAGGACTGCGGATTACTTTCATAATTAATTGAATCTCAGTACTTATATCAGTTTTTCCCTCTAATGGTTTCATATCATATTATTCTTGCCAGAATTTCAAAAACGTATTACGTTACTGTTTTAATCTTAGGATAATTATCGCAATGGAGCTGATTATTAGGAAATCTATGATACATATGACTGTTTTGACGCCTTCCGTCGTTGCATAGAAATTCATTAACCGCATTCTTGGGTTTAATGGACAACGTTGCACAATTCATATTAATAACTGCAAATAAGGTAACCGCGAATCGCATGATTTTTCAATCTTCATAAGTGTCAAAGTACTACTGAACTATTTTATATAAACACTTATTTGAGTACTCTTAATCATATCAATCAACTAAATACGATTTTTTAAATTTCGTATGATATAACAGTCATTTACGTGAGTAATTTTAAATAAATTTTTAATTGAGGCCAAAAACAGACTAAAATTAATATATCAAAACCAAAAAGAATTTAATACAACTACGTATTTCGGTGGGCTGATCCGGACCCTCTTCAGGCTGAACAAAAGTTAACAAGTTACAAAATTATTAAATTTCAAAGATATAAAATTACAGCCAAACAATACAATTAATACACAACCAAAGTACATTAAAATATAAAGAAACAAACTCAATCATAATACATCTGAAAGAAAACATTTCATGGCTTAAGGCATTATAAATACTACTAAGCAAACCAGAGTCTTTTTTTTACATTCAGTGTATGGTTGGATTCTAAGGAATTTTTTGAAATGACGGATAATCTGTCTTGTGGAAGCTTGATATTGGAAACACAGATCCAATATAAAGCTGAAGAGGGTCCAGATCAGGACCGAAATATGTAGTTGTATTAAATTCTTTTTGGTTTATTTTTAGTATGTTTATGTGGTGACTTAAAACATTGTTTTTTAAAAAATATATTATTCAGACTCTGCGCCTCAGATTACCATAGAAACACGAATTTCTGAGCCCTTTGTCAATGTTGACATCTATATTTTGTGGACAAGTAACCATTATTTTCCACCACATTAAATATGAATTGAGCAAACGGATAATGATAATTACGGCCTTACAAACAACTTAAGTACATTTTAATTGCTTTGTAACGCCACAACAGATTGTTTCATCGAAGGGGTCGTATTTCTTGGGAACCCACAACATACGTTTCCTGGTTTCTTTTAACCGACCATGCAAGCGGTTAAAATTTATTCTACTTTTCACGGACTGCATTTTACTATTTTTCTTTGCCCAAATGCTCGGGCGAGGACGAGGGCAAAGGCTTATCGAAGGTCATATCCGACGTTTTGAAAGATGATATGATCATAATAATGTAAAAAAGATTGGAGGTAAAAATTAAAGAACAAAATTATAATTTAATAACGAATTAATGTCTATTTGATATCATCTGATTACTATTTAAACACTAGGTCCTCTACTAAACATATATACAAATTTTAGAACGATTTATATATTAAAAATAATGATGATACTCAGGGTATTTATTTTCACGAGACTCAAATTAACTATCATGATCATATCTGTGGGAGAAACAAAACAAATGTACAGCCGAGATCTCGCTTGTTACGTTAACCTAAACCAGTTTTAGTTCCCCACGAAGTTCATTATAACTCAGCCGAAAATTTTGGCTAAGTTGATAGAATTTTTGATGGTTTCGGGTTTGCTTTCGATGTTTCTGAAACCGTGCTGCTTCTCTTCTTTGCGGATCTCCTTTTTCTTCCATGATATTGACTTAACTGTACTATCTTCTTTCTCCTTCCTTCTCTTATAGCAGGCCTCCTTATGTTCCTGTCATTCTCACTACGGGGTTAAAAAAAACACTCCACGTGACGTGTCTACGCCAATTATATTGAATTTTCCCATATCGCAGGGTCCGCAATTTCGAAGGACCCTGAAGAAATGTCAACAGGTCACCGTGCCCTGGTGGTTGATCAGCCTTAATCCTCAAGCTTTGTCTGTAGGCACGAACTTGGGATTTTAAATGCAACGCTACGGCGTCAGACAAAGACGGGAAATTCCATATCTTCGCCGTCTATCTCTTGCTGCATTTGACTTTAGTTTACTCTAATTGTAGAAATATTGGGTATTATTGGGGAGTATTTCTTGCGCTAAATTAAGACTCATTAACCTCGTTCATTACAAAAATAAATAGAAACCTGATGAATGTGTAACAATTTACAATCAAGAATCGTAGGTAATGCGTCGACCGCAATGGAATCGAAGAAAAAACCTGACGCGGGGAGACTTGAAATAAACTGCAATAAAATCGAAGGCGTAATTAAAGGTTCCCTTTAAAGAAATTCATGTCTGGTCCTGAAACGTGGGATGGATAAATTCTATTCTGGACTCAAGGAAAAAAAAACTTTTCTCAGAGTAACGAAATCGTCCTGTAGTATCGTATTGTTGATCCTATCGTCGTTGTGAATGACTGTAAAGTAATAGTAAAAGAAACCAAGACGACGGAAGGTATTATTTTTTGTAAAAGTACTTGGGTGGTCTTTTCTTTACTAATTAAGGTGGTTACTGTGCAGCAAAATGAGTTAAAGTAATTGTTGAATTAAAGTTCCTGACAGTCGGTTAATTAACCCGATATCATCACTTCCCTCAGACACATAGAAGATCATAACTATCTTCTAAAAAGTGAAAATTTAAAACCTCAATCCGAGCCAATTCCCAAGGGTAAGAGATACTTGTCAGACCCCAGAGGTCATGTCAATTATTAGGTTTTCCAGCCAACAAATTTCAATTTGAATTCTCTAAATTTATTCTAAGCCTAAGTTCTCATGCGATGGTTGCTATATTGCTTAAACGTTCAAACCAATTGTTCCGTTTATTACTCATAGCACAAAATATTAATTGCATTTAGAAAGAACGGTCCAAACTAAATGAAAACTTCTACTTGCACCTAATGTCCACACTAAATCTTACATTATCGTTACATTGTAATTTATACGATTATAAAGCATTATAATTGGTCATCCCATGCGGTCAGCCGGATACTAAAATCAAGAATCTATCCATTTCAATAATTACTTAATAACTATTATCTTAACGACTAGTACATATCTATCTTAATAACTACTTAATATCTAATATCAACTATACGTGGTTTACTCCTATATATATATATATATGTCGTCGTGGCAGTTTCTGATTGGTGCTCGACCGTTGTCGTTTTAAGTTTTCAAATCATTTCACCTGCTTAAATGGTTGAAATAATACACTTCTATCAAGACACCAGATGGTACCTGGTCAGAAATTGTAGTGCAACATCCAACTTGCACCCTATTACCTCTGGAGTGCCACAAGGGATGGTTTTTGGACCCAATTCTGTATACGCTTTTCTCAGTTGACATTCCTACTTCCAATTTGTCAACCACTGCAACCTGACTGTACATACCGACCCTACGATTGCATCCGCTCACCTCTAAGATAACCTGAATTTGCTCGAGGACTGGCTTCAAAATACACTTCCAAGTTAGCACATGTTATATTTAGCTTGAGACCTGATACTTGTCCAGCTGTAACCCTTTGGTTCCACAAAACGATGACGTTAAGTATCTTCGAATGCACCGAGACCAAAGTCTATCATAGCGAAACTTGGCATTAAATTCTGTCAAATGTACTGGTTACTTGGAAGAAAATCGTAACTTAAATTGGAAAACAAGCTTTTACTCTGCAAGGTCATTCTCCGTCCAATATATAAGACGTACGATTTTTAGCCGTGGGGTACTGCCACTACCTCAATACCGAAATCATGAAAAGATTACATAACATATTGCTTAGGTGTATCGTCAACGCTCCGTGGTATGTGTCTAATAACGTCAGTGCGGGATATTATAACAAATTACTGTGCCACATACTAAGCAGGATGTCAGTGCATTAAATTATCTAGCACTCAACTTCCTGGACGATAGAACTACGCCAAGAAGACTGAAACGTTTTAAACCCTCCGAACTGTTCACACGAGATTTCATTAGTCATATCTTCTGTATTTTCAAACTGTAAGAGAAAAACAATAATGAATCCTAATATATGTTAGATAAATTGGAATTGAGAATGCTGAAGGCATGGTTATAGGACTTTCAGTGTATAATACTTTATTTACTTAGTGTTCGATTGTAAAAGATTGTTAATTGACTGTAAATACAATAAAATAACGTAAATGTTACTTACAAAATGCATTAAATGACTAAAAATGTGTAGTTAAGAAAATAAAATATATTTAACAGGGAATTATTAGTACGAATTATAAAACTTTTTCGCCTTTTAATTAATGTTATACCCGAGTGGAAACCCGAGAACTTTTACTATAGGAAATACACCGGGAAAGCCTTCGATACTTAATTATAAAATTGTTTATGTTGTTGTTGTGGTATTCAGGCCTAAGACTGGTCTGAAGCAACCCTCCTTACTAACCTATCTCGAGCAAGCCTTTTCATTTCCGCATAACTAACACATCCCACATCCTCATGAAACTGCTTAGTGTATTACACCGTTGGCCTCCCTCTTTTGTTCTTAACCCACAAAATTCCCTCTAATGCTAATTTTACAAGACCCTCATACTCAAAACGTAGCCTATTAATCTGTCTCTTCTGTTGGTCTTCGTCCTCCATATTGTTCGCTCTGCCCCTATTCTGCTTAGAACTTCCTCGTTAGTGACACAATACATCCATCTGCTTTTCAGCATTCTCCTATAGCAACACATTTTAAAGCCCTCTATTATTTTCCTTTCTGCAACTCCTATCGTCCACGATTCACACCTATATAAAGTCACACTCCATAGGAACATTTCTAACAACGATTTTCTAATATTCACACTTATAGTACTCGTAAGTAAATCCCTCTTTTTCGCGAAAGCCTTCCTTGCTTGTGCTATCCTACTCTTTATGTCTACTATACTTCTACCATCCCTAGTAATTACGCTTCCCAAGTAGCAGGATTCCTAAACTTCTGTCAAAATATCCCTTTCCAATCTAACACCCTTTGTTATTCCACTTTTTCCCAAACTACACTCCATTACCTTGGCTTTACCTCTATTATTCTTCATATTGAACTCTCCATCCATAAACACCTTCAGACTATTTATTATGGTTTCCAAGTCTTCTTCTGACTCCCTTAATACTACAATATCATTGGTAAACTTTTCTTTTTGATTCCTTTTCCATGTTCCGTTTCAACTTTCTTCATCGCCTGTTCGATATATAAGTTAAAGAGTATTGGAGACAGACTGCATCCTTGTCTTACTTCTTTCTTGCTTTCTGATTTTTTTTGCCTTTCAATTATAATCACTGCTAACTGCCTTCTGTAGAGGTTATGGATAAGCCTTCTTTCTCGATATTTTATTCCTGTCATTTTCAAATCCTTAATAGTGTGTTCTAGTTCACATTATCAAAAGCTTTTTATAAATCTGAAAATGCCTTGAATGCGGGCCGGTTTTTTCTTATCCTGTCTTCTAAAATTAGACGCAAAGTCAATTGCTCTTCTTGTCCATGCATTATTCCTAAAACCGAACTGATCTTGTCCTAACTCCCATTGTATTTGTCGTTCCATCCTCCTATATTGTTTAAAAAGTAGTAAAACAAATTAATAAGTAAATATTATTTTCACCTGAAGAAACATAGTACAATATATAAATGAATAAAAACTATATATGTCAGATGAGTATTTTTTTTGATTGGATTGAACTAAAAAATGATGCCCTCATTTAACAGAGCAATGCCTTCAGGAAAACTTTGACTTAAGTTTCTACGTGGCTTATTTCTTGATACTCCCTGCAGTTCTAAGGATGTTCGTTCTCTTAACCCTTGCTTTACTTTATTAACTATAAAGCCTTGTGATCGACTGAGTTAGGCGTGGCGACGAGATAAAAGAATTCTTCCGCGTAGACGGAAATCTGAAAAACAGCCTTACATAAATGTAAGTCCTTGCCGCAGGCCGCTGAGGACGAGAGACTTTGTGAAGGCTTCGCAACATAACTTGCGTAACAACTTCACTTCCTATCAGCGAGGAAATTCAACCCACAAGATTGCTTTATATCTGTATCACAATATCAGGAAACAAATATTAATTAAATACGTGATACTGTTTCTTTCTCCTTATTTCAGATATGAAAGCGAATTTTCCCCATCACGCACGGGTTCCGAGAGACAGGCATTTAAAATATCAAGCATTTCTAAATACTCTATACAGTCAACCAAAACAGACTTCATAATAAAAAATTTAATTTCAATAGGAAGGTTTTTCAACCCATTTCAATTTATGTGTACATATAAAACTGTGAACGTCGTCGACAATTTTATTCTTAAGACTGTTTTGGTTGACTCAACACTTAAATGCCACCAATCTTCTTACAACTAGAAACACAGTGACTTCGTTCGCGCAGAAATGGCTCTTTTTATTTTGCTCTAAAAACGAAATAACAGGTACAGAATTTTGATACTGTTGAAGTACGATATAATTTTTTATGATCGCAGTTGGTTTTGAACAGGTCCCACTATCACACGATTTGAGCGTATACGAGGCAAACTTCCAGACAGACAGAAACTTCAATTATATTTATTGGAATAAATTATATTTATTTTATTTGCTTTTTAAAATGTGCAATTATTAAATATTACAATTAACTTTGACGTATAGATCGTATCGAGTTAGCTCCCTCCCAACGATATATCAATTCCTGCTGCAACAACAAATGGAGTGAGCATACTCTCCCTCCCTCTCTCTCTTTCATGCTGCTAAAATTACGTTTATACTAACACAATAAGTGGAATGAATGGTATAGAAACGCCTAATAGGACTCGCAGTTTGATTGCACGCTGCCTTTCGTGCGGCAATTCAATCGATTTATAAATATTTACATTAATATCTTCTGAACTCTGCAGGATATTATAATGAAACATACACGAAAATTGAAGGTAAAATTTCCGTTTCAAACCCTGAAATTTTCATTGAAATCCGTTGAGCCGTTTCGGAGCCTATTCGAGACAAACATACCGACGGACACTTCAATTTTAATGATTGGTATAGATGGATACTTTATTCACAGTATTCAAACATTGTATATTACGTCTTTGGAAGATCCCTCTTGATGGTTCAACAATATGTAACCTTAATGAATTTTTACCAGTAATAGGCGTGCGTTATAAAAATAAAATTTTCTGAAATATACAGAAGAGAAAATAGTCAGGCGGGGGGGAGATCGATAAAGAAATACACCGTGCTAATATGAAACTAATGAATTCGCGTATAGTTGGTATGGAAAAAGAATTAATGTTTGTGTGTTAAAAATATTTCAATTGTGTGTCTATTTTAGTTGAAGAATTAGTGTTACGTGTGATACTAAGAACAATAATATTGTTAAGATTTTTAAAGAAGCTGTTATTTAAAGAAAACGATATTATTTAGCTGTTATCGTTTTTCCCTTGAATATAATACTGAGTGAAGATTATTTATTATCATTAGAAACACCCAGCGTACTTGGATACAAACAATTTCCTCAATTTATAGTTAGTTGTACTTTCTATTTAACGGCTCCTAATATTATGTAGCAGTATCAGTTATGCTACTTAAATAAGAAATAGCGCTGTGATAAATATGAGAGAGAGGAAGTGAGACATGACGACCAGCACGAAAGACTGCCAACGTCACGATAGGAAAATCTCGTGATATGCATGCGGGAGATTACTCACAGACGCTCTGAATTAATTGAGGTCGGCCAGAGGACGTTCTACAGGGCAGGTGACCTAACAGCAGAAAGTGATCTGGACCCCAGTTATCGTGACCGAGTTGTGTCGATGTCGCTACATGTGGACCAGGAAAAAGGAAAAAGTACTCACCGATCAATGAACTTATTGAAATTAAATTTAAAAATACCCTATGGCAGTAGCGGGTCCAGAGAAGCATCTTGGGGTGGAGGGGGGGGGGGAGCGACAGTTTCGTAAAATTTATATTTGATTAGTATAATACATAAATAATCAACTCAACTGTAAATTATTTCAGTCTGTTTTATTTTATACTATATGGGAATTCATTTATCGCTACAGTACTTAATTAGACTGTAATCTCTTTGTCAACACGTGATTAAACCCTCAGCAAGAGCGTCCCATTTCTGAAAAATTATCGTTTCACGTCATGACCATCTCGATGACTTAATCAAGTCAAGAAATCTACTGATACTTTAAATAAGCACATGTTGTTGTATTTAGTCCTAAGACTGGTCTGATGCTAACCTATATTGTGCAAACCTTTTCATTTCCACCTCCCTCTTCTGTTATTACTCCACACAATTCCCTCTAATGATAAATTTACAAGATTTTCGTGTCTCAAAACGTGGCTCTTGGTCAACGTTCTCCATATTGTACGTTCTTCTCCTATTCTTTTAGAACTTCCTCGTTAGTGATTCTGTTCATATGATTCTCGCCATTCTGATATAGCACCACATTCCTTTCTGCAACTCATATCGTAGCACATACATACAGAAAAATACAGAGGAGATGGTACTTGAACCACCTCTTGAGTGAAATAATGTGTGTAGATTCATACATACATCTTTAAAAAATAAAGCTGGGAGTGTATGGCCCTCGTCTTTATATAACGTTCCACAATCATCTGTGACTTATAAAACATTTCGTTTATGTACTAACAGATTAAAAGTACAATTACTTAAATAAAATGTTAGTTAAATTTAATTACTGTAATAAGTTTGACAGTCACATGATTTTCGATCTGATTAGTTTGAAATTATGTGTTTACTCTGACGTAGCCTGTCAACCTTGAAATAATCCTTAAATACAACATGTATACTTTTAATTGTTATTCGCGATCGTTGTCTTCGTCGCCCTGTTAGGCCAAATGTATCCTGTTGTATGTTCCATACGTCTTTAGGGTAGGACCTTTGAATGTTATAGGAAATCATAAGGGATAAACAAAGTCATAAATCTGAAATTGACGAGAGTTTTTTGGCCTGAAAGGGAATGAATAAACTTAAATATTCAAGATATAGACAGAAATATTCTATGGGAATTGCACCAGCATTCAGTAAAATTTCATGGAAATCGGATGAACGATATAAGAAAACAATTAATTGCAGATCAGATGATTCAAGTGGGACGTTTTTGCCCTGAAGGGGGGGGGGAGGGATACTAAATCTTCAAAAGATCGACAGAACCTTTGGGGTGAACAGCGCTGGACACAAAATAATTAAAGGACAATGGGATGAATGGTTATAATTTGCACTGTGTTTGAGGCAGATCCGGTATATAAACGCTCAAGAGGGTCGCTTACATTGCACAACATGCCTGTGGGAGTTTTCTCTCTCAGGTTGATCGCGGGTCTCATATTTGGGGATGCCTTGTATTCTCTCCGGTTTTTTATTCAAGGTTCTCTCATGCTGAGGCACCTTCATCTATTTCAGGAGGTATATGTACTGGGGTCGAAGGCCTTGGGCATACTGTAAGACTTGTCCGCTGATTCCATTGGTTCATTCGGTCAACTACCTCCTAAAACTGGTGGAGACACGGAGAACGAAATCGTGCGAACCCACAGCAAACTCGACTCACGTCATTCGGAAGAGGATGAGAATAGTACCCAATAACCCGACCTACCTGATGCAGGTTTTTCTATGATTTTCCCTACAATTATTTAGGTGAAAGACCGGGGACCTTGGTGACCTTGGTCACCCCTTGGCTACCTTTTTCTTCTTTCCATATCCTCTTTCAAATTCCCTTTCTATATTATTAAAGGCGAGTTTCCGGTTTCTGAATCATCCTGAGGTAACCTGTTACCAAAAATAAAGAAACTCTTATATTGCCTATATGTTGTATATAAGAAAATTATATATGGTACTTAGGTATAACAAGTTTAATATATTAAATTGGTTAACAATTATTAATATTACGTAATTAAAACATCTACAGAATGGAACAACAGTTATCCAAAAATATAAATTTCTATTTCATGACTTATAAATTTAATTGATTAAGAACCAAATATAGGGATTACACCAATAAAGAAAATTCAACATTTTTTTACTCTCTCTCTCTCTGTTTATATATATATATATATAATATTTCTCTTTTAATAAATATAAATAAAGAAATGGGGACTTTTGAACTAAAAGAAACTGTTATACAACTTAAATAATACACTTATAAACTTAATGCCAAGAATTAAAAACTGCTGAAATATTATACCTCACAATTTATTATTTAACGATTATTAAGTTATATATATCCATAAATTAATCAATTTATGTGGGTAGGAAAGGGACTGGGAGGGACCGGCGTGGCTCATCTTTATAGTACACTTTTCTTATTATCTCTAAGCTCAGTGTCACTGCATTGGATAACACCAACGGAAATTTGACTTCCATGTCCCGAGTGATGTGGAAACATTTTTCACACTAAGATAGTCATAATCTCTCTCTCTCTCTCACACACACACACACACACACACATACACACACGCATGCACAGTCCTTCCTACTTATATGTTTTTTCCACTGTATCCCTTTATTATATATAAGTAAACAATCAGGTCATAAGTCGTTAGTTAAATCTGCGATTCAATATAAATTATAATTTTAATAATAAAATTAGCTTAGAGCTCTTTTACGTTAAATATTTTCACTCCATCAGTAATCGAACGAATCAAATTATGTAAAAGCAATTAAAAAAACATGACTGTTGATAATATGCTCCATTGTAAAACACGTGAATTGCCACGTGAGTAGCTCGTGAACTTACACTTGTAAATGACTGATACTTTATGCAGCAATGGACGCGTCTGACCCTATCTCGAAATCGGCTCCTGATTTAATTTAGTTGGAGCCGCTCACTGACTCATAAATATTGACCACTTGTCGGCTCCGAATTCAACGAAGCTACTAGAATGTGTGAGGAATGACTGACTTATTCATGACTTCATCTCATACCGATATAACGTTGAAGAAGCTTACGAAAACACCGTGAAACGTTTTTTTTTGACATCTTGACGGTTTCCTAAGCTGGAAATATATTTTTTTTTGTAGTCTGACTTGACAATCAGCCTTACAATGGCCAAATACCATTGTTTACGATAAATATTAATATGTTTGTGGAAATACCATTGGCTCACTATTTCTTCTACTACTAGAAAATGGAAAGCCCAATAACATCTCTACCAAATGTTTTTATGAGGTGTATGTAATGGGGTCGAACACCTTGGGCATATGGTAAAAGTTTCCCGCTGATCCCATTGGATTATTCAGCCAACTGCCTCCTAAAACTGGTGAAGTACGGACTCCTCTCCCGTAATTCGGAAGGACGTGAGAATAGTGAAACACCGGGTAGGATCCATAAACTATAGCCTGGGGACCGCAGTGAACCCTGCCTACCTTACTCTAACTTCCACATACCTCTTTTCAGTTTCCTTCCTACGCCATTAAAGAGGAGTTACCTGTTTCAGGATCACCTTCTTCTAGTGTTAACCCCCCACCCCCACTCCAAAAAAAACCGCTTCATTGCCTATATCTTGTATAGAAAAAAAATTATATATGGTACTTATGTATAACAATTATAATATATTAAATTGGTTAATGAATAAAGATTTATTTAACAATAATTAGTATGACGTAATTAGAATAAACATCGTGTACACAATATAACAATCCTTAGCTGGGGACTTAAAAAAATAATTTAAAAAAATAGTAATTGTTATGTGAAAACAAAATTTCTAATGTTCAGTAAAGGGTAATTATTTGCGTAGATTCAATAATAATAATAATAATTTTCTAATTTTACGTTAGCAGAGATTGACTGAACGTTAAATTCTTATTAATATCATTTCTTATTCTTAATCTTGCAAATACGATTATTGTTTCTCGTAGCTGTTAAGTTGTTATGAGGTGATTATTGAAATGATTTTTCTCCAGAACAATACAACACGGGAAAACAAAACGATCTTGGATCAGAAGAGTTAAACAGCACAAAGCAAAGTAAAAAATCTTCTATTTATAAACATCCACTAAACATTGTCTAGAATTGAATCATGTGTTTCATTATGATAAAACGTCAGTTTTGGACAAAACTACCAAAAACTACTTTCTTAATATCAAACGTTTAAAAGAGTCTTCGAACCATTATCGTAAAAAAGATACTAAATGTCTCATCAGTATCCATTACTTTGTTTTGCATCAGTTTTAACATGTATCATATTTATATTCATTTCTTTTCATCTCAATTTTGTTAAACATTTTTCTAAAATATGAAGTTTGAGAAAAGTAGAAAAATTAAACAGAAATGGTATAAATAAAGGCGTTTTAAGAAGAGGAAATGAGAAGACATCCGTCTTGAGATAGGAAAACTGTATTCAATGGGGGCATTGTTTACTGTGGTATATCATCGAAGGAGAGATGGCTACAGATTCAGGTCGAGGAGAGGATGAAGGAGAGCGCAACTGCCGTTCGACTTGAAGGAAGAAAGGAGTAGAGGGGTGATGAAGGCAGCAGAAGTTAAGGACAGTGTAAAGTGGGGAAGGAAATCTTACAAAGTTCAATGACAACCAGAGCGCAGGATTTTAGGATTATATGATCCATTGTTTGATAAAGACCTACTGGAGGCCGAAACGTTACAAGTATTCCAATATCTGATTTTTATGTCTACATTTAAGGTCGCTTTTTTCTTATTACACCATCGAGCTGCACAAAATGGCCCTCTAGTCAACTTGTTGTGTTCAACAATTTCCACACGGCCGTTTCCTTGCATTTGTTTTGGTTTCACTAGTGAACCTGATCTTGAGTCTCGTTGGTGTCAAGGATCTGCGCGAGACGCCAGCGCTGGAGGAACGGAAATAACTCACTAACTCTGCCAGAAGGGACAAGTGTAAACAGAATCATTCGCCTTATTTTCAGAAGTTACCACGCAACTGCGGCGTGTACGTCACAGATAACAGCAGAGTTCAGGTGGTGTAGAATGTTGATAGCAAAGTGGACTTTCCTACGTTATTCTGCGTATTGCGTTAAGCAGATAAGCATTTCAACAATCTGATTCAGTTTAATTGGAGGCAGGTGTTTCCCTATTTACGGAGCGACACATCAGTAACATTTCACAATGAATGAGAATACGGTTTAGATATTCCTCGGGAATTGTGGGAATACAGAAATTATTACGAAATTTCTCGTAAATTTATGATGCTTGATTTTAGAACAATAGTAACAAAATAATAAGAATGAGTTTTTATCTTGCTCAAGTGACTGAATGAATGTTGGATACTTGAGAAAAATCTTGCATCACTATTTATTACTTTCATATATTCCATAAACTAATAAAATTTAAAAATTGGGAACATCCTCTCTTGATTCTGGCTATTACCGTGTATGATTTCTTATTCGAAAACTAGCGATAATAAGTCTAAATACGAAGATGAACAAAACTTAAAAAATTTAAAGAAAGTAATAACTCGAAAGTATAAGAAGAACCTATATATATTTTTAGATACATATGTACAGTTGATGTTATGTAAACTCAACTTATGTCCATCAGAAAGTTCGTCTGAGTTGTAAGGAACAATGCAGTAGTTTTTGTTTACCGAGAAAATTTGGAACAGAGGTCCTCTAATACATATTGTTTCCCCAGTTTCTTGTTACATCTGCAAATATTCCTTTAAATTTATTTTTTATATTTCCTGTACTGGGAAAATAATAAAAAATTCTATAATAACGAAATATGGACATGCAGTTGCTCGTTGCAGATCAAAAACTATTCTTTATATACGTCTATCAAAATATATACTTTATGAAAAAGTTTAAAATGTCGTTTTCTTCCAAGAGAAAGTGCACAAAGCTAATTAAGTTGTATCTCAAAACCAAAGAGATATTTTGTAGCGAGGACAGCCCGCTAATAAACGTGATATACGTTAGTTTAAGGTTAGCAGCATACTTCTTTTCGGTGGCAAACATGTCACAGCGAGCTTCCTCCAACCGTCAAGACTGTGAACGCTTGTTACAACGATTCAAAATTGATTTTAATGGCATTGACAAAGAACGTGAAAATCGACCAAAAAGGTTTGAAGATGTCCATTTGGATGCGGATGATACACAAACACAAAAAATGATAGCAGAGTAATTAAATGTTTCCCAGAAAACTGTTTTGGATCGCCTGAAGGCCATTGGAAAAATACAAAATGGGTTCCACATGGACTGAGCGAACGACAGGCGGAAAACTGTGTGCGAAAGGCTGCTTCAACGCCACGAAAGAAAGGGATTTTGGCAACGGGTTTTGAACGGCGATTAAAAATGGATGTATTTTTTAACACACAAACAGAAAATCATAGGTAACGACATAGTAACCATGAACATGAGGGCAAGACCAGATCGCTTCAGGAAGAAGACAATACTGTGTGTGTGGTGGGATGAGAAGGGTGCGTGTACTACGAGCTTCTCAGGCATGGTGAAACAGTTAAGAATATGATCAGTTTGAACCATGCGTTCGAAAAACGGCCAGAATCGGTTGGAAGACATAGTAAAGTCATTCTGCAGCATGACAATGCACCTGCGCATTCGGCCAAACTGATCAAAGACACCATTTACACCCTTGGTATTCACCAGACTTGGCTCATTCGGATTACTATTTGTCTTCATCGATGGGACACGCACTGACTGAGCAGCATTCCACGACATTCAATGAAGTGGAGAAATGGCTTGGTGAATAGTCGTTGGTGAAGGATGAAACTGTCTTTTGGAATGCCATCCCTAAATAACCTGAAAGATGGTCAGAATGTGAAATAACAATGGCCGATATTTTGAATAAAATATCTTTCGGCATTATTCCAAAATTATTGTATTAAAATAAAAACAATTTAATCTCGTACTCCTGGTACAGCAATAGTTAAAGTACGAACGACTGTATTCCTCCTAGTAAGGATTGTGAAGTCAAGCAATGGATGAATCTGGCGCGCTGCCATTTTGTGTTCAATCACAAGTTCCATGCAACTTTCACTCAATGAAACTACATTCCTACTAGTCTCAGTCTATAGTTCTGATCGTGCTTACAGTATAAAACATTGGTTCTGAACTGTTCTGGAGAAAATAAATCAATTCCAACAAAATATCGACTCATGCTCGTGGGAAAGAAAAGTCGAAATGTATAAATGTACATACAGTTGTAAGAATAATCTCAACAGCAATCGAGTTATGTTTTATAAACGCCTTCTGAGAAGGTTTAACGATGTCTGCTATGACGGTTAGGCTTGTCAATGTTGGCGGCACTACGTCTGCCATGGAGGCATTTATGAAGGTACATAATAAAATCGCTTCTGTGTCAATTTCGCAATAATTGGACATCAACCACGGAGAGACGTAGGTAACAGCTACTGCGCGTTTCATAACTTCTCTTTAAACTTCAATGCTGTCCGCACGCCCGAAACATTCAAATTTTGTTTAAAGACATAACTGACGTTTATAGCCTAAGGATTTAACCTAAATGTGGAAAATAGCATTTTTAACATCGTTTGGTGTTAATTCTCGATAAACTTTTTTAAATCCCTTCGTTGGACTAATTTTATGGTCATTATTTATGAAAGTTAAATTAATTCATTCTTGCTGCGCAAATGAAAGTAATTCTCTATTTTCTGTTGCATCATGTACGGCGTCTGAATAATTAAAACTTCAGTGACGGAGAACAGGTTCGCGTGCTTTACGTAATACGAGAATAGCAGACAGCAATTAGAAATTTCTCGTCAACCTTAAAATTGAAAATGAAAACTGTAAATTAAGTTAAGTAATATTACTTTTTGTGTTACTCATTTTTCAACATTTCTTTCTTGATATATAATTATTATGCTAGCTGGCAATCCTCCAAAGTTGGTTCTAAATTTTCTGACAGTAATTTTTGCCGGCTTACACTTTCATGGAAACTTTTTGGTAGCATTTAACGATCTACAGTTAAATACTATTTAAGACTAATTGTGACATTCAAATTATAATTAGTCTGTCATAGGCCACAACGTTAAAATATTCATAATGTATATTTGTTGGACGATTCTGGTGTTATTGATCCTTTTTAATTTGAGTGTTCTCAATAATTACAAGAATGAATTCTACAACGTGAATTTCCCTTAAATTATGAACACTTTAACACTGGTTTCGTGCAATGACGTTTACATCGGTAGGACTAGAAATTTATACACCGCGACGTTATTATTCTAAGATGGAATTGTTCATGTGTTCCGTTTTCTGAGCTAAAGTTGTAGAAAACTGACGCCGCTGTCTCTTTGACGTGGCCTGAACCGAGTTGGTCCACATTTTGTAATGGGGTAAGGAAGGAAATGCCTTTAATTTCAACTGATGCCCCTGGAAGACAGATTTTTCTACTATTACTCTTAGCTCTCAATACTATGTCATATTCCCTTATATAGTATTTTACTTAATTTCTGTTTTTCGGTTGTAACTGTCCGTTGTTACAGAGGAATAAATTATTATAGTTGGACCCTTATGTTTTGTCATGATTAATCTTACTTACAGATTTCAAAAACCCGAAGAATTTAATTTGTACCTGATGAAGGCCCAAAGAAGAGGACGAAACGTAGTTGTAATTGAATAAAACTTCTATGAATTGCTTATTGTAATTTAACTTTGTCTTTCTTGACAATGTAATCTGATAACATCCCCCCCACCCTCCCAATTTTATCTACCTGTACTTCTCCCATTTTGACAATGAAACGTGGTAGTGTTAAGTTACACAAAAATATGTTGATCTTAATGTTGGAAAAGTATATGTAGAATCTCGTATTTGGATTTGATTCAATGGATGATGACATCCACTTACCATCCATGTTTGAAGAACGATTTAAGCTCATATATTTAGAACGGTAAATTCCATAAGTCTTCACAACTTAAAGAGCAGACTTTAATTAAAAGATATTTTATTGCTTCCAATGTCATGTCATAGTTTTGATAATAATCTCATAATAGTAAGGACATGAGTTAAATAGATAGAGCTATTCCTGATCTATTATTTGGTTCGCATGTAGCAGTCGTTTACAGGTGTGAAGGAAGTGGCATGTCATGTCGAATGAAGGACAATAATAAGAGATTAGGTGGTGAACTTTGGATTACAGTAGTGGTGTCGTTGGAGGCGAGACGATGTTTGTTTAAGAAATTGTATCGACATTAAATGTAAATGTTTATGTGTTTAAATAAATGAAAATTATGGTGGAATACATTCTCTTAACATACGAGGATGATATAAGAATATGAAAAGTCTATACGCAGAGAATTGTATAAATTATTTGGTAGTTGATCTACACGTTATATTGTGCAAGCTGGTTGCCAAGAACATATTCCACATCTGCGCCAAATATCAAGTAAGTCCAAATTATAAATTGAATCTTAAGAGTAATGTAAAAAGAAAAGTAGATATCGTTTTCTGCGTCGTGTTCCACTTTCTCGAACGATAGATTTCGGGACCCCTGAGATTGAACAAACACAAGTGTTGTCAAAGTGCTATCCGAGTTGAAATTTACCTAGATGTTCAGAATTCCAAATAGCAGGCGCCCCAAAAAGGAATAATATAAATTTATATAGGAATCAAATTGTGAATGTATTAAAAATCAAACTGAAAAGATATCGGAGGAAAGCTGTTTACACGCCGGAACATCATTAAGTAAACCACATTAAAGTTACTAAGACAACTAAATCTAAAAGGAATGACACCAAAAGAAGAAAAGACTAGTTCCTAACCTCGTCAAATTTTTATATATAACCGTGACAGCAACATTTGCTCAATCACTCGCGCTTGAATTGCTTACGATATTACAGTTATTACAGACAAAGTCAATTCAGAGCGAATAGGCAGATACGAAAAAATGGCGATAATTTCCTCGAGTTCACAACTCTTGCATAACTTAAGTCAAGGCTAAGAACCTGCGGTTCGTAAATACCTTCCTCCAGCCTTGGAGTAACGAGTAATTAGATGTTCGAAGCAGAGTCCTGTGAAGGATACGAACTTCTCTCTGTAACAAACAAAAATGGCTATAGACAAAATAAGAAAGAAGAGGACGATTTCAGTTTTTCAGACAGGTAGAGCTTTCAATATTCGATTTAAAATTGCTCAAACGACGCTTACAAGTGGTGGAAATCAGATTAGTTTGGATACAAACGAATGACCAAGTTATTAATTGTTAAAATAGTATGCATTACAAAGGTGATCTATAGTAATCAATTATTAAAATAAAACCTGGCCTCAATTTTCGCAGTGTACAAACTAAAGGGAATAACAATAGACTAATAATGTAAGGCATAATAATAAAATTCGTGATGTCACGGTTTTCCGTGAATCTCAAAATCCACATTGATTAAATATATTTACGTTCTGGAAGAAATATTTATAAATAATCACTAATGAAATAATACTAACGGGATTTCCAAAAGGACGTTCAAATAAGACTAAATTTTCTTCACGCGAAGTTTTCGGAGACAGTCATTTGTCTCTTGTTTCGTACGCACGGAAAGAAATAAATAACAAAAAGTTCATGAACTTGATGATTAATAAACAGTAACTATGAAGGAAGTAAATTACATTTTTAGAGATAAAACTAGTCATTGTCCTGGTAGTCAAAGGCCCGAATGCGGGGCAACAATGCTATAGGAAGAAGAACTACAGTAGTCATTGTCCGCTCAATAAGTTATTTAATTAAGGAAAATTTACCATTCCGTAGGAAAATTTTTATACCTTTATATATTATTTACAAAATATTTAAGGTTTTCGTACTATTTATAAGGTAACTGTTTCTGTCATGGGCAATGGAGTTCGTAGAGAAACATTATGGTATTTTCTTTTAGACCTCAGAGATTGTATTTTTTAGTACATTTATGATTTTCATTATTGAAAATTGATTTTGGAGTCTTTTAAAATACAATATTTACGGTACTCAAAAGGCTTTTAGAAACAGTTGACATAATGGCTGTTCGTTGTGTTAGTGCTAGACCTGTCCTCATAATAACTTGTGCAATAAGACATACCGAAATTTATAGAAAAAATTCATGATTAAATAGTAACTTATTACACAAGCTGATTTATTGGCTATGATACAGGCCGACAAGTACAACGAGACTCTGCAAATCTAAATTCATGAACTTGATTATCAATTTAATCGAATATAATGTTCCTTCAAACTTAAAAAACAATCGTTTGAATCAATATCGGCTATACGAAATTCATATCATCCGCACATGGTGCCGAATTTAAGGTTTGATCTCAACGATTGTAATTAATAATCAGAAGAATTATCAACCGATCCGCAATTGATATCCTCATGTAGCTTGTTACCCCCCCAAAAAATATACTTCCGGCGGAACAACCGGAGTTTACAGCTCATAGTGTTTGGATTACTTTTCATTTTCTGTGTTAATTAATTTTTTCGTCCGATTATTCAAATACATCGGAACAATTTTTTTAGCGTAGTAATTACGGTAAAATAAATTTTAATCGTTTGGAAGCTTGGAAATTACTGTTAGTTTTTCCTTACATAAATTCCGAATATGTCGTGTTAATTCATTTATATATTTATTATTTAATTTAATTTTCCCAGAATACATTATACAGTTGATAGCGTTCTCTGATATTTTCGGTGAGAATTGGGAGGGTAGATGTACTTGAAAAATATTGGACCATAATAGCACATGTCCAAAGCATGCAGCCGTGCTAAAACAATTATTACATCAGCACATTCTTTCACAATGTTCCTGTATGTGTGACATGGTAATAAGGTAATTTTAACAATTTCGTTACTTGAGTTAGGTTGATGGTGTGCGGCACTAAAAAAATGCATCCGTTACGTAATGTTGCCGCATTGTCACGTGATCCTAATAAATTTGCGGTGTACATGAATAAAGAGCCTTGTTCTTCCTCTGATCTGCGTAGAGGCAATAAATCCTTTGTGAGAAACGCACTTTTAAACAATACAGCCCACGGTTTTAGAATAGAATATACTCATTTATCGTAGAACCTCATGATATGCGAGCTTCATGGGCCTTTAATTAATAATTAATCAATTATGGTCAAGTATAATCAGACATATTTACATATTAGGTACTTTACTTCAATTGAATCATTATATTTTACAGGATTATAATGAATACAATAATTTTAACACAAATACTTTTAATAATTCATGCTTTCCATTCACATCACAGTATTAATATTCCAAATACAATAATTTCAAACAACTCAGTTACTGAGTATAAAAGTTTTAACCTCATATTTGAATGTAACTGTACCGTTTTTTGATTCATTAATCTTAACAGGAACTTTGATAAAATTAATATTTCAGTATATTCCACTTACAGGAAAGTTATTTTTAATTCTTGTATTAAATTAAGGCAAACCTGAATGGGTACTAGATTTATTATATTTACTTATGAGTGGTTTCAGGCTAAAAAGTCCTCATGTTATGTATTACATTACAATTCAAGAGCTTTCGCTACTGAAAAACATAGTCATTTGTAACTATGTTTACGATAATACAACATTAAAAGACATTTAGGAAACAATTAATTTAAAACTATAATCATTTAGAAAAGAGGGAACTACTCTCTCCCTCTTTTTTGGCATATATATTCATGAATGAGAATGATTCTTATGCTTTTTGGATTCCCTTAATGTCTAATATTTTTCGTGTATAGTCTTAATCGTAGTAACAAATGAATATTCAATAATCGTAAGCTTTTGATTTCTAATTTAATGACTATACAGTAAAGGAATATTTGAATATTCTGTGTACTTATTTTTAGTTGAAACCAGTCGAATTACAATATCTGCCGTCTGAAATTATTAATTACAATTACCATAAGCGTTGTTATTCATTTATTTAGAATTATTTTACTGGGATAACCACTTTATGGTTGTTATATTTATAATCCTAAATATTTCGCAGTGATTTTAGACGTGAAGGTATTACCTTTAAATTAAATTCTAAATTTTAGCATCCAATGTATAAATTTACAAATAAACTTTAAAACACCCAATAAGACAGAAAAACTCTATTATTCGACACACATATTTCATCCACAATTTTGAAACTTCTTCAGGTATAATCAAATTTATTTTGGTGTTAATTTTTTTATTTCTATTCAAACGTTGTTATGTATCCAATGTGAGTGAAATTATATATAGTTTTTCTGACTTATTGGTTGTTTTGATTTCCAATACTTAATTTTATGAATGTTGGATTAATTGAAATATTGGACATTAAATATAAAGTTATCACCTTATACGTTATAGGGAATTCTAAGATGGTTTGTAATACGGTACGTTAAAAAATTTCAAGTTCAAACATGTAGATAGAAAAAAAGACATACATTGAAAGGTTTGTCGTAATGCCCCGAGGAATGTTCATTATGTAAGCAAGGTTAAATACAGAACAATTCATGTTTGTCTCTGTTGTAAATGGAACTTGTTCTTGTTCGTGTTCCTCCTCATAGCAACACATTTGTACCAGTTCTAGGAACGCGTAGCCGGAAACTTCATACGAGAGCTTTGTGTGGTTACTCAACCTATTATCTACATTTAACAAGTGAAGAACGTGATGAAGTTGAAAGAGCAGAACAGCGTTGTGATACTTTCCTGGATGTGCACACTATTTATAGTTAAAACATATTTTATGATTCACAGAAAGTACATACAGAGTGGCCTACTTATCTGAAGTCGTCGGAAACTAATTTCAGCTTGTTATTCTCTCAGAACACTAAAACAACATGTTGACACAAAATATGTAAAAAGGGCGTTCTTCAAGTATTTTCAACCAATTTTGTGCTTTGTCATGGCTAATTGGGGAAATTGTTCCAGGAGCAATTAAATATTTAAGCTAAGTGCTGCTTTATAAAATTTCTTATTATATAACTTTAAATACTTCAGTATAGTTTTTTCTGCTCTTTTGTTTGTTTCATGTATTCCCTGTTCCCTGAAGCTACTACGAAGGGTCAGATTCCTCGCCGTGCATATCCAAGAAGTGACATTTCCACTGTTTATGCGTGCTCTTGTGCATCTCAGTGTGTGTTTTAGTGTGCGTGTCGTATTTTCAATTTCTTTATTCTTTATCTTGTTTACTCTAGTTAATTTGGTAGATACTTTTATGTTATTTTGTTGTCGTCTTTATTTGATGTAATGTATGACGTATCCTATTCCCTCAACCCAAGACTAATGGAAATAACAATAAATCTAAACATATCACTAAAACTTCACATCTTATCAGAAAAAATGTAGTGAAATGTGTTCGTATAAAACGGTTACTACCAATAATACCAAACTCGACACCCAACAATCGCCATATAGGGGTAACTTTGAGTCCTTACAGGTTAGTGGTCAGTATTTTAACCACCTGCCAAAAGTTCAAAAAATATACTTTTCGTATGGAAAACTGACCCTAAGTAACATAATAGGTTCTTAAATGGAGAGAGCTTTTTAAGAGTCCTATTTCCCTATCAGAAGTTGTTAGACTTAATTTATTGAAATTGTGGTTTCACAGTCAACCACCATCTACTCCGGACGTGCCTATTCTACTATTTTGGTCCACAAACAAAAATATACTTACAATATGTTTAGAAATTCCTAAGCCTTATAATGGAATTTGATGTTTGTATGCCTGATATCAGAAAGTGGTCTTTTAAAGGAACACGTCTACAGTACTTCAAACCCATTCTCAAACGGATAGTGGTATATATATAACATACATACATGCATAACATGTTGCTTATATATGCACGTATTAAATTTAGAGTTAGTTTATATATATATATACCACCCTCATTATCTCACTTCCAAAGAAAGTAAGAATAACCTAACTCTAAATTTAATACGTGCATATATAAGCAACAAGTTATGCAATAAAAAATCCCAAGTTTTGTCCTATAAAGGGTTGAACTATTTTGTGAATAAATTTCGGCGTTTCATTTACAGATCAATTTATTTTCTTTGAAGTGAATCTTTCTGTTGGTCTTCTGCAATTGTACATAGTCGACTTATCGAAGATTCTGTGTATTCACAAACGATTTTTACGCTTGATTAAGGTCAATGGAAAATTTTGTATCAGTTATTATGAGTGCCAGAAAACAGATATTTTCATATTTGTATTCCACCTTCTCAAGGAAGGTAATACATAGACAAAGGTTTGCCTAATTTGAAGACAACATCAGCGAGAGAGGTCCAGAAATTTTAACGACTGAGAAATGTCCACATTCAAATCCATTTCCTTGAATAAATTATTGTTCATTTATAAACACATTTTTCAAATTTTTGGTGGTACATACCATTCAATGTTTTGTAAATTGAATAGACAATACATTTCTGAATATAAACAACGTATGTTTTAATGATATAATGTTACAACTATGTAAGCCTTTCAATACCCCTGAAATATTTCTTGTTTACCATAAAGTTCGTAAAATTTTAAGCATATTAATTTCAATTTCTTACTTCACTAGTAACGTAGAAGCGTTGATGACGAAATGATTACTTTCTTTCTTTCTTTCTTTCTTTCTTTCTTTCTTTGAGGGACGACCGACGGCCATCTTATCAGATGATAGATAAATAAGGAAAATTTCCTGATACGACAGTGTTAGCTCTGGAGAAATTATTTGTCGGCAGTTGCTTTGTATAAGAGACGAAATATTGGAGATAACAAAGAAGGGAAATTGAAGTCATATAAGGTACAGAGAAAAACTGTAAAGAAGTTTCTGTATTCTTAAAAATGAGAATGTTACCATAACATCATTCGTCTTCAAGTAAATGGTGCAACAGTTGAAACAGTAGGTTGTTCAGACAGCTCCAAACAGAATAAAGACTAAGATGATTTATCATGCACAAATGATGGTAAATACGCGTTTAAATTTCTAGTTATTAGTTAAAGTGTTGTGATGCTGCTTTTAAAAGAAGTCTTCAATTCAATAAAATAATTATCCTGAAAAAATAAAACTTCTTTAAGATTTATTTTAAAACTTTTACCCCCCTTCACTTGACAGTGGGCCGAGAATGAAAACCGACTGATTTACGGGGAACAACGCCCAATAAAATTTCAAAAACGTCCGCAGAATAAATATCGGTAACAGTCGTCGTTTGTGAGGAACTAGCCTTCTGCTGCTTTATCTCATCACAACTTCGAAGAATGCAACGGGCACGACGGATGTTTATCACTGTCGTGGTGCTGACGCAATCATACATCACTAACCAAGTTCCACCATCAACTGAATTTCACTCAACTGACTCATTGTCTGATTTGGAGACAAAGTAGAGCGTTATCTGACAGGGAAGAATAATGTAAGTAATATATAAATAGGAACGTCTACGTTGCACAGAAACCGGTCGGTAATAATTATCATGACGCTACGCAATGATGCGTTGACCGTCAAGAATCTGTATGTCGGAAGGAAATATGTGGTCTGTAAGATTTTTTTCAAAAATTCATTTAATTAAAAAATATTAAACTTTTATGACAAAATGACGGTTCGACGAAAAAAAAAGACAATGAATTTATTGCCCCTGGTGCTACGTACCAAAAAACATGAAATTTGAAGTAAATCTAAATTGAAATATGAACATATATACAGGGTAATTAAAAAATAATGGTCAAAACTGAAGCTCATATCCTTTACTGAAACAACATACAGAAATGAAAGAGGCATGAAATTATAGAATAACGTCTTAAAAATCGCTTTTGTCTATGTTCTTAGTTTACATAGAAGCCGCTAGAGACATTAGATTTTGTTTATTTAGTCAATGGAGAAAATGACTGCCTCGAAGACGGAACGTGCATTTTGTGTGGTGGAATTTTTTCTAACAGGGTCTGCAGTAACAATGCAGAGACACTTTACAACAAAATTCAATAATTCTCCACCACATAGGAATTGTATTTCACGATGGGTTGAGACATTTAAATCCACTGGATGTTTATGTTATAAGAAAAGTCCTGGACGTTTACGATCAACGAGGGAAACCGTTGCGAGGATCCGAGGCTCGCTTCAATGTGGCACAACTTACCGTGTGGCTTGCTCTAAAAACGCGTCTGAGTTTTAATCCATACAAATTGCAGCTCGTTCATGCCCTTTAACCAGCAGACATGTCGAAACACCTTATATAATGCTTGGATATGCAATACCTGATTTATATCCCCAAACTTATGTCCATGAGAACTTCAAATGTTCTTATATAATTTCATGCCACTTTCATTTCTGTATGTTGTTTCAGTAAAGAATAAATTAGCTTTATTTTTGCTCCGTTCTTTTTTAATTACCCTTAATTTAGGTGTTTTTTCTTAAAAAAATATTACATTAAGTTAATGCAAAAATTAACGTCTGTGATGCATAATAACTAGAGATACGACGTTATTAAATGGGCCACAATTTATTAACAGAGTGAACTCATTAAATAAACTTAGATTGGCCTGTATAAAAAATAATAATTTCTTTAATTAGTTCACTCTGTTTTTAAAGTTTGTCTCTTAAATGAGGTCGTATCTTGTTATATAAAATGATTGAATTCTAATTATTCTCGTCGTATGATTCACACAGTAAAGCTGGATCGCAGAGGCGGGGGGGAGGGAGCAACGGCATGGGTAGAACTTTTTGAAAGCGACAAAATATAACAAAAGAAAAAAAGAACTTGTAATCTGATCTAAAAAAACCTGAACCCTGTACAATACACAATAAAAAAAATTATCTTGGCCGAAATGTTTAGAATCTATAAATTCTGGAGACCTTTGGATTTAAATACTTAAATAAGGGAACGCCTAACTTCTCAACAATTCCTCAACCACCCTTCTCGACAACTCAACATTTCCACGACACCTCAACAACCATCCTACTCCACAACTCTTCAACAACAATTCCTCAATCTTCTTCCACCAACCTCGAAACTTCCGATCCACTAATTATCCAATAGGAATTCATTTTACAATTTCGAATTCTCAAATCGGGGTTCACATGTCTTGATTCAAAGACGTGAAATCTCACGCACCAGAGGTTATTGAACTGATAGTCGGAAATTTTCAGACATGACAATGTTGCGACAGAAGCTTATTTACTCGATTTAATTTATGACTGCTGGTCAACGGTTTCTAATCCCTTTCATAGACGGCCTCTTTAATGGTTTTTTGTTCGGCTCTTTTGCATTTTGACCGACCCGTATTCCGCATGCTCGGAAAATTTAGTTTTACAAATTTATTTATATTAAAATTAAATAAAATAACCCCCTATTTATGGGTCGTCGTAAGATTGAAACCAGGATCAATTAGGATGATAGGTGTTAACGAAAAGGAGGGGAAAGTGTTATTCGAAACAAAGGCCGTCATATAAACTTAATTGAGAAAGTACCCATTTCTGAAGAATATAATTTTGGTTTGATATGATTTCATTGCGAAAGTGCTAAAGTTATTGTCGAACGTCGTTTATTTGAACGTCAACTATCCGCAACTTCAAATATCCAGACTCATATTTTCTCCACTTTCATTTTGAAGGCATATAGATTTTACTGCAATGTCCTGTACAAACTTATTTCTTCAATCAAAGATACTAACTGCCAAAGTATAAATTCTATAACTGCACGTTTCTCAAAACCTTTGTTTCGTTAAAATGTCAAGTGTTCAGTTTTGAATTAAATTATTAAAATATAAATAATACAGATTTAAATTTTGAATGGATGCAAATACAACTGAATAACCATTTGATTTCCAAAAAGAGAAAATAATGCTTCATGGCCTGCCTACATTATCGGTTATGTCCGGATTGTGACAACAATGCATCGGTGTTGTGTATTGTTAAAATTGAAATATACAAATATATTAATTTAAAAAATAAATTGGGTATATTTTTCCTCTGCATTTAACTTTGGAAGGACTGCGATTACGCTTGTATAAATTCCGAATTGAGGGCAAAATGTTTGATGAATAAAATAAAATTTTGATTGCCTGTGAATTTTTCGGTAAATTAATTCTATTTAATTTAATTGTCCTTTAATAGTCTATTCTTGATCAGTTTATTAAATGTAGAAATTAAATTATAATGGCAGCATTTCCGAGTAATTGAGCAAATATGAAGAGAAACTTATTTTTCAATCAACCATTTATTTAAGTGTAAAATTTTCCATTTACCCAAAGAATTACTCCATAAAATGATAGGATATGACAATTAAGAATAAAAGTAGGTAAACTAACTTTCTAATGTTGAAATCACCTGACTGTATTATAAAGCATACCTAGATGATTTTAATTTGTTTGTCAGTGAATTAATATGAATTTTCCGATTTAATTTATTACCTACAAAAATGCTTAGGTCGACGCGCTGTGGTTCACTGGTCAACGTCACCGCCTTGCATCACAAAGTAACTATCAACGTCTTATAAAGTTCATATTACAGAATGAAGATCAATGGGCACCTAATGGAATACCCGTACTGACTAAAATGAGGACAGAAATATTGCTGACGAAAAAGGGATGATTTGTTTTTAAGGAGAACACAATTCGTTCTGCAGCAACATCAAAATGGACTAGGCATGTGAACACGATTCAGCAGTGGAGTAGCGTGGGATTCAGCCGACATGATGGTAGACAAAAAAAAAGAGAAGTTGTCGAAGTATGGTTAAGATTATAAGTGAGTAGGGGATTTAAAAGGTAGCACTTTTGGAGTGGGATGAAGAATTCAGTGGTTAATAATATCGAAGACAGTTAAATTGTTGAGCTGAGCGACACACCTTGTGGTAGCAGAGACGAGACGATTAGCCAATTTCAGAAGCTGCCTCTTCAATGGCACTAAAGGATCCGGCGAAGATCTACCTGCGAGCTTTCACGTTTCGTCGTTGATAAAATACTAAATGAATCCCTCAAAGCTATAATGCCATAATAGCCATTGCTTCCATCAATTAGTGTTCGGAATACAACGAACAGGTATTTGAGCCCAACATCCACTGAGAGACAGAATCAATTTGTTTTAACTTTAATTTTAAAGTCAGATTCATTTTCTGAAATGCATATTTTAAACAGCAGGAACATAAGTTTTTCCTTTTGTCGTTTTTTTAAAAAATATATTATGAAAATTTTAACTTTCTTATTTTTTATTGTCCTTTGTCTCAATTTAAAGTACAATAAAAATCACCCATAAAACGTTACAATGCTGCACATTCCAAGATTGCAGTTGTACAGTCTGAAACGTTCCGGTTTTATAATGCTGAACAACGAATAACAGTTGCAGGATCCTGTAGACTCCTTGCCACCGAGAATCTAGAGAATTCTTGCAGGTCATTTATCCTCCCTCGTGCGTCGCCAATTGTACGTGCAAACAATGCGTTCAGGCTTGCACAGGTGAGTTATTAAGTCCTCTCACAGATGGCTCTAGTGTGGAGCTGATTCGACGGGAGCTTTGCCATTGCGCGATACCAAAGAGCTCTTGTTTAAACTGAACCTTGAACTTCAGTTTAATAATAGTGAGACATTTTAAAGGAGATGCCCGATAAAACGTTTACCTAGTAAACAAAATGCCCTTTTGTTTTACGTTTTGCAACGGACAACCTGCGTGTCACGTTTGATATTCATAGTTGTGACGTCATTTAACACCTTTACATTGACGTAACTGGTGGTTCGCGCATTACTCACGATGCCGTGTGGCTCAGTATTAAGTCAAGATTTGCGTCTCTAATAAGCCGTAAGATCTCTGTACAAGTTTCATCGGCGTGTCAGGAGGAAGGTTCGAGATGTTATATTCGATACAGCATTATTCAAATGTAGCCTCTTCAATGTGGCGCCAATTGACAGAAAAGGGTCAAGTGCTTTACAAAGCAATAGCTATTAAGAGCCGTGTCACGCACCGACCTCAACAACCCACGGTCAAAATAGCCTGAATTGGACAGACATGGCGCCCTTGGGGCAATTCTCTGCTGCATGCCTCCCTTGTCCCTTCCATGAAATCAACACGTCAGCTTCACCCGGCAAAGTGACGAATATGTCACCTCAACTAACCAGATTATTCTATTCCTAACTACTGCATTACTGAGCATTATGAATATTTACTTACAAATTCATCGCAGATGTTCCCAGTTAGAAGCGACGGTGAACTATCTGTTAAATAATTAAAATACCGACAAACATTTATAATTACATTAAATAAAACGAGCATGTCTGGGGTACCACACTTTTCCTTATTGATTACTATATAAATAATCTCAAATTAATAATAGTTTACCTCACTTCAATAATACTAGTGCGTCTTTCGTCTTCAATCTTTTTTATTTGGTCATTTGATTCTCAAACATAATGTGAACAATTATTTAGGCCTAAGTATAAAATTGGTAGACTTGTAGTAAATACTAGCTGAAGTACCCGGCGTTGCTCGGGTTCACGTAAAGGAATGTAATTAAAGATAAGTTTATTACAGTATCTGAGGGTACACTACAATATATTTCTGTTGTCAAATTCAACCTATTTTCAATCCTAGTTTTCTAATTGGCGAAAATTTTTTTTTATTATTATTACAGAGGTGCCATTTCGATCCATTTCCGGTGGTCTGAAAAGATGGGCATTTAAACTCCGGCGGGGGGGGGGGGGATAAATAATGGTATCTACTGATAGGTCTCTCGGTGAGACAAGGAGAATAACCCCTTATCGTTTCTTCGCGTACGGACTTTTCCAGAGGAAAAAAACTACAGAAAAAACGAAGGTTCGTTGACTTGTTGAAATGTTAAGATAGTTTAGTCCAAGACCAGATTGCTTGGGGAAGAAGACAATGCTACGAGCTCCTGAAGCTTGGCGAAACCGCTACCGGAAGCCACTGATCAATTTGATCCATGCGTTGACGGAAAACTGCCAGAATGGGCTGGAAGACATGGTAAAGTCATTTTGCAGCATGACAATGCATCTGCACATTCGCCCAAACTTGTCAAAGGCACCATTTCCGCTCTTGGTTGGCAACTGTTATTCCACCCACCGTATTCACCAGACTTGGCTCCTTCAGATAATGATTTGTTTTCATCGATGAGTCACGCACAGGCTGAGCAGAATTTCACAACATTCGATCAGGTGGAAAAAAATGGCTTAGTGAATGATAAATTGCCTGAAAGATGTGTAGGAAACGATGGCCGATATTTTAATAAAAGATGTTAAGCCATTATTCCTAAATTATTGTGTATTTTTAATGAAAAAATCGACATTTTAAAGTTGTGCACTTGATACGTTTAACACAGGAGTGATAATACGAACATATAAACACGTACTGATCCAATTTCGTATCACAACTAAACGTTTTATAAAGCTCCATCGGCCGACGTATTAGCTACTACATAACATACTTCAATATGGTAATCATTTTGCAAATTTATCTTAAATGTCAAACTATATTGCGTTCAAAGTATATTGTACTCAGGTTATAAAAAATTGAAATGATAATTTTTGTTTTGATAATTTGCGGCGCGTCAGAATTGGAGAACGGAAAGTCCAAAATACATTGTTTTTTAGTTAGGATAACACATCGAGTTTGATAACGTCGTTTGAAAAATGAGCACGAAAAAGTAGTTTTTATGGACTTAGTATAAATATTATTTATTTTATTAATGCTTGCTGTTTGTGGCAAACAAAATTCCTCCAAACGAGTAAAAGATATTTATTTTGTAAAATATTTGAGCTTTAGAGTCTAATACATGAATAAGTTGCCTTTCTGGTCACTTAGTTTATTTTCCACTGAATGCTGTCCTCGATTCAGGAGAAATCTTGTCTAAGACAACATGTTCCAGAAACGGCCATTGCAACTTCTCTGATTTACCACTCTAAGACTGCTCAAGTAATCCACTCGCCCGTTATCTTGATGGTTGGTCGATAGAGGATCGTTGTTTACATAATATACAACCGTCTTTGTTTTCAATTCTCTACATGTCGGTCATAATTAACGTTGTATCCAGTCTCAGGTTGAAAACTCAATATTTCGTGAAGGCTTCGCGTGTTTCCCTCCATTTAGAAGCACGAGAGCTAGTGTTGACTTCTTAACTTACTGCGCAACCTTCAATACATTTTAGCGCGCAATTGACGTTACAAAGAGCTGCCTCAACTTTACACAGATATTCGATGTCGTATTTTTTTCCCGAGAAAATTACTTCTAAAAATTCATTTTACTTTCTCCAAGTACAATTTTGAATCAAGTAATACGAAGCAAATTTAGTAATTCCATTCTTACGTCAGCTGTTTCGCACCAAAGCTTCCTGAAAATTTTATAGCTTTTGCTACGTTTTAGAGATTTTTTAATGCGAGTTTCTGAAAAGAATATAGTGATCAGAAGTCCATTATTTTAAACTTTAACGTTCAACCAATCGAGTAATGTAATAACCAAAAAATATTATCCCTTTATTAAATAAAACCCATCAAGAGAAACCATTACTGTCTTGAACGTCGTCATATTAATTTTTTCCCCCACGCGACTCTTTTTCACTTATTTCTTTTCCAAATCAATGTAGTATCCGAACAATATTATCTCTGTAAGAAATTTTAGAGTGTGATCAATAGCAGCTACAAAATGTTCTTACATCTTTTATATGCGATGAAGCTAAGTACATCATTTTTCTTCGGACATGCCGATAAAAGTTAACCTTCAACAGCAATCAAAGGTTACGGTGAATCAGACAACAGAAGCAAACTGTGATATTGCTAATAAAACTGTGTGACCTGTACTATTTTATGTATGTGCATTTGAGGGTTGCTTGATAAGTCTGGTAAATTTGTATGCCATTATTAGTAAACATGATCCATAAGCCAGTCGTAGTTTGTTGTTGACAGCCTTCTCAACTGAACAAGTACATTTCATCCTCCATGAAAAACTGGCCACGTAAAAATTTGGTGTTCGTTGGGTGCCACAAGTGTTGACAATGGACCTAAAACGGATTAGGAAAAACATTTCAACACAGAATCTAGCAATGTTCAGGTATGAGACATTTTGGGCATATTCGTAACCGTCGGTGAAACTTGGATACAGCCCTACACTCCAGAGACCAAAAAACATTCAAAACAATGGGAAAATGCTGGTGAAAGTGTGACGTTCTGTCAGTTGGAAAGGTGATGGCCATTGGCTGTCTTTTAGGATTCCCAGGGTATAATATTCATAGATTTCTTGGAAAAGGGCACATCAAACCTGGGCTTTATTTGCTCATTTGAAACGAGTGCTGCTTGAAATCGACCAAGGAAGTGTTGTTTCTCGAAGATAATGCGCCAGCAGCGGTTTCAATGGCAAAAGTGTACGAGTTGTGATTCGAATTATTTGCTCATCCACCCTATTAACCAGACGTAGCGCCAATTGACTTCTTGTTCTCGAACTTGAAAATTTGCCTTACTGGGAAGAAATTTTCATAAAATGAGGAAGTGATCAAGGTTGTGACAGTATTTTTCAGAGTTTGACGAAGACTATTTTTGTGATGTGTTTAAAATTTCTTAAGTCGCTAGGTTAAGTGTTTAGCAAAGGAAGGAGACTATGTTGAGAAATAAAGTAGATATGTAGAAATGTAGAACTATCAAATTGCCTTCCTCCTGGTAACAAAACCTGATTTTAACTGTTTGGACATGAAATGTTTTTCGATTTACAGAAAATTTTATGAATTTGATTTGATTAATTCCATAAATATTCCAGCAACTTATAACCTCTCCTACAATAACTTCTGAATATTTTGAATAAACGCGTTCATTCCACAATTTCTAGATTTTCCTTTAAGGAAGCTGTGATAAAGTTAAAATATAATTTTTTCTAAGTAAATCTAGTAATAGTATGTGAAGTACCTTTTAGAAAATTTTGGAAATATAGGGAACAGAGAAGAATAGCGAACCTTCTTAATCAGAGAAGTAACTTCAGCGATTTCCAAAGCATACCTAAATATTCCATAGGCAAGGCGTTTATTAGACATGATTATTATTAGTGTATCCCATACGCATATCGGCTGTTTGGGAACACTTCAAAGTATTTTATAACTATAATTATTTCAACTAAACGTACTGGCTATTATTCGTATCTACTGGAACCGAGATCTACAGGAAATTAAAGAATTCGTCATCTAATATAAACCTAGTAATCGTCATCCAGGTTAAAACTGTCCAATTCACTTTTCATTGGAGGAGAATTTGATAAACAAAATCTTTGTTGTAAAAGTAAATAAGACGACCATTTTATAGTTTAAGTCAATAATTAACAAATGGTATATACAAAAACGTTGTATTGGAATAATAAATTAATAATTAACACGTAACAGAGAAAAATATTCCTATCAAAAGCATGTAATGTGTAGAAATGTGTTTTCGAAAATATAACCCTAATCGTGAACAGTGTTCTTTCAGCACCAAACGAAGGAATGTAACCTGCTGATAGTAAAAATCTTATAGTGGTTGATGATCTTATTAAAATGTAAATGGTTTACAGAACCTGGACTGACGGATGAAAGCACATTTTGTTGGAATCCTGCTTGTGTTTGCGTGTTTACGCAGTCACCTGAGCAGGACAGGCTTTCGTCACCTGGGCACGTCGGGATGTCGGCACGTCGCGACTCCTAGGGACCATCAGGCCATCGCAGTGTTGCCAAACCTCCCGCCCATTGTCCGGGCATCACAAGTGCGTACAACAAGCCAACAACCCTTCCTCTTGATAATTTAAATAACTAAAAAGCTTTCTTATTGCTAGTGTCTTACTGTACAGCTTCTTCGATGAATCATGATTTGCAGATCGTGAAATATATTTAGTGAAAAAGTTCACGTAATTACATGGAATAATAATTAAGTAGTGCATCAGCACTGACTCAATATTGTGATTTGTAACAGTAGCGAATCCAGAGACAGTTTTATAATTTTTTTCCATTGATTAGTATAATAATGAAATATAACAACTCTAAATCATTTCACTCTATTTTATTTTATAGCTGTCACTTTGTATTACAATTTTAGTCGATAATAATGGTTCTTGAATAAAGAACTCTACATTGTGCGAACTGATGACGTATCCTCAACGCCTACATTATTCACGAATACGTAGTATTCAATAACTTTATAATATGACATCTTCATAAAAAAATCCAGCAAATTTGTCAGCAAACAATATTAATACTTATTTAATACATTTGCAACGTTTCGTCCATATTTGTGGACATCATCACGTAAATTTTAAATGGATTAAGATACAAATGAGGAAAATTTTGAGACTAGACTCCGTCCAGCGACGGCTACGCGCAAAATTATCCGCATTTATACATATATGACTCTGATTATACAATATTTCAGTCATTCACGCAGATTTTATCTCTTCATAAAAAAAAGTTGGAGCCATGAACCACTGAAAAAATAAATTACGTTAGTTGATCGCACGAAATTTGTTTTTGTCATAATATGTACATACAGGAAATTTAATAGGATTACTATTTATCTCATTAGCCTAATAAAATAATGAACTAATCCAACTTTAAATCATTTCAACATATTTTATTTTATATCTGTTAGATCGAAAAATATATTGTGCAGCTAAAATATAAACTACAAAGAATATCATGCTGTTGAAAATAGCATGTTAACCAAATAAAAATAATGATATAAATTTCTCAGTGCCGTAAAAATCAAAATTCGGATATTCGTATAAAAACAAATATAATTTCCATTTTTATTGTTTATAAAATATGTTTATTACACATACTTTCAAGTTATTAATGTGAGTGAAAATACTACGATACAAAATGATAATTTCGGAATGGAGAAGAAGGCAGACAAGGGTTTGAATAGGAATTGGGGAGGGGGAGGTGTAATAGGGTAACAGGCTCAATGAGGTGATCCCAAAAGAGGCAACTCCTCTTTAAAAGTATTGGAAGGGAACGGAAAAGAGGGGATGTGGAAGGTAGAGCAAGGTATCCTAGGTTTGACCATTGGGGGGGGGGGGGTATTTAGTCTACATGAGGTAATCCTGAAACAGGCAACTCCCTTTAATAACATGGGAAAGTTATTGAAAAGGGGGTATGTGGAGGCTAAAAAAACCTGAATCAGGTAGGTCGGGCTATTGGGTACTATTCTCACTCCCTTCCGAATGACGGAATTTGCTGTATTCTCTTATCGGAGTCTCCACCAGTTTTAGGACGCAGTTGGCCGACTGATTCAATGGGATCAGCGGACAACTCTTACCGTGTACCCAAGGTATTCGAACCTTCAAACGAGGGAGACAACGAGGCATCCCCGAAGGTAAGCCCCATGATCATTTTATGGATAAATACCTGCGAGAAAAAGTTTCCCTCCTGTAGCTACAACTACCCTTTAACAGCATAGGAAGGGAATTTGAAAGGGGAGTGGGGGATAGAAGGTAGAGCAAAGTAGCCCCCGGGCTGTAGGTTAAGGATCCTACCCGGTGATTCGCCTAAAATACTAATGCGTTTTTCTTTGTTGCAGACCAATACTCTTCTTCTCCTCCTTGGCTCTACAGCCCATTGAGGGCCTGGGCCTACCGAGTGGATTGCGGACTGTCGTCTTGCATGGCACATCAATACTCTTCTACAAGTTAAATATTTTGTCTAGAGACGGTGTTATCGTCTATTTTTAGTTTATTATTATCCTCACGTTTCGGCCGTTGGGTCTCATTTATTATTTAAATGATAAAAAAAGTTAAACAGTGATAAAAATGAGATAAAGGAATTCTATGTTCTTTTGTAAAAAAAAGTTGTAAATAACACGTAAAATCTACTCCTACTTGATTCGAGATAGAAACTAAGAAACATTGGAAAAAGATTGTATAAATTGGCATGATAAAAATAAGGTTACTTAGACAAAGAAATTACGTGTAAGCTAAACACTTACCTGGGAAACATTGACGAAATGCAGCGTCTGCACAATGATTCACTCCATTCGGTTTCACTCGGCAACAACAACCTGTCCTGAATATATATTAATAAATAAGAACGAAAAGTCATTCAAACTTTCTATGGTCACGTCTCATTGAATTTCTCAAGTTATAGATCACGAAAGCGACAATCACTACAGTCGCTGCGATGTAGTAATAAAGAAGTGAATTGATTTATCGCGATTCTTCATTAATAAAACAGATAAATTAAATGAATGGAAATAATTTATCAAGAGTCTCTGTTTTCAGTTATTAGGAGTTCCTGTAGACAGTAAAGTTTAAAGGAACGTAGAACATGTTATAACAAATGCTGTAAGAAACTTGTAGCAACATTTGAATTCTTTGATGAAGCACGGAAAAATATTTGAGAATCATCAGCTAAATAATTGGAATTTATTGCTAGTTGTAGGATTTACTCTGAAGGCATAAGGCACTGGCCCCTCTAACTCAGCACAAAGTTTGTGTGTTGTCATTTGTCACCAATTAGTTCATCATACATTCAAATAAACGCAGTTTAATTTCAAATATGACGTTATAATATATATGAATTACATAGCAATCATTTATGATAGTCATTGCCGATAAACGTCTGCAAAAATAACATTTTTAATTTAATTAAATTGGAAGCTTAATAACCAGGTTAATTAAATTGTTTAATTAGTATGTTCACAACTATAATTTATTTATTTTGTAACTAGCTGAAAGTTACATTATTATATTTTGTTTTCAGAGGTCTGTAATAATTATTGTGTAAAAATACATGTTATCACGATAATTACCCAGCTTTCAACTAGGATCTTTGAAATGTGGCACAATTCACAATGATCATTTTATGCCAATATATTGCAAATGACATTTACATAAATGTACATATAATAATTTGTGGGCAAGATTAAGATACCAACAAATGTGAACAATTTCGGAAATCGTGTCAGCCGTATCCTTCGTTTTCATGCCCGTTTTTCAAATCCTGAGACGCAAACTTTAAGTTGATTGTTCTATAATTCAAAATGTGCACACTGAACAGGATTTTTTATGTGGTTCATCCAGGCGTAAGATCCGGAACTGGAACTGGTATTTCACTCGTTTCTGTGGACCGTGACGACGGCGTGACAGTGACATTTCATTAATCTATGATCTTCACATTAATCTCAGCCAAAAACTTTTGATTGAGCAATAATTTTTAAGAGCTGCATGATCTTCGGATAATAAATATGTCTTCATTGGATTTCAGCTTAACTTGAAGAAAACTAGGAGTGGATACACCTAAACATTTTCTCATGCAGTTTAGCGTACAAAAATCACCCATAACCATCTTGTAACCGTAGGATAGTTTGTGAACCACGAAAAAATTCGCGTAAATGTACTACGGTCACGGTAACGATTAGCTAGGGAGATGAGGGCAAAAATATAATTGACAGGTAGTGGAACACACAGAGGAATGCTTAGTATACAAAGTATAAAGCAACGCGGTTTGAAAGGGCACTACATATGATTGTAGGGAGAAATAAGTGTAAATCGTAGTAATTAATAGAACATAGTAAATAAAATTTGTAAAACCAATAATTTTATCAGGTCGCCGACTATCTGTGGTCTAGTTGCTAGCGTCGCTGCCTCACAACAGAAGTTCCGGGTTCGAATTCTGGCATGGGCTTGGATATTTGTACCATCATGGTCAAGGAGACTGGGGTTAAAACTGCTGGAGAATAAATACGCAACTACTCGGAATGTGTCATAAAAGATGACTGACCGCATTCATGCCAAGGCCTTGAATGGGCTGTACAGCCAAGCAAGAAGAATTTTATCAGATCATTAAAAAGTTAATATTCTATTCTGGTCGTAAACTGGGTATTTTCTTTTGTAATAAACAGTTTTCTGACTCAAGGCAATTAATTAATTTATATTATCAAATAGGTATCTTTGTAACTGTACAAGTCTGTTTGCTGTAATGAAGTAATGAAATAAAATTATTAAACCATTGTCATGCTGCGAAATTACAAGTCCGGTTTCGAAGTACCGAAATTGTTCCGTGTCATTACATGACGTGAAATTGAACGACAGAAAAACACTTCCCTGTGCTGGCAATCGCTGAATTCAACTGATTGTGCGAGACGACGATCAACTTGTTCAATACTGACCAGGTAATTGCCAGGCTAATTTGAAGACCGCGACGTTACGAGAGGCAGTGAAGGTGAGGAATTTATGGCACTGACTGTCTTCGCTCCTTGCGGCAGGTGCGGGATTCCTTGACCTACCTGCTAAGGACAGGTAGTTTACCTGAACCGAAACAACCTCATACACACTTACAAGTGTTGCTAAAATCGCCAGCTTGGCTTTCTCGAGTGTTTCTCTTGGTACCGGATGTAGCGGGATCATGGGAGAAAATTAACTTCTGTTTAACTTCCTAATTGGCAATGAAGCATGTAAAGCTACATTGCAGGAAGAAATATAATTGTGAAAAGTAAGAATAAACAAGCTGTTCTTGGATGTGTTCCGATCACGTTTCTCTACGTGGGCTACATTTCTAGAAGTCTGGGAGCATTCCAGGCGTACAGCTCATGCCTACCTGACGTCATGGCTTTCCCGTAATGCCACACGAGGCCTTCCTCTTGGCAGGCGTCGCGCCACCACTGCCCATTTTTGTACTTCAATTCTGTAGCTCAAACACGAACTTCACACGTATTTTCACGGTCTACTAAGAACAACTGCCAATACAAATTTCGTCACACAGATTTTCGTTGAATATTGCTTATTCATGTTGAAATCAGAACTTTCGAATGAGCTTAAATATCTACGACACTAATAAAATATTTTTTTTACATTTATGGATACATAAATTCTAAATCATCGGCTCATTAAACGTTTATTTTTGGCGTAGCCCAACAGACCCAAAAACCGAAGATTTTTCGGCAAGAAAAACCATGAGCTATTTCACACACATATTATATATATATATATATGTGTGTGTGTGTGTGAAATAGCTCATGGTTTTTCTTGCCGAAAAATCTTCGGCTGGGACAGTATCTGCACTGACACGAATTATGCGAAATGTTGCAGGTCCAAGACAATACCGGCGACTTATTTTCGCGAATGTTGTGCGATCAGTGATCTTGTATGGTGCCTCGATATGGTGTACTACAGTGACAGTAAAATTAAACAGGAGAAAGGTTAGTTCCGTCCACAGGCTCTATGCCTACAGGACAGCATCGGACGTTGCAGTCTGTGTGGTGGCAGGAATGCCTCCGGTAGACATTCTGGCCGATGAGTGCCGAAGACTACAAACAAACAGAGGTCTGGAAGACAAGAGAGTTGAGAAGCTCAAAACATATGAAGAATGCCAACGCCATTGGGATGAGTCCACTAAAGGCCGATGGACCCATTGGTTAATAAGATCGATTAAAGACTGAATTGATCGGAAACACGGAGAAGTGAATTATTATCTCACTCAACTGTTGACCGGTCACGGCTGCTTCAGGGCATACTTCTACAGGTTTGCCATAGATAATTCACCTGCATGCCCTGAATGTGGACTTAATGAGACACCAGAACACGTGTTTTTCAGTTGCTTGAGATTTTCATATGAGAGACGAGCATTAGAAAGCGATATTGGAACTTCAATAACACCAGACAATTTGGTACCCAATATGCTGCTCTCACCTAATACCTGGAATAAAGTAAGCGCATATGCCTCTACAGTAATTCAAAGATTACGAAATTTCGAAAAAGAGAGAAATAATAATGTTTAAAGGAGACAGAGAGAGCTTGACGCTACGACTGCTTCCTGTGAAGTAATGTCTAACGACGATCCCACAGGAAGATACACTCAGTCATCGTTGGAAAGGGAGGTGTTTTTAGTGGTTAGAATCCCACACTACTATCCAGTGCGGACCCTGAGATAGTGTCTTTAGAAGATTTTCACCTGCCCTCGCAGAAATATATATATATATATTGTAAATATATGGATGGCTAATAGCTGCCGACACGACGGTAGACACACATCACGTAGTCAGATCTTTTCTTCGGCAAGTGAGTAGTATGATGGCCTCAAGCTCTCGAATGTTTCTGGGCCATTCAGAGTGATTAGAGAACTCGATCTTTATTAGGGAACCATCCATAGCAGAACTCGAATAATAATGACACATTATGACTTCCGTTCCCAGGTCCTGATCGTGATATAAAGACGGCTTCGTCAATCATAGATTTAGATTTAAATTTATTGTTATTTCCATTAGTCCTCGATTGAGGAAATAGGATACGTCATACATTACAAATAACGAACAAAATAAGGTATATAATTAATTACAAATAATCTTAAAATAAATTAATAAAAGAAAATGTATATGGTCTAAATTCACTATAAACACTACACGCATACAAGAGATCACAAGAACACACTGAGAAACACGCAATGGTGATTTGACTACTTGGAGCTCCGCGTCTAGGAAACTGTCCTTCCGTAACATGAAACAAACAAAGAAAAGAGCAGAAAAACTGTACAGAATGTTTAAATATATGCGGTGTGTTATTTTACAAGGCAGCTTATTCAACACTTACGCAGAAACTTTGATTTTAAATACTAGAGGGATGATTAAGAAAATCCTGTACCGAGTAAAACGCGCCCTTTAATAGAAACTTTTGTAGTTATTGTTTTTAACCTCTGGAGGAAGACTGGTGTATAAAATTATCCCGGTATTGTGAATACTTTTCTGGTGGAGAGCAAGGCGATGCTTGTCCGACCTTAGAGAATAAATGAAGAGTCGATGTTGAAATGGAATAAAAACAAATCTGTGTGGGAGATATTAACGAATTTATTATTTTATTTTAAAGGCCCCTGTAGTGAATATAACATGCTTCAAAAGTCCGCAATGCTTTTCACGGTGACAGGAATCCGAGTGGTCCAATTTTCAATGATTTTGACGATGATCTGAAATCGGTTGTCATCGTTCTGTGGTGCTCGCCAGAGTTCACTGAGTGGATATGTTTGAGTAGCACGCAAACATATCATTATACAGTCACAATTGTATTTCGTCACAATTTTTCAGAACCAGAGCTTTCGGACGAGACCCGTTTCCTTCCCGGTTTATTGCGGTAACATTCAGATATATACGACACAACCTCGTTCCATCCCGATTAAATTATCAGAGAGTCCTTGCCGTCGTGTTGGTAAAACTTTCACGCCTCCATAATCTTAGCATCAACAATCTGATGCAACCTTCCAAGATAGCCTTTACATATCCACATAACGAACACATCCTCCCTAATCTGCTTAGCGTATTCTCCCTATTCTATTATTACCCCACACATTTCCATCTAAAGCTCATTTTACAAGATCCTCGTGTCTTAAAAAAGGCCAATTAATCTATCCCTTCTCAACGTCCTCCATATTGTTCGCTTTTCCCCTATTCTGCTTAGAACTTCCTCGTTTGTGATTCTATCCACCCATCCGATTTTCAGCATTCGCACCACGTTTCAAAGGCTTCTATTCTTTTCCTTTCCCCAACTCCTATCGTCCACATTTCGCAACCATATTACGCCTCCCATACGAACATTTTTAGCAATGATTTCCTAATATTCACACTTATATTACTCGTAAGTAAATCCCTCTTTTTCGCGAAAGCCTTCTTTGCCTGTGCTATCCTACTCTTTATGTCTACTATACTTCTACCATCCCTAGTTATTACGTATCCCAAGGAGCAGAATTCCTTAACTTTCGTCAAAATATCCCTTCCAAATCTAACGCCCTTTGTTATTTCTCTGTTTCCCATACTATACTCCATTACCTTGGTTTTTCCTCTATTAATCCTCATATTTAACTCTGCCTCCAAGACTGCGTTCATGCCATTTATTATGGTTTCCAAGTCTTCTTCTGATTCTCCTAATACTACAATGTCGTCGGAAAAGCGTAAGGTTTTTATTTCTTCTCCTGACAGTATGATTCCTTTTCCATATTCCGTTTCAACTTTCTTCATCGCCTGTTCTATATATAAGTTGGCGACATGGCAGTATGGGCGACAGACTGCATTCTTGTATTACTCCTTTCTTGATTTCTGGTTTCTTTTCTTGGTTTTCTATTCTAATTACTGCTGCCTATCTTCTGTAGAGGTTATGTATTAGTCTCCTTTCTCGATATTTTATTTTATTTGTCTTCAAAATCCTTAATAGCGTGTTCCATTTCACATTATCAAACGCTTTTTCTAAATCTACAAATACTATGAACGGAGGCCGGTTTTTTCGTAACCTGTCTTCTAAAATTAAACGGAAAGTCAACATTGCATTCTATTTCATGTTACATTCTCGTATTTACTATTTTCGTTAATATTTTGCATGCAAGGGATACTAAACTAATTGTTCTGTGCTGTTCGAATCTATCAGCCCCAGCCTTCTTCGGTATGGGTATAATTATGTTTTTACCAAAATCTCCTGGGATTCTTCCTGTTTCGAATATTTCGCAAATTATCCCGAACAGCCATGATACTGTTTCTTTACCCGATGGATGCTCTTATCAACTCTGCAGGAATGATCAATTCCGGGCGCTTTACCATAACTCAGGTCTTTCAGCGCTCTATCAAATTCTGACCTTAAAATTTTGTCCCCCAACATTTCGTCATCCACCTCTTCTTCTTCTATTAATGACAGATCTAGACTTCCACCATGATACAGCTCTTCTAGATATTCCTTCCACCTTTCTGCTTTTTCTTCTTTATCCATAATTGGCTTCCCATCCGCTCTCCTGATGTTCTTGCTAATATTTTTCCTCTCGCCATATGATTGTTTGATTTTCCTATAAGCTGCGTCTATTTTCCCTTTCACCATGAAATCTTCAACTGCTTTGCATTTCTCTTGTAGCCAAACCTCTTTGGCTGATTTGCACTTCCTATCAATCTCATTCTTCAAGTGTCTGTACTGCTCATCTCTCGCGTTTTTATATTTACGCCGTTCATCTATCATTTTTATTATTTCTAGTGTTATCCATGCTTTCCTATTGATCTGAGCTATTCTTCCTATTTATGCTTCTGTTGTCTTAGTCATTTCGTCCTTTAAGTGTGCCCACTTCTCTTCTAACTGTTTCTTTCTCCTTTTTCTGTTAATCTACTCCTCATAACTTATTTGAAACTCTGAATCACGTCCTATTGTTGCTGTTTTTCTATTTCCCGTCTTTTTGTTCTAATTCCTTTCTTGAGTTTCTTCATTTTCAGCCTGCATTTCGTAATCAGCAAATTATAGTCAGAGTTTATATCTGCTCCTGGGTACGTCCTGCAGTTTAGTACCTGATTCCTATATCTCTAACCATTATATAATCTAATTGGTACCTGTCCGTGTCCACCGGCTTCTTCCATGTGTATAGTCTTCTTTCATGATTCGTCACGACTAAACTGTGCTCCATGCAAAATTCTACTAGCCTATCTCCCCTTTTATTCCTTTCCCCAAGTCCATAGTCCCCAACTACATCACTTTCTCTTCCCTTTCCTATAACTGCGTTCCAGTCACCCATTACTATCAAATTCTCGTTTTCTTTGACATGCTTAATTATTTATTCAATTTCTTCGTAGATTTTCTCAATTTATTCTTCCTCTGTGGCACTCGTGGGCATATATACTTGAATAATCGTCGTCGGCTGCAGTTTTATTTCTAACAGTATCGTAATTAACCTCTCATTATATTGTTTGTAATAACTTAAGCGTTGCCCCAGCCTTCTATTCATTACGAAACCTACTCCAGCATTTCCTCTATTCGCTTTTGTGCTAATCATCCTATATTGATCTGACCAAAATTCTTGCTCTTCCTGCCATCTTACTTCACTTATTCCTACTACATCTAACTTTAACTTTTCCATTTCCCTTGTCCGGTTTTCTAACCTACCAGCACAGTTTAATCTTCTGATATTCCACGCTCCGATTCGTATAACGCCACTCTTTGTCTCCAGAGTAGTCCCCGCCCGGAGATACGAATGGAGGACTATTTTACCTGCCATCATATTTTTATGCATTGAGCGTTGTATGTACGCGGGAAATTAAAGACACGACTGTAGTTTCCCCTTGCTTTCAGCCGTGCAACAGTAACACTACCATTAAAGCTGTTCCAGCCATGCTTGTGTTTGTCCAACGTTGATCCATTCCCGGATCATTATTCTCGTGGTTCAAGTCGGTAATAGTGAGGTCTGTTGCCCCTCACCATGCTAGTTTTTGTCCGCCCCGAAATAACTACTTATATCTGAGTCGTGGTCTCACTGCGCAACCTGGATGGAGGACTAGCATCCACACACGGTTATTCTAACATACCCACATATTCATATTCAAATACATACTCATATCCTTCTCACAACAATCCTAACTGATGCCCAACACCGGTTAACTTCAGTACAAACATTTATTACTCTTACGAGCTAAACTAATTTATTTATTATATTAAGACTTTTTACTATTATTCAAATTATTATTCTTAAATATCATAAGTTACTTTCGTTATAAGTTACTTTTCGAGCATTCGATATATCGATATCGTCTGTTAGACATCGAATTCCTTACATTTCTTTTGAACTCAATAAGTTAACTGTTGTATAATGTTTTCCAAATGTATGTCCCATTACTGCCTCTAACGTCGAATAAAGTTGCTACTTGTTCTAATAAAACATGATATTATCCACAATGCTTGACTAACACAGGTTTTATTGTCGTAACAATACTCCTTTGTGTTCGCCGCCCTATAATCTTCATTTATTACGGCCTATAAAAGTTAGAGTTAATTTATTGAAAACCAAAATTAAGTGATTTGAATTGATAATATACTTAAATTTCCAATCATTACAGTTTGTTTGCTATCATTCACGTCCGTTATGAATACGCGAGGCTCGTAATAGAAAGGAAATTAAAATTGCTTTTAATGATCATTGCTAATTAAGTTTATTTAATGTACAACCAAACTGTAAATATAATTGCCCGATAAATACCTGTGGTTCCGAAGATCTCTATTAACTACACTTACCACGCGGAGAACCGTGAAATGAACGATTTTCAAAACTTCATTGAGGTTGACACGGTTTGTTACTAATAAAACCTTCCTTAAATGTAAATTTGGCTTTCACTGCATTTGTTGCAGATAAACAGCCATAGTCCGTTAGCATCTGCATATATCTATACTAAAAAGCACACATACACAATAAAAGCAAGAAATCTACCTACATTTTCGGAGAAACCATGCACTAGCAACCAACCCCGCAACTCGTCCGGACGCCATTCATCAGCAAAGCGTGGGGTTATTGTTTCTTCTCCTCACAGTATGATTCCTTTTCCATATTCAGTTTTAACTTTCTTCATCGCCTGTTCTATATAACTTATAAGTTAAACAGCATGGGCGACAGACTGAATCCTTGTCTTACTCCTTCCTTGATTTCAGTATGATTATTTACTTCAATTAAGCGTGGAATAGAAATCCAAATATTTGTGTACACTGGAGAAATATGGACATGTCACCTGAAACAACACATATCACACTCCCTCTTTCCATAATAATAGTAATATATTATGCAATATTTCCCTGTAATTCTTTCTTGATTCCTAGATGTCGCTGTGAATCGACATTGAAAAGGAAATGTGAAATTTAACAATTTTTTATGAAAACAAATGTTTATGAGAGTTTTTAAAACTATAAATTACAAAGACGGATTCCCATGTCAAGTATAGTAAGTTGTCGCCTTTGTATAAAATTATGCCCCGAACCTGCGAGAAACATGTGAATCATTCAATTATAGGGCGGAAAAAAGTTCTGTTTCACGAAACCGTTCCCTCTTGTTCATGAAACACTGTTTCATTATTTGCTTTGTAACAATAGCCCACTTCATTATATCATTTAAACATTGTTACAAATGCATATCTACATATAATTGGGCTAACGTCAGTAGTCAGTTTAGTTCCTCCAAATAAATAATTACTAATAATATTTATCCAACGAGCCTGTCCGCGTCGTCTGCATATTGTAATGATTATTCGACTTAATTTTGTACAGAAGAACGCGATAATCATTCCTTGCCCATAATCCTTAGATAATTATTATAATTGAAATACTGAGTTGAAATTACAAATAATAATATGACTTTTTTACTGGTTCAATGTGAATTTATGCAAACAACCATGAAAATTGAATAAATTATTTTAATGAAATAATATAAATAATTTAAAATTAATTATCAAATATGTCTTCATTTAAAATTTAGGAAATTCTTCTTCTCGTGGGATTGTAGGCATAATCTAAGACAAATAACAGAGATCTCATATGCTCCAGTGTCTTCCTGTTGTCTTTACACGCATACTTCCTGGATCTTTTCCCGAGTCTTCCTGTTGTTGGAACGGAAGTACACTTATGCCACAGCGTCGCAATAAAAGTAACAAACAATCTCGTTTTTTACCTCCTGTCAACTTTCTATCTGTTAATTCGTCTCTGACCGGTAAAGAAGTTCCTCCCGTTGTCTCTCTCTACATGAAACACCTATAACTGACAACTGCGTCATAACAAACTTCTCCCTTCGTTGAGAAGAGTTTAAAATCGTCCTCCACTTTTTTGATACTAAAATACACAGGTTTCACTGCGACTTTCGTCCACGAAAACAAATAGAATTACTATAAAATAGGTTGGTGTTAATCAACACGTCAGCATATTACAACACAGTGGGTGTTGTGCTACATCTACCATCCTTCTGGAATGAGAAATGCGTATGCGCTTTATTCCATTTCATTTCTCTGTCCTACCCGCATTGCTCCGGAAACTCTCCTTCCGATGTTATGTACCAGCAGGGTCGTAACGTGATGTGCGAAAGGGGGGGGGGGTTATTATTTTAATTGTAATTGTATTTATCTTAATGAAGGATTTCTTCTTTAAATTTATGATTCGTTTTGATTTTTAAACATTTTATTGGAAAGAAAAGCCGACCTCCTGTGGCTAGCCTCTAGTTGCTGCCTCACAACTCAGGGGTCCCGGGTTCCAATCCTGGCATGGGCTAAGATGTTTGTGTCGTCATGGTCGCGAGGACCGGGATTAAAGCTGCTGGGGAATTAATACAGTTATCACGTATCACCCCAAATTCGGAATGTGTCACGCCAGATGACAATCCGCAGCCGCCTCGGTAGGCCTAGGCCCTCAAGAGGGCTGTTGAGCCATTGGAAAGAAAAACAAATTAAATATCATATACAATTATGAACTGGTACTAATGCTAAGAAAATCATATAATTGCCGTTAACGTACTTTTATCAATGACTTTACTGTGCCGCATATTAGTAGAATCAGGCATATTTGTCCTAGCCGCTGATTTTCATGTTGCCCTTGAGTGACTAAAAATCCGAAATTATAATTGGCCTGTGAAGGAGTGCTAAATACTGCGATGGATTGAGGTGAGAGGCTGATTGTAGCGGCGGTGCGATTCACTCTGACGAATGCTGAATCCATTGGTATTTATTGCGGCGAGATGAGTTGGAGTTCGTCGGCAATGGAATGAAATTTGCTGAAGCTGACCTCGTAAGGAAGTTGTCAAATTCACTTCCAATAGGACGTACGAGCCATGTGTTAGCTTTTAGGCACCTATTGATCTAACAGATACGTTTTAGCTCGTGTCCCGACTCGTAGTGCCCGATTAATGGCTTTCTTTCGCTTGTCCCTGCTGCAGTCCCCAGAAAGGTATCTGCCAATTTGTAGATTAAATAAGTTGTAACATACAAATACCGTAACTGGTCATTGTCCTAAGGCCATAAATCCGCCCTTGTCTCCAACGCTCATGTGGTCAGTGCGCATATAGCAATTCTTTCCTACTCAAACAAGCTAAAAAATTATTCTAAACAAAATAACGTGATTACTTGATTTACTAATAATAATTGATTTTAAACTAAATAAACATATAATTAGAATGTGATTAGGGCTTATTACATAAGCGACCATTATATATTAGACAGACGGGGCATAAGAAGCATCTAATTTTAAAGTAGTTTAAATTATCAAAACAAATCATTAAGTACTCGTATTTTTAAATAATCGTTTTGTTTTTTATCATTATTCTGTGTGTTTATATTGCTGGGTATAATAGATTAAATAACAGAAACTAGCAGAATGTAAACAAATGGTCAATCCATATTGCACACAATTAAATATGACGGAATTTTCCTGTTAAACTATAATTCCATTCACGTTCCAAGTGTTTTTCTCTGTGTACAAATAAACAGACAAGCATAAATAAATTTTTATTATACATACTGACGCTGGGGTTATATCATTTAGTTCCCCAACGTACTTAAGCATACTTATGTAATGTTATCCGTCGACGGAATTTTTGTTTCCTCCGCGTATGGAATACGAATAACGAGCTCATCTTTCTCAAATATAAACATCGACCTAGATGTTGAGTGGGTTACAAACCACGAGGTCTTTGGAGGTTCAGAGAACACGTGTAGAGCTGCGTAAGGCTTCTTAGTCACAGAGGTCTGGCCATGAACAACGTGAATGACCTCGTTTAAAACAAAATTACCGTGAGAACAACTCAAATAAAAGTCTAGTATAACACATTAATTACTTGGTGTAACCTTTCTACAATTTAATTCCAGAAACCGTAAAATCCGGTTGTAAAAATCATTAAATTAATTTCGAAAAATAGCAATTTAAACCTATAAAATTTAAACATTACTGTACGTAGATGCAACAGATATTTCAACAGTTCGTATTAATAATAATTACAATATTCAGTAATGGAAACATTGGACGTAATTACCACAACTAGATTTTAGTACGTGAAATATTGATAATAGTTTGTCATCACTAATAAATAACTAGTACATGTCATGACACTCTACCACCGTGGAAAGGAAATTAAGCTCGTAAGCACTGAAGCTATAGTCAAAAACCTGGAGCTCAATCAAACAAATTGGAGCGAGTCACATTCCACCGGGTCTGCACGCTATGCGCCGGAAATTCGTGTCGTGTCTCAGATGAAGAACCTTGTCTTTCTTATAGTTTCAAGTGAAATCAACATTGCCGACCTTGTATTATTTCATTTGATATTTACTTTTAGGTAAGCAATACGTAAAATATGTAAATAATAATAATTGTATATTGTACGTTCGTCGTACGTGTCACATATGTTTATTATCATTTATAACATAAATCCATTCGTGTCACGTAAAATCAGAATTATCCTATTTAAAAGATTTGTATGAAATATGAATATAAATTATAAGATATAAAAATGTATAGGGCTAGAAACGTAATTATAACTTAAAGTAGAATATCTTTCAAACAAAATAGTGCAAGTAATTCTGAACGTGTACAAAGTGAGGAGTAATATATAAAATGTTTTAAATAGTAAAATTCTGATTTTACATGTGACACAAATCGATTTATGGTATAAATGATATTAAACATATGTTTCACATACGACGAATGTACAAGATAGAATCATATTATAAATGTTACAGATGATGTGAGTGACATGGATTTATCTATTTTTGTTTGTGAAGATTCTTGTACTGTGTTATATTAATTTTAAGATTAAAAATAAGGTCTTTGTATATCAATTTATATGTATTTTAGGTTCTGTAGATGATGATGGCATAAAAAAGCCGAAAGCTTCTTAAATTTTTTATGAATGAAGACTGTGAACAATATATAAAAAAAGGGGTTTCCTCTTTAGAACTTGGATAAATTGTACCTTTAACCAACATTCAACTTGGACAATTTTTTGTACTTTAAGTAATAAGTATATTATAACGCTAAATAATATATACTTAAAAATTATTTGTAACAGTTGAGTGAATTTATCATAAAGAAAGAAGTCCATATAGCATTAAGTGATTTGTTGTTGTCGTATTCAGTCCTAAGACTGATTTGATGCAACCCTCCATGCTAACCTATCTTGCGCAAGCCTTTTCATTTACTTATAACTAGCTCATCCAAAATCCTCCCCAAACTGCGTAGCGTATTCCATCCTTTGTCTCCCTCTTCTGTTCTTACCCCACACACTTCCCTCTAATGCTAATTTTACAAGACCCTCGCGTTTAAAAACGTGGCCAATTAATCTATCCCTTCTCTTAGTCAACGTCGTCCATATTGTTCGCTTTTCCCCTATTCTGTTTAGAAGTTCCTCGTTTGCGATTCTATCCCCCATCTGATTTTCAACATTCGCCTATAGCACAATATTTCAAAAGTGATTTATAAAATTTATATTATTGATATGTTGTTATGGTACTCAGTCCTAAGACTGGTGAACTGCAACCCCCCATGCTAACCTATCATGCGCAATACTTTTCATTTCCGCATAACTACAAAATAAACATTCTCCCTAATCTACTCAGCGTATTCAATCCCTTTCTTACTCTTCTGTTCACTTACCTCTAATGCTAATTTCACAAGACCCTCAAGACTTCTCTTGGTAAAAGTCCTCCATAATTTACGCTCTTCCCCTATGCTGTTAAGAACTTCCTCGTTAGTGATTCTATTGATCCATCTGATTTTCAGCATTCTCCTATAACACCACATTTCAAAGGCTTCTATTCCTTTCCTTTCTGCAACTCCTACCGTCCACGTTTCGCACCCATATAACGCCACACTCCATACGAACATTTTTAGCAATGATTTCCTAATATTCACAATTATATTATCTACAAGTAAATTCCTCTTTTTTGCGAAAGCCTGTGCTATCCTACTCTTTCTGTTTACAATACTTCTACCGTCCATAGTTATTATGCTGCCCAAGTAGCAAAATTCCTTAACCTCTTTCAAAATATCTCTTCCAAACACCATTTGTTATTCTACTGTTTCGTCCAGGACCACGTTCATACCATTTATTATGTGTTCCAAGTCTTCTTCTGATTACCCTAATACTACAATATCAACGGCAAGCCGCAGGGTTTTTATTTCTTCTTTTTCTTGCAATATGATTTCTTTTCCATATTCCGTTTTAACTTTCTTCGGCGCCTGTTCTATATATAAGTTAAACAGCACGGGGGAGAGACGGCATACTTGGCCTACTTCTTTCTCCATTTCTGCTTTCTTTTCTTGCCCTTCCATTATATATTTAATATCAATAACTATTTAACTTTCAACGTTACAGTTTTATCTTAAAATCCTTTTGGCATAATCTGCTGTAATAACCATTGTTTTTTCTTATTATGCAAATTATTAATTGAAAAACTATGACAATATTCATACTACATTTCTTCCACATCTTCTAACATTCAATGATTGGAGATTGTCCATTACTGTCATGCATATCATAATGTCTTCTTTGTTGCGCAGAAGAACTCGGTCCAAATTTTTACTGTTCATGGAAATTTAAATTGCATAAATATTTGGGCATGAGCATGTCGCTGGCCAGGAAGAAGGGGCATTTCCGCGCGCCGACTTGGCTGCTCGGAATCAAAACAAAGAGACATTGGTTGACGCTTGGGCTATAAAGCTCAGACACCTCGTCGCCGGTTTCGGAATTTCCTAATCTGTCTGAGAATTTGGTGACCGGATGGCGTGTGTTCCCCAAATGTAACAAGGGATATTATTGGAGAATATCCATCCCTGCGATCTTAGTGATAGGTGTCGCATAAGTGGGGACGAAGTTTTAAAAGAGGTCGGCGGAGACATATTAAAGGAGATTGGCAGCAGAGTGGTGGAGAGAGAGGACTGATGGTGGAGAAATAATTAGGCAGATTGGCAGTATAAAGTATTATGTGAGGATTGATAGGTGGAGGAGAGTGTTAGGCGTGTTTGATGATTGGAGGAAGTAGAGTGTAGGGTGAGACATTAACAAGTGGAGGAAGACAGTGCAAATTGCGGACTGATCCCTTAGAGGAGGCAGTGGAGAGATGTACCATGTTTGATCAGTCGAGGAAGCAGCGAAGAAAGGTTTTAACAACGAGGAAAGAAAGAGGAAATAGCTGAGTTTCCTCAATTCCGGCAGCACGACTTTTTGCTATTGTCTACCGATCGCTTCAGAGTGCCACAACAACGAAGTTCCAGTGACATCTGCAGCAAGACGAATATGCAAACAACGCAGGTTCGTCAACGAACGGAAAATCTGCTACTCGTGACCACCTCACAATAATTACCCCTGAGAACTTTAATATAATCCCCTTTTAATTCTTTATTTTTGTACATGATATATACGCCGGACCCATTTTAAAATTATTGTGTTTTATGTTAATAAATGTATATATTAAACCCAATTATTAAATTCATTTAAATAATTAATATCCCCCAATAATTTACAACTTTTATCAAACTATCTTAAAATTTATATACCGGTCAACGTTAAACAGAAAATATTATCTTTTGTTTGCACATAATAATTATGTGATAGAAATAAAGATATATTATAGCTAAAGATAATTCTGTGTGTCAAGATGGAGATTTCCTCAATCTGTTACAAAATTTCACTCCTAAAATTACGAATAATATATTAATGCAACCAATAAATAAGCTGAAAAATGACATTAATAAGAAATTTGAAGTGTTCATCAGCAGCAGATATTTATTGTTTAACTCGTGAAATGGTAAAAGAATGTGCTACTTCTATCGCTTTACCATTTGAAATAATATTTTTAAAATGTCTTGCCGCTGGAATTTTTACCGAAATGGCCAAATAATTCCCCTGTTTAAGAAAGATAGCCATCCGAAATATCAAATTATAAGCCCATTTCTCTCCCTATTTTTTTTATAAAATATTTGAAAAAATAATACATATTAGTTTACTTAATTTCTTGAATAAATATAAGATTTTATCAACAGCACAGCGTGCATAGCTTCCTTAAAGGTAAGTCCACAGATATCACACTGTACGACTTCATTCAAAATATCCAGAATAAATTTGATGAAGGATTGAATGTAGCTGGCATATTTGCCAGGGCTTTCGACACGGTAGATCACCAAATATTACTAAAAAAGGTTAATTATTACGGAATTCGGGGAAATACGCCACTTCTACTAAGATCGTATTTTATAAACCGTAAACAACAAGAAGTAGTTGGAACTCAAGACGGCCAACTTCGCTTATCCGATTGGGAATTTATAACATGTGTAGTTCCTCAAGGATCAATTCTTGGGCCTTTACTTTTTGTTCTATACATAAATGATCTTCCCGGATACAAGCATCCTCTAAAATCGATTCTCTACGCGGGTGAGACAAATATAGTTATTTAAGATAAAAATGTCGATAATCTGATCAAGAAAGTAGACAGCAATCTGGACGGTCTAAATGTTTGGTTTAACGTGAATGAATTATCCCTCAACGTAGGTAAAACTAAGTTAGTTCAGTTTAGTGCTGATGCTATTAATAGACCCGTAGACAAATTTCCAGCCAATGTGCCTTTCCTGGGCCTTCGGATTGATGATAAATTTAAGTGGAATGAGCACATAGATCTGCTTGCTGGGAAACTAAGTTCAGCTTGTTATTCCTTCAGAACACTAATGCAAGAAGTTGACAAAAAGTACGTCAAAATGGTTTACTTCGCGTATTTTTATTTAATTATGGCTATGGCATCTCTAATTGGGGAAACTACTCCTGGAGCAATGAAATATTCAAGTTGCAAAAGCGTGCCATTAGAATACTACTAGTACGAATTTTAGATCCAGTTGCAAACCTTCCTTGCAAATACTTACTTTACCGAGCGTATATATTAATAAAATCTTAAATTTTGTAAAGCGAAACATTAATTTGTTTCAAACGAATGGCGAATTCCATGAATACGAGACCAGAAATCGTACAGCTCTAAGGTCGGACAAGCACCGCCTTGCTCTACACCAGAAAAGTATTCACAATACCGGGATACTTTTATGCAACAGCCTTCCTCCAGAGATTAAAAACAATAACTACAAAAGTTTCGTGAAACAGAGTAATATTATTCTATTAAATGGCGCTTTTTACTCAGTACAGGATTTTCTTAATCGCCCCTCTAATATTTAAAATTAAGGTTCCTGCAAAAGTGTTGAATGTGTTGCCTTGTAAAATAGCTCACAACACATAGCTTTAAATTTTCTGTACAGTTTTCTCTGCTCTTTTGTTTGTTTGCTTCATGTATTGCCTGGAACTACTACGGAAGAAAGTTTCCTGGTCGCGCAGCTCGAAGTAGAGAAAACTCCATTGCGTGTGTTTGTGTTTCCCAGTGTGTGCTTGTGCTCTCTTGTGTGCGTATAGTGTTTTAATGACTGTAGACTATATACTTTTTATTTTAAGATTATTTGTAATTCATTATGACCTAATTTTGTTCTTAAAATTATTTGTTATTTGTAATGTATGACGTATCCTATTTCCTCAATCGTGGACTAATGGCAACAACAAAAAAATGGAAATCTAATCATTACTCTTTGTTTCAAAGTGTAAAATTATTTACATTAATTACATACAGTTAAACTAAATCAGAATTTAAATATATGTTATTCTTTATTCACAGGACTCTTGGAGGTTACTAAACGGGTACAGTTTCTATTTCGAAATAGCCTGGCGTTACCCGGTAATTCATTTATATTACCCCGCTGCAGAATTTAATTCGACATTAACTTTTTGTCAAGGCGTGATTAAACCATCAGAGAAGTAGTGGCGTTTTTGAAAATTTATCTTTTCACTCTCACTATTATCAAATCGCACAAATGAACGCTGAAAATAAAATGTTTTATTAGAAGGTTAGATGGAATGCTGCTGAATGAACATGTGTAAAAATTGTGATTCAAACAATGCACCTTTCACATTAGCACAAAATATTATTTCAATATACTTAACGTGTTCAATGTCGAATTAATAGATAAATAATTTACTTAGTACGCACGCAATTACAATATACGGAATATATCAGCACTCAGCAATGCCAAACTACGAGGAAATGAACTTGTGCATGTATATACGCAACATATACATACGTAGCTCAAATACCACAGTCAGGTCAAGATGATTATTTTTTTTATGTGAGAAATCCAAAAAATTATTTAAAAACATTTGGTCGCAAAATTAACAAAATATCATGGATCTGGACAACAGCTCCACCAACCAGGTCCGACTTTAGCTAAGAACCATAAACACAACAAAAGAAAGAAATCAAAATCGAGAAGAATTACGAACACATGCCCACCGGAATTTTATATATAAAGATAATCAATTAACTACATACATTTATTAAACGTTGATTAATTTGGAAATTAAATATTTCATAATAAATAAATTTTATGGCGTGTGACAGGGTCGTAGATTTGCGTTAAGTTATCATGTATTTGCTGTCACTCAGGAACACTTGTAACTATGGAAGTTAGCTTCGTGCAATTGAAGTTATGGACTCTGGTCGACTTTCTGACTGACTTACCTGTATCAGCTAATACTCATCGATCCTTTATTCTCTCGTCCCTCGTCATTATCCTTGTTCAAGTCACCTTTTTTCAGCTTCCTTTTAAGAAAATAATTCTTGGAACATCTGCTGTTATTGATTTATTTTAGAAACAAACACTTTCCCACTCATTCTGATTTTTCTTGTCTGATGATCTTGAGTCCAGCTGCCGGTTTCTCAGAAAGAGGTCTCTAACTTTTTCCATCTTCATTCTCTGCTGCTCACAGATTTTAATACTTTCCTGAAAAGACAATACATTTATAAAGATTTTATCTCCTGAAATCATCCAAATTTAATTTTTTTTGGAGCCAAGACATTCCGTAGTAAATCTACTTAAAGAAGCTGCCTCAATCGAGTGGGGTCCAAAAATAAAACAGAATAATGAACAATGAAGTCTTTATGTATTTAAATCTCCGTTTGCATTTGAAGGCCGACAAAGTCTCTTGCAGTGAGACGTCTTATCGCTCTTTGTCACAGATCCTGCACGCACGTGTCATAAAGAACTTTGCTGATTGCAACTCAGCGTGCACGACATGACACTCGGACTGATCTTATCAGTGAGATGGTCTTAACTATTATCAAATATGTATACGTATCAGATCTCTGCTTTCTTCAATCAAGTGATAAATTCTAGGGTAAAAAAGGTAAAAGATTATATTATCTGCATTGAACAACAAATATCAATAACATGAATATAGGTTCACAAGGTAAATATAACTTTTCATTTGGTTTGGCAGTGTGTTTTCGATGTGTTGACGCCATTAAAGTGAAATGATAGATCAAAAGAAAAACAAATGGACTCAAGTAAACTTGGAATAAAAAAACCCTGAACATCTCCCCTTTTTAATTTCCTTCCTATGCTATTATATGGAGTTGCCATAAGTAGATCACCCTCAAATGAATAATTGAGGTATATTATTTAATCTTATACACAGGGTGATTCGCTACCAGACATTTGCGATTCTGTATTCCTATGTGATTCCGAGTCGTCTCCCTACCCCCTACACTCCCTGCAAGTTTGTCGGTAGCGAATCACCCTGTGTAAACTGAATAATTAATTGATTAAAGATATCATATTGTAGTCTCATATTTCAGTAAGGGATATATTACATAAACATATATATTATATAAATCATGGAATGCTATTGAATAAATATACTTGAAAATATAAAAACATCTGTATTAGATGAAAATTAACAAAAAATAACGAAGACGTCAATAAATGGACAAAATTAAGTGATATATAAAATACAGCACTACCTTCTTGCAATTATTTTTTGCTTGTGTAAGGCGAAGAAAATTGTAAGAACGAAAGGCAGCACGAACCTTGTGACATAAGGCGGAACTGGAAAACCTTTTGTTAAATTGGAAATCAAACTTTTTAATTTTAGCAGCCATTTGGCGAAAATGGTACGAAAGGTCTAGTGAAGAAAAATGTATTACCAATGTTGATAGACATTATTCTATTTATAACAGAGCTGTTTATTAATTTCAAAATGTTAAGTACAGTACAAAATTATTTAATTTATTACGGAAGAAAATAGTGGTAGCTCTTTTGATTCGCTCCGCTCCTGTGACCCGAAAGTTACCTGCTGTCTGAATTACTCACTCATGAATCATATCGCACGGCCATGATCCCAGATCAAAGGGCTAGTACTGCTCCACTGCTTGAATCGCTCACTCACGAAAAAAATAATGAGACAAAATCAGAATTCTGTTCAATACAGCCAATAGAAAATTTTAATTTACGAAGCTTTAAAACTGATGACTCAGTTGCTGTATATTACTTTTAAAACTACCTTTTATTATGTGACTAGCTACATGAGGGTCGCTACTAAGCTTTAATGGCATAAGAAGGGTGCGGGAGGGAGAGAAAGACAGCCAACAACAAAATTAACGTCATTGTTCAAAAAAACCATGCAAAGATTACCTAATAAATACCAGATACTCAATAAAACACGAAATAGAAACTTTTAACATTTTCTAGAATAATTTATTTAATTTCTAAAATTATCAATAATAAATATCAAAAAATGTATATGCCAAAAAAATTATAAACTCAATTATTTACTAGAAAATCACGTGGAAATTCATGGAAACAAATTAAGAGTACGGTGAATAGGCCGAATAATATGTACACAAATAAAAGAACGGTGAATCATCTATTGACCGAGTGGTTCCGATCCGATCACTAAAAAGTACGGTTTTGCCCAACTCTACGACCCTGTAGTCAAAGGTTCTAAACTGGCTGTAGAATTACGAAAGAAAGTGATCCTGTACTACATCACATTTTTCTACATTATATAAAACTCAACCTGGATCCACGCAATTAATAATTTGTTGGAAAGTTTCAACCAAATTTTGAGACTTGAATGAATATGAAATTTGAAATTGAGCAAAAGACGTAATAGCAAAAGTTGTAAGACTCTAATAAAGCTAGCCGTCATTTGTTGAAAATATCAAATCGCTATTGCCTGAAATTGACTTCTTCGTTAGCAAACTTTTTTATATTTAATAAGACTACCGTTTCAGAAAATAATTTAATTTTCATCCACTAAGTTAACTTTAACTCTATGATTTTTTTTCATTGTGTAATTTTTTTATCGTTCTATATTTACATATTAACCCCGACGGAAGAAAGTAATAATTAAATATTATCAACAGACAAAATTAAGCGATAAGGTAAATACCACACAATTCTTCTGCAATCCTCCTCCCTTTCGTAAGTGATTGAAAATCTTATTTCATGTTTGTTACCTTGTTCGTACTGCATGCCATCCTGATAGCTCTTATGATTTTGAATCACCTGGAAATCAACATGTATTTCAGAAACTTTGGTATTTATTTATATTTTCGAAATAACTAAAAGATAGTCTTTGTAATTTCTCTTTTAAATTAATCTACAGACAGGCCTATAAAAAACTGATAACATGGTACTGTTCATTAACGCTTGAATTCATAAAAATCGGCTCAGCGCAGAGATATTTGACGAAAATGTTACTGCTGTGGAATATGCCACGTCTGAAATCTCCATTTATGAATCGAGGCAAAATAAATGGCAGTTTACGATGAGTGCAATTTAAAAAAATTATAGCATTGCCTCTCTTCCGGTATTATACCAAGAACGGCAGGTTAATATAGAATTAGTATTGTAGTCTTTTTCAAATGGGAACCGATTTGACCTTGAAGATGTTCCTTGTGCCAACCAAACAAATTGTCACATATTGTCCCCGCAGCAAAAGTAAGAGATTAATGAGGGGAAGTGATACGTGGCAACGTTGTCTACTTCTCTGTTCTTATTCGCTGAACGCCAGAAAAGGCTGTAGTGTCAAATTGAGAGAAAATATCTCCGATTCATCAATTTAATTGGAAACGAAGTTTATACAGCACTCATAGTTGTATGCTGTGTGTGTATTGTTACACTATAATGTTGAAACGGTTATTAATGCAACTTCCTTGGAGCGATTATTAGACTGTTCCGTTCTGTGCGTATAATAAAATCTTCGATTTTCATAGATATTAAAGTAATATTTATATTATCCTTATCCAAGCATTTATTGTTTTATTCAGTCACTATAGATGCAGTACTTTTACAGCGTTCAGTTTGAACGTTTTAGTTGCATGAATGGCCGTTTCTTAGTTCTACAACAAACTTCCAGATGGCGGTAGTAACGTATTTAGTTCACGCCCTTGCGGCATATTCCTTTAACAGTGAGGCCATAGTAGGGAAATGTGTGTTGGCTTGATCTTGACGTCATTTGATCATTGAGTCATATGGAGTGAAGTTTAAGAGGCTTATGTTTCACAGTTGTCCGTGTGTATATGGTTCCTAAAATGCTCAAGTGACTGTAATATCTTCGGAAGCTTAAATTTAGTGGTAATCAGGCGTCGCTGTCAGTAGTAGTGTTTCTGTCACTCGTTGGAACTGGACTTTAAAAATGTTCGGAAGCGACCATTTCTGGAACAAGAAAATGTTCCACCAACTATCGTTTTTAATAGTAATTTTGTGTACTTTTCAAAACTGTTTGTGTTCGGAATATCATTGTGTGTGGTACGGGCAATGCCACGTAGAAAATGAAAAACCAAAAAATTGCCCATATACTGGGCCTCCAAAATTGCTAGACTCTGATGGACAACGTATACTTAAAAAATGGTGTCCACATATTAAGTCAGTGGAGACTTGTTGTGATACTCGGCAGCTGGAAAGTCTTGATGAAAACATTGCGATAGCAGCTAATTTTCTCCAGAGATGCCCGTCTTGTTTGCAGAATTTAGTGCAGCATATTTGTGATTTTACTTGTGCGCCCGATCAGAGTAGATTTATGAATGTTTCTGCCATGGACGAAACAGCAGAAGGACAGCCTTTCATTAATGGTGTCGATATTCATATAACTGATAAATATTTGTCTGGAACTTACAATTCTTGTAAACAGGTGTTTGTGCCTTCCGCAGGTCAGCTAGCTTTAGATGTAATGTGTGGGCCCTGGGGTGCCAGTCGTTGTTCACCTCACAAATGGTTTTCTTATTTGGGAGACTCAAATAATCCTTATGTTCCCTTTCAAATTAATTATCTTGTCTCTGAAGAGCCAGTTGGTGAATTTAAACCTCTAGATCCATCAATAACTCCATGTAATAAAGGAATTAGACCAGACATTCCTGCATGCAGTTGTGTAGATTGTGAAGCAAGTTGTCCTGTGCCTCCACCAGAACCTCCAAAGCCTGATCCATTTACTCTTCTTGGTTTAGAAGGTGTATCTGTAATAATGGCCATTGTTTTTGTTATTGGATCACTCCTGTTTTTGATGTGTGTTTATTGCTGTACTGACAGCACAAGAAACAACATTGCAAGCCTTGTAAGAGGAGAGGGAGCAGATCCCGTTGGACAAAGGTTAGCTGGCTTGGATCAGTCACGTATTGCTTTGGGAGCTGATGAAGAAGAAAGTCCATTACGATCCAAGCGTTCCAGTGTGGCAAGTGCTGAAGGTGCTAACATTCCACGTCAAATAAGTAATGAAGATATTTCATTTCTTGAAAAGTTAGGCGCAGCGACAGACAGATTTCTCGAAAGTTTCTTCCGCTGGTGGGGGATATATTGTGCTACCAATCCTTGGTTTATTTTGTTCTGTGGGTTGTGTATACTGGTAGGTTTAGGACATGGTGTGAAATACATGATTGTCACTACAAATCCTGTTGAACTGTGGGCATCTCCTAGTAGTCGTTCACGTGTAGAGCGTGAATTCTTTGACAAAGAGTTTGAACCTTTCTATCGCACGGAGCAAGTAATTATTCATGCAGTTGGATTGCCAAATATTGTCCATAACACTTCCAATGGACCAATTGAATTTGGTCCTGTTTTTAACAAAGAGTTTCTGATAGAGGTTTTGAAGTTACAACGGGAAATACAGTTTCTAGGTCACAATGAAGGAAATGGACTGAATGAAATATGCTTCGCACCTTTTTCCACGTCAACATCTAAAGCTCGAATGTCACAATGTGTTGTTCAAAGCCTTTGGGGATATTTTCATGATGATGAGGAGATTTTTGAAGAAGAGGATGAAGACATATTTGGCTTTACTGTTAATTATTTGGATCACATCAAACGCTGTTCGCAAAATCCATATAATCCAGAATGTCTAGCTCCTTATGGCGGGCCTGTAGATCCTTCTATTGCTTTGGGAGGATTCATTGAGAAAGGTGATAGTGTAAGCTCACAACCTAAATATGAAAAAGCTACTGCTGTCATACTTACTTTTCTTGTTAATAATTATCACAACAAGTCTCATATTGGTCCTGCTCTTCATTGGGAGAAGATCTTTGTTGATTTTATGAAAAACTGGACATCACGACACAAACCAGCCTATATGGATGTAGCATTTTCATCAGAGCGCTCAATTGAAGATGAGTTAGATCGTGGGTCTCATTCTGATGTTGTGACTATATTGGTCAGCTATGTCATAATGTTTGGATATATTGCTATTTCTCTGGGACAAATGAACTCTTGTAATAGGTTACTTGTGGACAGTAAAATTACTTTAGGCTTAGGTGGTGTAGTAATTGTGTTAGCATCTGTTGTGTGCTCTGTTGGTCTTTTTGGTTTTGTGGGTGTTCCAGCTACTTTAATAATTATTGAAGTGATACCATTTCTGGTCCTGGCTGTTGGTGTGGATAACATATTTATTCTTGTACAAACTCATCAAAGAGAAGCCAAACAGCCATACGAAACACATGAAGAACACATTGGGAGAACCCTAGGCCAGGTAACATCATTTACATATTTATAGAATATAAATGTATTTATGCAATTTTTTCTAGTTTTAAAAATTGTTGATAGGTAACATTTGACAGTAAAACTTGGGCTAACTTCATTTTCTGTTGCTTTATTCATCACTATTTCAGTTTTATTAAGAAGATACTGATCATTCTCGCTCAGTCCATTGTTTTCAAATAGCTTCAAATGGCCATAATGTTTTGTTAATACTTGATATTCTGATCTTATTTGTAAATGTGAAATTGAACGTACACTGACTTTTATGATATGATAAATTATTGAAGTTTGATCTATGAAAATTACATGATTTCATCATAACATTTTCTTTTTGTTGTATTTTCAAAATGGGAAGTTAATTATAGTGAAATATTTATGATATCAACTAAAGTGAAAAAAAATTGTTGAACTGCTGGTGGTTTCAGTCTGCTATATTTAGTTTTGTGCCAACTTTAAAAGTACTCTTGTCAGTATTTTTGTTAATGACAAAATATTTATGAAGGATTCAGTGATACATTTTATTCCAAGTTTAAAATCAGGCCTAACATTGCCACAATTATCTTGTTTGACATTATGATAATGCTTCATGCCTAAAATTTTAGCTCATAATGAAGAATTAACATTTACTGTTTAGGCTAAAGGGGAATATGATCCCCCAAACGTATACGTCAGGATTTTCCCTTCATTGTATACACGTTATAACAGACTGACGTCTCTAGTTGTGCACCAATCGCGCAGTCTATGTTAAAACCCATTGTTGTTGAATTTAATAAAAACTAATATTGTAAAATCAAGTAATATTTTTTTTCAATATTGCTTATGCAATTAAGCTGATTAAGACATGTAATTTTTGTTTATGGATTGCAGGTAGGACCATCCATGCTGTTGACCTCATTGTCAGAATCTTGCTGCTTCTTCTTGGGAAGTCTCTCAGATATGCCAGCTGTCCGTGCTTTTGCATTATATGCTGGAATGGCTCTATTGATTGATTTCTTATTACAAATTACCTGCTTTGTTAGTTTATTGTCACTGGACACTAAGCGACAAATGGCTAGTAAATTAGATGTATGCTGTTGGATTCAAGGCCCCAAACCAGATACAGCAGCTGTGGATTCAGAAGGAATTCTGTACAAGTTTTTCAAGGTATAGTTTGCCAACTTGTTTCATTGATAATATTCTAATATTGATATATGGTGTAAATAGTCTAATTTGTATCTTAATATCATAATTTCATAGATAATTCTGAGTACCTATCAGCATCTCCAGGATTTATTTAATACATTCTCAAAACCATGATGTAAATTATTTATACTTCTTGTCCACTTCGAGAATTCATTTATTTAATTAATAAGGACAGGAAAGAGAGTCAGAAAGTTGGTGACTCACCTGAAGTTCACAGATGGTAGCATCATGTAGGGTTTAAGATTCTTGAATTTTTAGGGGCTCATTAGAATGTTTGGAAAACATTCCAGTGACGGCCAGCCATTGACACTGGAAATGTTTTCCTAACCTTCCGAAAATTTAAGAATCTCTAATGCTACATGGCATGGTGCCTGTCATCTGTGAACTTCAGGCTTGCTGGGTCGACAGCAGACTGTCATCTTACATGACACATTCCAAATTTGGAGTGATACATAGTCAGGGTACTATCAATTCTTTAGCAGTCCTAATTCCACTTTCTGTGATTATATCACAAACATCAAAGCCCATGCCAGGATTTGACCCAGAGACCTCTGTGTAGTGAGGCAGTGATGCTAGCCACTAGACCACAGGATGTCAGCGATGTGTAATTTCATTATTTTGCTGCTGCATCTGTGCTCTTCAGAATCATTATTGTCCGTTTCTTCAGTTGACCAGAGTTTATTCCACACATTTGATTATTGCAAACAATAATATAATTTATTTCTGAATGTTGTTGAGCAGACTTATTGAAGACAAAGGAAAGTAGCAATTAACCCTTACAGGTAGACTTTAGGTGCTGTATATATCCTTCGGCAGTTAAGATCCCATTTAGTTACTTACATTGAAAAAAAGGGTATAGAACAGTACATTGAAAAAGCAATGCCTTTAAAGTTAAAGTGGACAAAATATGGATTCGGTTTTTTTGACATTTCGGAAACATGACATTTGAGTGACTGACAGCATTTATTTTTACTAATGTAATTACAAAACTGTTTACTTTTGAGTACTATTTTAAGAAATAACTTAATTAAATCGCAAACATGGAAGTGATATGTTGAATGATTAAAATAAAAACTTTATAGTTTTAATTATTGCCCATAAGTGCCACTGAGGAAGAAGAAATTGAAGAAACAAAAGTTTGTCAAAGGTGACTGGAACGCAATAATAGGAAAGTGATTAATAGAGAAAGGAGAAAGAAACCATATAGAAGAGAAATGGGCACTCTTGAAGGAAGAAATGACTAGAGTAGCTGAAGAAAAAAATAGAAAGATAGCTCAGACCAATAGGAAAGCATGGATAACACAAGAAATAATAAAAATGATGGATGAAAGGTGTAAATATAAAAACAAGAGATAAAAATGGTAAAGAGCAGTACAGACTCTTGAAGAATGAGATGGGAAGTGCAAAGCAACCAAAGAGACTTGGCTACAAGAGAAATACAAAGCGGTTGAAGATTTCATGGTGAAAGGGAAAACAAATGCAGCTTATAGGAAAATGAGAGAAACCTTCAGAGAGGAAACATTTCAGCAAGAACAATCAGGAGCGCGGATGGGAAGTCAATTCTGGATAAAAAAAAAAGAAACAGCAGAAAGTTAGAATGAATATCTAGAAAAGCTATATCACAGTCAAAATCCACATCAGTCAGTAATAAAGATGAAGAAGAGGTGATGGGTGATTAATAGTTGGGGGACAAAATTTTTTGGTCTGAGGTTGACAGGGCACTAACAGACCTGAGCAATTGTAAAGCACCAGGAATTGATAACATTCAAGCGGAGTTCATTAGATCATTAGGTGAAGAAGCAATATCATGGCTGTTCAGGATAGGTTGTGAAATCTACGAAATGGGAAGAATACCAGAAGATTTTAGTGAAAACATAATTGTACACATACTGAATAAGACTGGGGCTGATAGATGCGAACAGCACAGGACAATTTTTTTAGCATCTAATGTGTGAAAAATATTAACAAAAATAGTATATAGGAATGTGAGGTAAGAGAAGATCAATTTGGTTTTAGGAAGAATGTAGGAACAAGAGAAGCAATTTTGACGTTGCGGCTAATTTTAGAAAACAGAATAAGAAAAAACTGTTTTACATTCATGGCATTTGTAGATTTAGAAAAAACATTTGATAATGTGAACTGGAACACACTATTAAGGATTTTGAAGAGCACTTGAATAAAATATTGAGAAAGGAGGCTTATACATAACCTCTATAGAAGGCTGTCAGCTGTAATTAGAATAGAAGATTAAGAAAAGAAAGCCATAATCAAGAAAGGAGTAAGACAAGGTTGCAGTCTGTCACCCATGCTGTTTAACTTATATATAGAACAGGCGACGAAGAAAGTTAAAATGGAATATGGAAAAGGAATCATACTTCAAGGAGAAGAAGTAAAAACCTTACGCTTTACCGATAATATTGTAGTATTAGGGGAGTCAGAAGACTTGGATACCATAATAAATGACATGAACATAGTCCTGGAGAAGAGTTCAAAATGAGGATTAATAGAGGCAAAACCAAGGTAATGGAGTGTAGTATGGGAAACAGTGGAGTAACAAAGGGTGTTAGATTGGGAAGGGACATTTTGACGGAAGTTAAGGACTTTTGCTACTTGGGAAGCGTAATAACTAGACTATATATAAAGAGTAGGATAACACAGGTAAGGAAGGCTTTTGCGATAAATGGGAATATACTTGTGAATAATATTAGTGTGAATATTATGAAATAATTGCTAAAAATGTTCATATGGAGTGTGGTGTTATATGGGTGCGAAATATGGATGATAGGAGTTGCAGAAAGGAAAGGAATAGAAGCCTTTGAAAAGTGGTGCTATAGGAGAATGCTGAAAATCAGATGGGTCAATAGGATGAGTAACGAGGAAGTTCTTATCAGAATAGGGGAAGAGTGAACAAATGGCAGACATTGTGCAGAAAAGGGATAGATTAATAGGCCATGTTGACTTTATTATTAATTAGAATTGGAACCAAGTATTAACATAATCACTAAATAAATTCTTGAAAATTATATTTATGGTCAAATAAAGGAAAGTATGATAGAAACATCATTTGCATGCTGATTGGTTATTATAATTTCTTAGTGAAAGGGGTATTTCCTATTTTAATTATAATCATAAAATTCCAAATGCATTATCAAATAACATACTTCTATTTTAGGCATTAAATAAACTATAGAAGTTAATATTATAAAGGCATGTTAATTATTTTGATTGCTTCTTATAAGTTACCATTATAACGATGATTAATTATTTGCAGGTGCTCTATGTGCCATTCCTGATGCACAAGGGCGTTCGTGCTGCTGTGATGGTAATTTTCTTTGGCTGGCTGTGCGCTAGCATTTCCGTTATACCACATATAGAAATTGGATTGGATCAGGAGCTGTCAATGCCTCGGGATTCATATGTTTTGGACTATTTCAGGCATCTCAAAGATTATTTGTCAGTTGGACCACCAGTATATTTTGTTGTGAAACCAGGGTCAGGTGTAGACTTTTCAAATACCTCTGTTCAAAATGCAATTTGTGGTGGTCAACATTGCTATCCAGATTCTTTAGTTACAAAAATATACACAGCCTCAAAGCAGCCTCAGACCAGTTTTATTGCTCGCCCCTCCTCATCGTGGATAGATGATTACTTTGATTGGTCGAACTCCAAAGGCTGTTGCAAATATTTTCCTGGAAATAATTCTTTCTGCTCACACAGTACTTTTGGCCATGGTTGTAAGTCTTGTGATATTAAGTTCAATGAAAAGTTTAGACGTCCAATTGCTGAAGATTTTAAGCACTATATTCCATACTTTTTACAAGACAATCCCACTCCTTCATGTGCCAAAGCAGGTCATGCTGCTTATGGGCGAGGTGTCTCATATACTGTTGATAATGGGACTGCAACTGTAGGTGCAAATTCTTTCATGGCATATCATACTATTCTCAAGACATCGGCTGATTACTATAGTGCACTTCGAACCGCAAGGAAATTGTCTTCAGAAATTGAAGAATCAATTAATAGCCATCTACCAGACAATATTGCTGTGGAAGTTTTCCCTTATAGCATATTTTATGTATTCTATGAACAATATCTCACAATGTGGCGGGACACTATGTTTAGTCTTGGAATTTCAGTTGTTGCAATCTTTGTCGTCACATTTCTCCTCATGGGACTGGATCTTGTTTCTTCTGTTGTGACTACAATTACAATCAGCATGATTGTTGCAGATATTGGGGGCCTTATGTACTGGTGGGGAATTACTTTGAATGCTGTTTCATTAGTCAATCTTGTAATGGCTGTTGGAATTGCTGTAGAATTTTGCAGCCACTTGGTCCATTCCTTTGCAGTATCTATTGAAGAAACTAGAGTGTTACGTGTTACAGATGCTTTGGTTAACATGGGCAGCTCTGTATTTTCAGGAATCACACTCACCAAGTTTGGTGGCATATTAGTATTGGGTTTGGCGAAGTCACAAATTTTCCAGGTATGCCTTTTTTAAATAAAATATAAAATTTTAATTTATAAATCTGGCTTTCTCTTTGTAAAACTTGTGTATGTTTTTACATAAACAACAATGTTGGTTAATTTAACCTCATATTTATGGGAAAAATTAAATAAAATTATTGACCAGATACAATGAAAAAATATTTCAGTACCTATTTGTACCTTCAGGTGTTTTTCCTTGTGGAGAAATAGTAAATAACAACATGTCAATTATTTAAACATCTATGTATCTTTATTTCTCTGCAGGATGAAAACCTGAAGAAGGTACAAATAGGTGCCTAAATGTTTTTTTGATTATAATAAAATTAGTATGAATCTGAAAAAAGAAAATAATTTAATTTTATATGAATTTAAGAATAATTTATTTTGAAAAACTATATATTATTAAAAAGTTCAATTACATTGTTCTAACTTAAATTGAAAGACAATTGATAAAATACTTTAGTCCCTCTTGCAATTCAAATTTGGCCTATAGAACTGGTTTACAACAGTGTAATTCTTGTTCTTAAAAAAGATGGAGGTAATGTTATCTTCAGTTTTAAAGTAATAAAATTCTTAATATATATTTGATAATAGTTATGCATTTTATAGTAACATCATTGAAATATAAATATATGTACATTGATGGAAAGAACCCATTTAATAAGTTTGCATAGCAATCTGTGTAGAACAAATTTTTTGATATTGGACAGCTTAAATTGTTTTTAAGTTGTGCATTGGATATGAGTAACCTAGATATTGATATATTGTTTTAATAAATCCACACCCATTGATATTTTCATTGATTCTAATATGTAAATACCGTGTCAAATCTTTTCTACATTTATGATAAAATTGAAATTATTATATTTTTGTTGTGTGTGTGTGTGAAGTTAAAATTATGTTGGTTTGTTTTAGGTATTTTATTTCCGCATGTATCTGGGCATTGTTTTATTTGGAGCTGCACATGGACTTATATTTCTACCTGTATTATTAAGCTATGTGGGACCTAGAATGAATCGTCAAAAAGTAGCCAATCGTTCACGGCTATTAAATTGTTCAGTAGTTCCTCTGTCTGAAAATGGAGGTGGTGTTACCAGTGGGCGTGTTTGTGCCGAAACTGCTCTTACTGATAGAGCTTGAAGAGAGAACTTATAAAGGAGCATGGTTATGCTCAGAGCAATTCAACACAGTATGATGGTATAAAATATTTTGTTCTATGTTAGGTACTTTTCTGAAAATGTTTTTAATACATTATTAGTTAGATTCAGTATTAAGAAATCTATTGCAGCTAACTTCGATTAGAAATGCTGCCTTCCACATCCTTGGAAGTTTTGCAACAGTTTGTTTTAAAAAAAATTAAGGAAGCATTATAAATATTGAGTTGTTAAAATTTGTTTTTAACATAACTTGATTTTTATGATTATGCCATGTAAATGTTGAAATATTTTTCAACTGTGGTTTTTTAAAAAGCTACTCAATCTTTGAGTTTTAAGCTTTGTTTAGACCATTGAACATGTCAATGCTGTACTAGCTGCATAGAGTATTTAATTGTACTACACTTTTATTTCTATGTTCTACTACAAAAATAATTTATTTTTATACTAGATATCAGTATTATATAACCAATGGAGATTTTTCACTTATATTGTTGTGTTATACACAATTAAAAGAAGAAAAATTTGTGAAAGGTGTGTGCAGATGATGTGTGTAGTAACCAACTTGTGCCTATCAGGGTTCGTTGGGTAGGGACCAAACTAAATGTGGACTTTTCTGTATGAAATGTAAAGTATACTGAGTTATGGTGACACTAAAAATTGAACTTCTGAAAGAATTTCCTATTTATCATCTACACCACGGTAAATATGTTGCACATTTAAGTGACTATGGTAGTTCAAAATAATCATTGTGAGAGTGATACATAAAGCTGATACTGTTTGTTTTAGTTGCAAATTTGGGCTTGCTACTTTTAAATAAATGTCTGATTAGTCATTTCTTTACAATAACTGTTACAATTGTCTTTATTCTCATTAGTAAACTGTAATTTCTTTCAAAAATTATCACCAAGCTTTAGTCTAACAAAATGTATAACTTGATATGGGAAACAGGGTTTTTAATTCTCTCAGTACTGATTTCAGGAGAATGTTTATGAGGATGTAGTTCAAAGAAATGATTGAGCAAATTAGAGTTTTGCTTCTTTTTATAAAGCTTTCATAACTTAATTTAAAATATATGTAGCGAGTGTTGCTGACTACTGTTGAAGAGTTTTACCAAAGAATGCTTGATGTGTGTGTGCAAAGTGTTTTACAGAAATGGCTCTTAGTTGATTATGACATGATTCCTTATCAATACTGGTTATTAGCTACTTATTTACATCTTGGTCATGTGATGAAATAAACTGTATTGAAATTTATACGTACTTGATGTAATAAACAACTTTATTAAAATGTGTTTGTTATATTTTGGTGTCAAGTATTTTTGTATGCTAATAAACTATCCATTCCTTAAGTTGAAAATTTGGGCCTGTGTAATTTTATTGTTAAATATTCAATGAACTAAGATTTTTCCAATATACATGCTGAAGAACGAGTTCTTGTTTTTTTTCTTGCGGGTACAACTGCTATTAAAGCGAGACATTTCGTCATCTTCCAGGCGAATCTTTGGAACTATCTCACTCCTCTGGGTCTGTGTGAGCCCAGATCAGGGCTTCCCAATGTTTGGCAGCAACACTTGTTAAATATTAATTTTATCTCAACCATGTTGTTGTGGTGTTCAGTCCTAAGACTGGTCTGATGCGACCCTCGATGCTTACCTATCTTGCACAAGCCTTTTCATTTCCTCATAACTAGCAAACCACATTTCCTAATCTACGTAGCATATTCCATCTTTGGCCTCCCTCTTCTGTTCTTACCCCCCACACTTACCTCTAATGCTAATTTTACAAGACTCTCGTGCCTTAAAATTTCTCTTGGTCAATGTCCTCCATATTGTTCTATTTTCGCCTATTATGTTTAGAACTTCCTCACTAGTTACTCTATCCACCAATCTGATTTTCAGCATTCACCTATAGCACCACATTTCAAAGACTTCTATTCTTTTCCTTTCCACAACTCCTATTGTCCATGTTTCGCACTCATATAATGCCACACTCCATACGAACACTTATACCAAAGATTTCCTAATATTCACGCCCATAAGTAAATTCCTCTTTTTCACAAAAGCCTTCCTTGCCTGTGATATCCTACTCTTTATGCCTCCTATACTTCTACCATCCCTAGTTATTACGCTTTCCAAGTAGCAGAATTCCTTAACTTCTGTCAAAATATCCCTTCCCAATCTAACCTGATTTCCCTAATACTACAATATCATTGGCAAAGCATAAGGTTTTATTTCTTCTCCTTGGAATATGATTCCTTTTCCATATTCAGTTTTAACATTCTACATCGCCTGTTCTATATAGAAGTTAAACAGCATGGACCACAGACTGCATCAATGTCTTACTCTTTCCTTGATTATGGCTTTCTTTTCTTGATCTTCTCTTCTAATTACTGCTGCCTGTCTTCTGTAGTAGTTGATCTCATCAGCTCCGATAGAATGCTATCAATTACTGGCACTTTACAATTACTCAGGTCTGTCAGCGCTTTGTCAAACTGACCTTAAAATTTTGTCTCCCAGCTCTTCATCATCCACATCCTATTCTTTTATTACCGACTGATTTTCACCATATACATATAAAAGAGAAATGTTGTGAAAAACTACATTTTGTCATTTAAATGAAGTTTCATTAGATAGTTAAAGTAACGGTTTATAATGTAAAGAATACATAATGTAATAATCGTTGTGTGTCTCTGAAAGCAGAGTGACAATGTAAATGACCAAACCAAATAAAATTAATAAGACTCATTTCAATGGAGACTAAACAATGCCAATAAGCAACTGGAATATTTCTGAACTCTATTGCTAATTATAGAAAAACACCTATTTCTTACACGTCATACTCTAGAAATGGAGACTGATTTACCAGCAAGCCTAAGGTGGCAAAGTTGGGGATCCGATTTTCTTTAAGCTGTCTTACAGAAATCTATTTTCTGATGTGCAGGAAGAAGTCTACAAGAAATCTTTCAGATGACTTTTACATTTCATTGTATAATCCACAGTACTGAAAACTTATATATTTTTTGGTAAAACACCCAGTTGACAGCACCCAACCAGTAATTGGTGTCTGCCACAGATAAAATGAAAATATATTTCACAATTATTGAAGAGAAGGGCAGCAAAAATTTAACTGCCAATACTTCGGAAATGTGGAGACTACTCTAAAATGAACACTGAAAACTACTGACAAATTGGCCAATTGCTAATTGTTTCATTAACCATGATCTTGATAACTTAGAGCAAACAAATTGTTAAAGCCTGTCTTGTAATTGCTCAGATTTGAGCCACATTGTTGAGAAACCTATCCTTCCAGGTTAAGCCCAGAACTGAATATCAACTTGGTCAAGCTTTGATTCCCTTTGTTGCAACTTATCTTGATAGTACATGCGCTTCTACACACTGATTAAAATTGATGATCAAATAGCAGTTCATCCTATCAGTTAGCAGTCATCTGGAACTAACCTACAAAATGCTGAACAATCTCAATGGAAACATTAAAGTTTCTAACTTCAGCTGAGAGGTAAATTATAATTTCTTTCAAGTCACAGTGTCATAAATTGTTTACAGGAGTGAGCTGGGAAATTCTTCAAAACGAAGACAAAGTCCATACTTTGATGTACGTTAAACATGATAAATGATAGGATATTAAATTCAACAAGATTTATATTCAGGGAGCTGTTTGGACCTCATATTCAACTAATGTTTATTATTATTTAATTTATTTTACGTCACAACAACCATTAACTTATTCACAACCAACAGAAATTATATGAACACAAACCAAAAGAACACAGGGTCTACATTGCGATAAATACATTATATTAATCTTGTTATGTATGACAGCTTTTCCAGTGGATGTTTTCGCGTGTCTACTCAGTTACTGAACAAACGAACGTTTCTGCAGCTTACTCTGCTGACTTTTTTGTATAATTTTATTATCTCTTATTCTTGCACATTCTGAGTTTGGTTCATTGTAACTAACTAATCACTGTTTGTTTCAGTAAATCCGTGTCCTCTGACGGGAGAAGTCAAATGTAAAACTATACCCAATGCTAATATATTTAATAAATAAATAACCTGACAGTTAAGTAGTTTATTATTACAACGCAGACTATTGCATAAATAAATATTTTCAGAGTAGTTGGAATACGGTCCAAACTTGTACATTAAATTTAACTTGATCAAAGTTTTACTGGCAATAAATTAAATTAAAATTTATCATTATTTAGAACTCAAGAAATAGTAAAACAGCCTATAAATAAAAAATTTAATACAAACTGTATTATAAACTGTAGTTCGAACACTACGCTTGGAACCTCATCGAGTGTGATTTAAACTGGAATCAAGAAATTTAGAAGGATGCTAAAAATCGTGTACAAACTAATATTAATAAAGAGTTAAATCAGCCTCTTTTTCAGTTTTTAATAATTTAGAACATAACAACGTTTCTTCTCTCATTTGAGACTTCTTCAGGTAAAAATCTGATAATTTTGCAGATGATAAATATCCTTGCTGAATTACAAGCGCATTTTTTATTATGATACAGTAGGAACTGAAGACAAATTTTATAACATTGCTATTGTACACAGTGTAACGGATGATGTAGATCAGGGGTTCTCAAACTTGAACTGCTGGAGATCTACCTCAATACCGATCCATTGACTCTGAGACGCTGCAAGTATATGTGATACAAGATTGTCGTCTAGGTAGGAAGGGTATATTGTGGCGCAGGTTTAAGTATATTATATATAAGGACGTTGCAGAATTTCATGGCCATGAATTCATGTAGAATTAGAAGAACGACAGAAATTAATTTTCCGGAATATACATTTTTTAGTCATGGTAGGCTCTAACTAAAAATGAAAAACTCGTACTTATTAAAAATTGCGAGTTCATTGGTTCTTACAAAACAAACGAGTTGTAGTTTCTCAACTTAACTAAAGAATGACTTTGGATGTTAAAGCGTGGTACTACATGTCTTCAGCATACTTTTCATAAGATGGTACGTAATTACCGAGTGCTAATCTCAAGCATGATGACATATTTTCGTCAGTTAGTCGATTGCGATATTTTGACTTAATTATCTTCATTTCAGAAAATGCAGACTCGCACAAGTAAGTTGACCCGAACATTGCCGTCAACTAAAGGACGATTCGGATATTTATCTTCAGATATAAAAGACCAGATGCTGTGGCTTTGAGATGTATATCTCATATAATCTGCACGTCCTCATTTTCAACAGAAGATGAGTCTATGTTAAACTGACCTCCCACTTCAGTAACACATTCCTCAATGTACACAAAAGAGGATAACTCATAAAATATGCGATATTTGCCAATTTACTGAAATCATAAAAACGTCTTTCGAATTCGCCCAAAATATTTAATAATTTTCCCTCATAAATATCAAAATTTAACTAAGGAATCCTCAGATCATTGCTTTTCAGTTGATGTATCATAAGTTGCAATTTGGTTTTGAATGCGTTTATTGCGCTAATCATCTCAATAATGTATTTTCCTTTACCTTGAAGCTCCTAGTTAATGGTGTTTAAATACATTGTGATGTCTGCCAAAAATGCTAAATCAGTCAGCCATTTTCTGTATTTTAGCATCTGAGTGTTATCCCCTCTGTCGTCCAGAAAAACTATTATTTCGGGCAATAATTCTTGAAACCTTTCTAGAAATTTGCCGTGACTCTACCACATGATGTCCATGTGACGAACTAAATCAGTGTGTTCAACAGATTCACTATCTTCCTTCTGCAAATTGAAGAGCCTTCGTTGCAAGCTACGGGCACGGATGGAATTCACAATTTTTATTGCAATGCCCATAATCTTCTCCATGTTTAGAACTTTGGAACACAAAACTTGTTGATGGATACTGCAATGGAATGAGAAAAACGAAGAGGAATCGTCATTAGCTCGACACAATGTCACAAAACTGACTCCTACTTCCACAGGCGCAACATTTATATCGGGCGGACGAAGTCTCGAATGTTCTCAAGTACCTAACTAATGATTTTAATTTGTAATCGTGCCGCAAATGAATTAGAATAGAAGATCAAGAAAAGAAAGCAGAAATCAATAAAGGAGTAAGACAATGATGCAGTCTGTTACCCATACTATATAACATATATAGAAGAGGCAATGAAGAAAGTTAAAATTGAATTCGGAAAAGGAATCACTGCAAGGAGAAGAAATAAAAACCCTACACTTTTCCAATGATATTGCAGTTTTAGGGGAGTCAGAAAAATACTTGGAAACCAATGGCATGAACGGAGTCCTGGAGAAAGAGTTCAATATGATGATTAATAGAGGGACAACCAAGGTAATAGAGTGGAATAGCAAAGGGAGTTAAATTGGGAAGGGATATTTTGACGGAAGTTAAGGAATTCTGCTACTTGGGAAGCGTAATAACTAGGGATGGTAGAAGTATACTAGACAAAGAGTAGGATACCACAAGCAAGAAAGGCTTTCGCAAAAAACAGGAATATACTTGTGGATAATATAAGTGTGAATATTATAATATCGTTGCTAAAAATGTTCATATGGAGTGTGGTGTTATATGGGTGCGAAACGTGGACGTTAGGAGTTGTAGAAAGGAAAATACTAGAAGCTTTTGAAATGTGATACCATTAGGAGTATTCTGAAAATCAGATGGGTGGATAGAGTTAGTAACCTGGAAGTTCGAAGTAGAATAAGAGAAGAGAGAATAATATGGATGAAATTGACCAAGAGAAGGAATTGTTTAATATGCCATATTTTGGGAAACGTTGGTTTTATAAATTTAGCATTACAGGGGAGTGTGTGCGTGTGGTGAGAACAATACATGCTGGAATACGCTAAGTATATTAGATTCACACCACTTTTACTCCTTAATTCTATACGTGGCCACAATTCTAGTAGGAAAGCAAGTTCTCCATAGATTGTTTCAACATCTTAATCGGCAGTTTCGAAGGAAAGGGTACATAAACATATTTAGGATTCTGTCGCGAACAAAATTGCCGATTGGTATATCTTTAGAGCGAATACCAATCGTTTATATCTTCGGAGTGAATGACATTCCTTGTACATCTTTGTTTGACAGTTACCCTAATGGCGACGTAAGCTCATATGATGGAAACAATGGAGAAAACCAAATCGAAATCGGTAATCAACCGACATTCCAATACGATGTTCAAATTAGAGAATCAGCTACCGAAACTATTGTTTTATTTTCATAATGTTATAACATTTCATGACAACTAATATGGACTTTTTAATTTGTTAAAATTCTCTCTTCTAGATATCTTGTCAATGTAATCAAAACAATTGTTCCAGGGGAAGAAGAAACAGCGTATTCTGAACAATGACATCCCTTCTGTCCCTACAGTTGAAGAATTGACTGGCGACAGTCGGATCAGCGGTGAGGATGTATGTGTCAAAACTCAAAAGTCGACTCTCAATGCAGAAGAATGCCTTATATTTCAACCTACTGATTGCAAAGAACATGATTTTCCTTCTGGTGGCAATACTTCCTCAAGTACGAGTTTTATGCCACTCGGAGAGTTGGAAAGTGCGTTGGAATGCACAGAAACATCATCTTCCCTTTCAGCCTTTTGCATACTAGATACTAATAAACCAAATTCTGGCACAGAATTGAAAGAGATTCAGGCATTTAACCAAGTTGCAAATTCCAAACCATTGGATTGTGATACAAAATTTGAATCACCTATTCATGTTGCCAATGAAGACATTTGTAAAAATAACATCAAGGTTGATGTGGAAAGTGAGAAACCTTGTAAAGTAACTCCTTCAGCGCCAGTTATTAATTCAGTTAAAACAGATAAAGTAAAAACTAAAGTAAAAATGAAAAATGTCCTTTTACCACCTTTGGTAGATACTAAAGTTTGCTCATTGTACAGCAATATTGAACTAGAATCTTCAACTGAGTTTGCTTCAGACTTTGTGGAAGCCCACCTGCATGGGGGTGGTAAACAGCAGAAGCATCCATTATATGAATTGTTAGTTAGTTACTTAAGAGCCCGCCATCGCTTGTCTGCTACAGGATCTGAATTACAGTGTCTTCGTAAGGAATGCCAGTTAGTTTTATTTTATTTTCATTTAGCATGAAATGTTAATACAGATTGTTTCATTTTTCACCTACCTATCTACATAAATTACTATATTTTGTACTATAAATTAACAACTGAATATTTAAATTTGGAGAGAAGAATAATTGAGAGCTAGTGTTGCCACACCAGAAGGGAAGTAGCATAATAAGTTATTTGGGTTGACACTTGAGGTGTAGTACTTTATCTATAGGAAGAAGTATTAATCCATTGAAAATTTGATATACTCCTTTCTATCTAATGTGATGACACTTGCCCTCAATTTAAAATAAATCGTATAGTCTTCCTCTCTCTCTCTTCACAGTGTAGTTGGGTCTTATAATGTTCAGTCCTATTCTGTCCTAAGGAGGAGGTGGCTAAGATGTTTGGAAAATTTGTCATTATCCTTACTATGTGGCATATGGTGACTACCCTATTTATTTCCAACCCATATTGGTTAATTTGGCTATGCAAGTGAGGAAGTGACATTTTCAAAATAATGATACAATTGATATGGAAAGGGGGGAGAGAAAGAAAAGTGGTGACTTAACTGAAATTGCAGCAAGAAGTCACCATCGTGGGGTATGTTTGTTTCAAATTTTTGAATACTGCCCTCTTCATCAATTTCAATATGAGAAATATGTATTTTCAATGTTTATATATTGAACAAAATAATATGAACACCTGCATTTACACAATATTTATTTATTAATAAGGAGTTGGACTACCATTTGCTTTGAGAACAGTTGCAATTAATTGCGGAATAAATTCGTAGAGTGTCTGAATAGTTTCCAATGGAATGTCCTCCCACTCTTTTAGCAAAATATCTGCAAATTGATGCAACAATGTTGGAGGTGGAAATTTGCTCCTCGCTCTATGCTCTTAAATTCCCCATAACGGTTCAGTGATGTTGAGGTCTGGCAATTGTGTGCTGGTCAGGGAAGATTTTTGATGACATTCTGATTCTCTACAAACCACGCCTGAACCTTTTTGGCTATGTGCATTATCATCTTGGAATATGGCAGTGTCTGGCAGCAATATTCTAGTCATAGTAAACATTTCATTGTTGAGGATGTCAAGATATTCATTCACAGTAATCTGGCCAGTAAGGGTAATGATTGGGCCAGCTGAATACCATAATATAGCCACCCAAGTCATAACAGAACCTCCCCCTTGCTTGTCTGTCGGAAGCAGGCAGACCAGATCGCAGGTTTCTTTTGGTGTTCACCATACGTAAACCCGGCTGTTTGTAGGAAACAATGTAAACGATGATGCATTGGACCATACCACATTCTTACAGTCATCCAGTGTCCAGACTTTATGATCGTGGCATCACTTCTTCTGCAACTTTGTGTCGGCTTCTGTTATGAAGATTTTCGAAATTGCAGCCCTTATAGGTGTAAAGCTCCTGCCACACTGTTTGTCAGAACAGTATTGCATATTGCTCAAGTGAGTGTTTAGTTCTCCACTCACTTTTGCTGCGGAAGTTCTTTGTTGTCTGGTCACAATCCTTTTTAATGTTAGTCTGTCTCTGTCAGTTAACTTCAGCTTTTGTTCACTATTCCTCTTTACGGATGAAGTTTTACTATGTTTTGTGCTGTCATTACTGTGGATACTGTCACTCGTGAAACGTTAAACAGTTGAGCCGTTTTCATCACAGATGCTCCCACTTACCATGCACCAATGATTTGTCATCTTTTGAATTCTAATAGATCATGAATTTCACTGATCAGTGGTATTAACTGTCACTGAACAAAGCATATAACTGCAAGATAACCTCAAAAAGTGGCATATCAACTGGGCACTGCAGCCGCGCCTCAGAATTTACACATACATAATGTTACCAACCTGCAACAAGCTGTGGTGTTCATATTATTTTGTCCAACCCCTGTATAGCCACTAATTTACCTTAAATCAGGTATTGTACGCCCCTTTCATTTGATGCCTACTATCAATTTAAGGTAAGCCGATGACTTAGACTTTTTTATTATTTCAACTTTATATGTATATGTCATGTAAATTTTAAATAAATGTTAGAAATGTGATGAAGTCATATAAGGGATAAGGTAGGAAATTTGCTTTAAGACGATTCTTAGCCTTTAACTGGCCCTTCATTGAGAGAGAGAGAGTGAGTTTGTGGCCTGGTGGGGTCTATTGCTTACTAGCAAAAGTTAGCAACAGAGGAATTTTTAACTACTCAGTTGACAGCTGGCCGCCACTCGATCAGGTGAAGGTTTCAGTGCCTCTGAAAATTCAAGGATCTCAAACCCTACATGGTGCCTGCCATCTGTGAACTTCAGGTAAGTCACCAACTTTCTGTCCCTCTTCTCTACACAGGTAAGGATATGACATTTTCAAAATAATTAACGTAATTGATCAAGACAGGCAAGAGAAAAAAAAGCTGGTGACTTACCTGAAGTTTAAAGACGGTAGTCACCATGGCAGGCTGTAGGTCTCCTTCAAATTTTGGAGGCTACCACCCCCCTCTCCCTTTCATCAGGCCACCTAATCTAATCTGCAATCCAGCCTGGAAATAAAGAACATTCTCCTCCTAATACTTCCCATCTGGCCAAGGATCTCTTCAGGGGCCAAACCAACCTATGCAACATAATTCTTTTACCCTACAAACCCCACATCCCCAGTCCTGCACCCACACGAGGCTGCAAACCGTGCTGTAGGAACAGGTCCCATGTCTGCCCTATCCTTGTACCATCACAATTCTCCATAATATCACCAAGAACACAATCTACAAAATTAAAGAAAACATAATCTGCTCTCTTGTTCTATAGAAGAATGCTGGAAATCAGATGGGTGGGTAGAATCACTAACGATGAAGTTATAAGCAGAATAAGGCAAGAATAAACAATATGGAGGACATTGACTACGAGAAGGGATAGCTTACTGGGCCATGTTTTGAGACATGATGGTCTTGCAAAATTAGCTTTATAAGCAAGTGTGTGGACTAAGAGCAGAAGGCGAAGGATGGAATTTACGCCAAGCAGATTAGGGAGGAATTGGGATATGGTAGTTATGTTTGAATGAAAAGGCTTGTGAATGATAGGTTAGCATGGAGGGTTGCATCAGACCAGTCTTGGGACTGAATACCACAAAAGCAACAATTGCTCTCCTTCAACATTATTTACAGAATTAACTGCAGACTCTTTCCAGTCTTCTACATTGGCCATAGAGAGAGACCTATCTCTGAATGAATTTCCAACTATCAGAGCACAGCCACACTGGGCATAACTGCCCATGCCTAAAGCTACAACACTATTCAACCAATGCTTCACACTTACCCTCTGATTCTTCAGAAGCTGAGCTCTATCTGTAAGAACTCGCATTCCAAGATGTAGTTCAGACAAACCCTGGACTGAACATTTTCTAGATGGTAATGTCCTACCTCTCCAACTGACACCACACAGTTGCTTGAGTACATGTGAACCTATTTAAGTATGTGTGTGGTAATATGTGGATGTATGTGTGTGTATTAGTTTGTAGCTGTGTGCATCTCTCCAGCCCCCATCAAATTCTTGCCTTCTGCCCTGAGCTTCCTTGGGAAAGAAAGTTGGTGGCTGGGTGGTGTTTATTGTATATCAGCAACAGCTAGCTGTGAAACAATTTATATGGTTCAGTTGAATGCATGTCCTTGTCTCCTGAAAATGGGGTCGGTAGCTTCCAAAAATTTAAGGGAGACATACCACTTGCAATGGTGACTGCCATATTTCTTTCTCTTTCCTGTCCCTATCAATTGTATATGTATTCACACTTATATACAGTACAACCTCGATTAACTAAACTAATGTCAGACAAAACATGGGTTATCAGAAATGCCTCCGAAAATTGCAATTCCAAAAAATAAAACTGTACTGCACAGAAATCATTCAAGAGTATGCTGGGCGATGGCATTGGCTAGTGGCAAACCAGACCGTAGCCAATGTGTATTGTGTATTGAACTCTTAATTGAATGGTTTCTTGAACGGTTTGCACTGGAAGTTGAAAAGTTTTTAATTGAAAGAGATTTGCCTAAGAATGTGAAGTTATGAATTTACTATGTTTTTCTGCATTCTTGTGAGGTAAAAAGTGGTGATATTGTTTCCTTTCCCCACATATTACCAGTCTAATTCAGCTATTGTATCATTGCTGCTTGAAAACGTGAGAGACGTAATTAAATAAAATTACCAAGTTTTTTTGAATAAGTAATTCAAGTGCTGTCAAGTAATCCTAAAAATTTAATTCAACTGTAATAAAGAATTAATTGTAGCATACAAAGAGATTTTTGAATTTTTTTAACCTTCAAAAAAATACAAACTTGAGTATTAGTTGCCCATGTGTTAACTGAAAAAAAAAGTTATGTGAACAACTTCCCCCTTTACTTTGGTTGACTGGGGTTGTACTGCATTAATAATTTGAGATAAATATTCACATCTCATATGACAATATGATCTGAGTTTACAATTTTTACTTTGTTGATTTTTAATGTTTACAAAAATATAGATAATATAATATTTAATAATTTTGATCATTTATCACTTTGAATGATTTAGAGACCATCAGTCACATTTGTGGACAATTGAAACAACAACTATAACTGAAGAAGGTGAATGTCAAGATGGTAACCCAGTGTCTGCTACACATGAATATAAAGTTTCACGCTTGAACCACAATGAGTTGACTGCCTTGGGGCGTTCACTGGCATCAGTGAAGGACTTAGTTTGTGATACTTTCTCTCTTGCCTGCTATACAGCAGAAGTTGTGCATCTCCAAGCTGAACATTATATTCAAGCTGTTATTAGTAATTGTGGTGGAGAAAACTTACCCCATAATACACTACCTACCTTATCTTTGAGTCATAATAATAAAGATAAAGCTGAATGGTGGTGTTTACAAGAACTTAGGCAAAGCATTTCAGTGCTCTTCACATTTCAAAGAAGGCCAATACGGGATGCTAAGTAAGTATGATACAATGTTAGGAAAAGTTTTCACCTATTAAAAATTTAAGCTGTTTGGATCCATCTACAATTCAGTTATTCACACTAATTAGTACAGGGTAACCACAGGTTTCCTTATTATGCAATAGGCCAAAAGGAAGCCATAATTTATAATTTGCTAGAGTGGTTTTACTTTCAGATTCCAATAAATTCCCATGGATTATTTAAATATCATTTATAATGTTCTAACTGACATTCGAAAGTTATAATATATAATGGACAGTGAGTCAGTTATGAACTAATCCTAAACAGCAATATCAAATAATTTTAGTTTATAATTAATTCATAACTGACCTGATTTACTAGTAACACGATAACTATATCTTTTAACTCCAGTAGTTAACACTTAGTGAAATATACAAGGATTGTTAAAATGGTCTGTTTAATTAATCCAAATTGAGTAATTTTGATAGTTTTAGTATTATTTATCATATGACAGTATAGGTTGGCCAAAATTACCCATAAGTGAAATTGTTTAAAACAATTTTGCATGTTCAAATTAGTTATTATATGTTAATAAAATTATTTATAATATTAAGTTAGATTAATTTAATTACTTTGTTTATAGTTATTATTTGTTATAAGCTTTATAAAATTTATACTTCAATATTTTTGATTCAGGAGATAGACAGTTAATTCCAGTTGTTAACTTCACATTGTGAAGTCTAAGTTTCAATTATCTTCTATAAATAAAATATTTTAAGAATTTGTTAGTTTCAATTTTCTTAGTATTTATGCCTTCTTCACATTTTATATTCATACCCTATAATCCCCAGAATCTGGCAGATAGAGCAATCATAAGTCATTATGTAAATCACATTGTATCTTTTGAAAGGGAACCTTGTCTCAACCAGAGGAATTGCACTTGTGTGTTTAAATTATACTTAATTTCCAAACACCTAGTAACTTGTGCTATGTAAAAATCAAGACCTTCATTTATTGCTGCACTTCAATAAATATAATAGTGAAACAAATTCAAAGACATCTGGTTCAATATAATTTGAGTTGAACATTGCAGCTCTCAATACATGTTCATATTAGCAAGATATTAACTTTTAACTAGATCATGCTGTATGTGTTTGCAAAGAATATGGAATAGGTTTATTGTTATCAGTTGGCATATAATGAAAGCAGTTTTTCTTAGCAATTGCTTATAGTACATCATATTTTTTTGTTATTATAGTAGGTTCTATCTGTGACATAAGAAGGCTGTTTTAGTGAAATGGAAGATTGAAGTTTAACTTTAGAATTACTTTGAGCACCATTTTTAAAACTTTTTTGAGAAACCAGGTAGAACAGCACAATTTACTTGATATTCTATAAGAACTAGTAAATTAAGTTGACATTATAATGTGGGGGAGGAATAATTTAAAGAAAACGTGAAACCCTTTCAAACATTCAGTGTGAAAAGTCCTGTCAGCATAGATTTAGATGTGATACATGAAATCACATATTTATTAGATTTTAAAAGAAAACATCCGTTATTATTTTTACAATTCATTAAATTTCAATATGACTTTTTTCTTCAAAAAATAATATGAGTTTAATGAAGTAAGTGGAAGTTAGTGAATCATATGTTTTTTTAGGTTTGTTTCTGATTGCCAAGAATGGTTGTCACGCCTTGTTGCTGTATTATTACGAGTTGCAACATGGCAAGATCATCTCTTTTTACTTCACCATGTACTGCGTTGTCCAGCAGGTGTTGGCCAGTGGGCTGCATATTTTGTACAAGCACCATTTCCCACATGTACATCTCTTGAAACCTCAACAGTGTTCCAAAATCCATACTTGAATCACATAGTGACTGCTTTATCAGTTCTAATGTCCCCAGTTAAAGAACGAGAACATTTTCTAGAACAGGTTAGTAAGTACATTATAAAAATATTTGTTGGTGCCACATTACTTAAGGTATTCTTATTCGAACTATGCTGCATCAGTATTATGTGAAACATCTGTCATGAGGTGATTTGAAGAAAATCAATGTCCAGTGATAAAAGTTTTAGGTTTTTGGAAAAAGAAGTTTGGTAGGAATCATTCTGACGAATGTTCCCATAAACTGTATGTCTTAATCTCAGATTGCCGAAACGCTTTTTAAATGGATTCACTTAAACAAAAAAAATAGATTTTTTACTGAAACCAATTATAGTTTTTAATTAACTAATAATGTAATCAATTTAATGCTTCGTTAAAATGCTCTAAAACTAAATAGAGCTTGAGCAAAAATTTCTTTCTCAGGACACTTTAAAGTACTATTTTTTAATGTAAAATATAACATACTTGTTTCTTGATAATGTCTACCATACTGTTCCCGTTTTCATATTCTGTAATATGCCATGAACTTTTTCAATGGTATTGCCCATTCTTAGGTGAAGATTGTTTGAATGTGAAGCACAACATAGATTTTCCCAGTGTAGCTACAGTAGCTACTAGCGACTTTAACCGAGCTTCAATGTTTGATTCCACAAAGTTTTGATGGCTGGCTCCACCATCTTATTGAGATAAAGTGCCATGCAAGCCAAGTTTAGTCACTCATATAATCTGTGTCTATGGCCCCAGAGGGTGGGCCCCCCTCGGTATCCCCTATACACTGCATATTAAGATTGCTGTAACCGTCATCCCTCCTACTAAGATCCACACACACCTGTATCCTTATGGGTGGGTGTACTATCTGTCATGTCCAACATGTTGATATGGTAAATACACATGTACTCGGGAGCTTGGCCAAGGCTGGCTCACAGGCCTTGGTTAGATGTAATTTTGTGACCTGTTGCAAATTATTAACAAAAATAGTATATAGGAGGATGGAATGTCAAATAGAATGCAAGTTAGGAGAAGATCAGTTTGGTTTTAGGAAGAATGTGGGAACAAGAGAAACATTATTGACGTTGCGGCTAATTTTAGAAGACAGGGTAAGTAAAATAAATGGTCTACATTCATGGAATTTGTAGATGTAGAAAAAGCTTTTGATAATGTGAACTGTAACACACTATTAAGGATTTTGAAGAACAAAGGAATAACCTCTACAGAAGGCAGTATGCTGTAATTAGAATTGACAGGAGAGAAAAGAAAGCAGAAATCAATCAAGGATTCAGTTGCCCATGCTGTTTAACTTACAAATAGAACAGGCGATGAAGAAAGTTAAAACAGAATATTGAATCATACTGAAAGGAGAATAAATACAAACCCTATGCTTTGCCGACAATATTACAGTATTAGAGGAGTCAGAACAAGACTTGGAAACCATAATAAATGGCATGAATGTGATCCTGGAGGAAGAGTACAGCATGAGGTTTAATGGAGATGATAGAGTGTAAAGTGGGAAGTAGTGGAATAACAAAGGGTGTTAGATTGGGAAAGGATATTTTGAATGAAGGTAAGGAATTCTGTTATTTGGGAAATGTAATAACTAGGGATGGTAGAAGTATAGTAGACATAAAGAGTTGGATAGCACAGGCAAGGAATGCTTTCACAAAAAGAGGAATTTACTTATGGTTAATATAAGTGTGAATATTAAGAAATCATTGCTAAAAATGTTCGTATGGAGCGTGGCGTTATATGAGTGCGAAATGTGGATGGTAGAGTTGCAGAAAGGAAAAGAATAGAAGCCTTTGAAATGTGGTGCTTTAGGAGAATGCTGAAAATCAGATGGGTGGATAAAATAACTAATGAGGGAGTTCTAAACAGAATAGGGGAAGAGTGAAAAATATGGAGAATGTTGAACAAGAGAAGGGATAGATTAATAGACCACATTTTGAGACATGAGGGTCTTGTAAAATTAGCATTAGAGGGAAGTGTGTCGGGTAAGAACAGAAGAGGGAGGAAAAAGATGGAATATACTTAGTAGATTAGAGAGGATGTAGGATGTGATAGTTATGTGGAATGAATAGATTTGCACAAGATAGGTTAACATGGAGGGTTGCATCAGACCAGTCTTAGATAAGAAAACTGCTTATAGTGGATTAATCAATAGTGACATTTGTTTCGATATAAGTAAGACTTGGGACCTGTTCTTGGCTAAGTTACTGAGGATGTGTGCACTGACCAACAAGCTGGACAGCATAGGTGAATCACCCTCCTACTGGAACTTGGGTGCACCTGAATCTCTGGAGGTGAGGTGGGCAGTTGTAGTGATCTGAATAGGCAGTGGGTAGGGGATAACTATTGAACCAGAGCCAATTAGAGGGGTTCACACTCTGGAACCATAGACAAAAACTATAAAAATGACCAAACTTGAATTGAATGGTAATGAAGTGGCAGTGTGAGCCATTGAAATTTTGTGACAAATGCTGATGCCAAGTTCGAATCCTGAGAACTCTTCATATATAATGACAATTGATTAAAAGTGTGTCCCCATATAATTTTATAAACTTCAAATAAATTCAATTTATTTAAAAATATTTTTATAACCAAATTAATTAATTGTATTCATTTAAGTTATATTTGGGAAGCTAATCAAATCAATCTCCTTAAGTGAATGATTTAATAATCTACACATGTGCTTATGACTATTATATGACATTAAGAAGAAATGTTGCTAATATATTATTCTTTATAAGATACTCTGATTAATTATTTTAAGTTTCTTGAATATTCATGTCATTTCAGTGTTGATTATTTCAAAAAATTGTGTGATAATAATATGCAATAGGATAACTCAATTCATGAAATGGAATCTTATTCATTGTAAGAATTCATTTATGAAGTAAATTATTTTATGATTTTATTTTCATGACAGTAATGCTGTTTTTTTAAATAGTTTACATTCTGTGTAATACTGAATGTTTTAAAATTAATAACTTTAATTTTTTCTACCTGAATTAAATATTTATGTCAACAAAATGCCTCTCCTATTTCTATAAATTTCTGATCTGTTATTCTCAATATGTATTTAATACTAACATGTTTTGGAATTACAGGCACCTTTACGAGGTGATCCTGCTCCAGTTGATCCTTGGGTTCTTGTTGATTCTGATGGAGAAGAAGATGAAGAGCATGGCTGCTTAACATTGTTAAGGGAAAATGATTTAGTTGCTTTTCTAAACCAGTTTCCATTTGATTCATTATTTAGACACATACTACTCATTGAGCATTGTGGAGATAGGTGACTTTTTTGTTATTTTACCATACATTGAATATTTTTAAGTTTTTTGTATTCCACTCTGGAATTAAAATTTTTAATTTGAAAAACAAAGCCTATAATTCAGTTTCATAATCTACTCACACTATATATGACCATTAAAATTATATAGTAGAATGCATACCTGTGGAAATAGGTCCTTAAATGTTAATCTAAACAAGTTTTGATAATTTAATAATATATTTTACTTTCAGGCAATATTTTATATGTAAAATTTAATTTATTTTTAAGGGATGTGTATGACAGCAGCAAACTTACTGAGCAGCATATATTGCATTTGTTTGCATTTTGTACTGTGCTTGTTCAACTATTGCAAAGAGGATTTACTACGTATAGCTCTCCAAGATACCGTCAATTTGGAAAACGTTTAGGGCGGCTCATACGCCATACAGTTCAGTATGCATCTGATCAATGGCACAGCTTTAGGTATATGTTTATACAACAGCTTCCATGTCTTTTTAAAGTAACTCTTTGAATAAATTTGGTTCATTGGATGCTTATTGCATTTCATATAAGCTCACATTATTTTTTATGCAAAAAATACAAAAATAGTTTTCATGCAATGCTAGGAACTTTATAATTTAATTTTTATTTTAGATTAGATTAGATATGAACAATGTTTATTTATATACCTAGGAATGTTGTGTAATAAAATGTAGGGATATTTTCTAAAAAAGATTAACAGATACTATTGTAATATTTAAACAAATTGCAAATATTTTTTACAATCTGTTACTGTCTTTTACTGAACTTGTATCTGAGAAAATAATTTTACTCTTAGATATGGAAGTCAGTGGGTGGATCCCAACTCTGTACTTCGCTTGCAAGCAGAATATGATGCTTTCTTTTTGCGTGCAACATACTGCATTTTATCATCTCGAGGTCTAGGAGCTTGGCAATTTCTTGCAATTGTTCCTTATGGCACTGTTTCTCTTCCTGCTCTGTGGAAATTATTCTTCATGCTACATCTTGCAGATGCATATGAAAAGGATGCTGAAAATGAAGAATATGACTTCCTAGTTGAGTATTTGGAGTTACTTAATTTTAGAGTTTATTTAACAAAGGTTATATCATCGCTATGAAATTGGAACATCTGCAAATATTTTGCATATGCTGTGTAACTGTACACAGCTTCTAAAAATAGTAATTGTACATTTTTTACTCCCGTGTTATATTTTCGGGATCATAATATATTTTTGCTCATGGCAAAGTTTGAACCCATGATTGTAGAACTCATTTAGACATGTTTGTAAATTTGCTGTTATTGATTACAGCTCGATAAACAATGGACAATCTTTGTGTCAGCGATGGTGCTTGTGTTTGAGAATTAATCATGTTAAAATGTACAAATGTATCCAAATTTGGAATTTGCAGCATTGTTTTTGACATGTATTTATGTTTTAAATTCTTAAAATGAACTCTTTAATTATGCCATTATTTCATTAATTTAAACAAAGCAATAAATGTTTACACAATATACAGTGATGTTTAATTTTACAAGTGGGCTTAATTTCTATTGGTAATTAGGTAAATATATATTGTAATTCAGAAAAAACTAAGAAATGTTACTGTATTGATAGCCTATATTCATATTTTATGAAGAACGTTTTCGTTCCTAGTCCTTTCCTTATTTTAATGAACATCATCTCATTGACCATGTTTAACAGTACTTAGAGGTTAGTAAATAAATACAATTTTATTTTCATGTTATAATTAGTCTTTCTGTAATTATATTACAAATATTTGCACAGAATGATCTTTCTTTTCATGGGCTTATGCCCATTGAACTAAATGAATGAAATGTTGACATTTATCAAACCAAAGAAATTCATAAATGTAGCTCATGATACTTCTTTGCTTTACAAGAAACAATTCACTTAGAAGAAAGACAATAATGGAAAAATGTCAACCGGACCAGGGAATCGAAGCCAGGACCTTTTGATATCCAGCCGCATGCTCTACCAACTGAGCTAATCCCAGTCGATGTCCAAGGACTGAATTAACACTTCTCCATTCTGTAAACCTAAGCTAGGCTCACCTACCAATTCACTAATCACAATCCTCACGTCCTACTTGGTAGAGCATGCTGCTGGATATCGCAAGGTCCTGGGTTCGATTCTCTGGTCCGGTTGACATTTTTCCATTCTTGTCTTTCTTCTAAAAAATTAACTATATGCTTTACTAGGCTTCAATTGAGCATTCCCACTAACTTAGATTACAATTCACTTTACAGACTGGGAAAATCGATTGATGGATCCACAACTTCGATTTCAATTTGAGGAAAAGTTAACTTTAATGCCTGATGCTGAAGCATACTATTTACTAACGGCTTTTTCTAATATGGCAATTGCTCGTGCTCCAGAAGAATGTGAATTTGTTGAAGCAGTTACTGCAGACCTTCTTGAGGTATTTTCGACGTAGTTTTATGTAATATAGTCTCTTTTTGTGTGAAATAATGTCAAAACTATAATGAGTTTTGATTCATTAACACACACAGAGTTTACTCTTTAAACTAAAATAAATCTAATAATTCAGATCCTTAAATCATTTTCTGCTAATAAATTCTTAATAATTATTACAACATATATATGAGTCGGGAAATGACATTGTCATATTAATTTAAACAATTAATAGGGAAAGGACAGAGAGATAGAAAGAAGGTGACGTACCTGAGGTTCATAGATGGTAGACACCTTGTGAGGTTTAGAGTACTTGAATTTTCGGAGGCACTGCCCCCTTCATCAGAAAGTTAGGAAGACCTTTCCAGTGATCAGCTAGCCGGCTGAGTTGGCTTGAAAAAACTTGAAAAACCTACTATATAGACTGAAAATGTTCGGTTGGTCGTACTCAATGTGGTGGCCGAAACGGTAAGACCCATGCCACGACTCTAGTGGCGCTTACACTGCTGATTTCGTGTGTCCATGTTTGAGTCCTGGCCATGTCAAATATTTTCAGTCTTTCTTCCTTTCTATGCTTAACAAATGTATTTCTTTGAGCATGATACTATGCCGTACATATGATTTAAAGAGCAACTTTCCTGCCTTTCTCCCAAATATTTCTATCTTTGTTTCTATATAATTATCCAATGCATGACTTTGTTACTTGTCGTATTTATACTTTATATATATATATATTATATATATAGGAAGAAAGATAGACATATTTGGGAGAAAGGCAGGAAATTTGCTCTTTGAATCATATGTACGGCATGGAATCATGCACAAGGAAATACATATGTCAAGCGTAGAAGGGAATGGAAGAAGGAAGAAAGACTGAAAAAATTCGATGTGGCCAGGACTCGAACCTGGGTGCACGAAACAACAGTGCATCACCCCTCAATGTGGTGGCGTGAGTGATAGCCACGCCCCACATCTAGGGGTGATGCACTGTTGTTTCGTGCACCCAGGTTCGAGTCCTGGCCACATCGAATTTTTTCAGTCTTTCTTCCTTCTTCCATTCCCTTCTACGCTTGACATATGTATTTCCTTGTGCATGATTCCATGCCGTACATATGATTCAAAGAGCGAATTTCCTGCCTTTCTCCCAAATATTTCTATCTTTCTTTCTATCCAATTATCAAATGCGAGACTTCGTCACTTATCCCATATATATATATACACACACACACACAATTAGTAAGGAAATGAGAGATTGAAAGTAGGTGGCTTACCTGAGGTTCATAGAATGTAGGCACCTTGTGGGGTTTGGAGTCCATTTTAATATTTCAGAGGCACTAATGCTTATTTGTCCTCTGGCCCATAGCCATCCCTCTTCACTGGTTTGTATTTCAATATTGTTGAATTGAATTGAATTTTTTATCTTACAAAATTTTACTGATTTCCTTTTTTAAACCTAAGAAGTCTTTATGTAGCACTTGGATTATTGTTTAGTTTGTTTTTATTTGGACTTCTGCTATATACTTTCACTGTGATTAATAAGTGTGTTTCTTAGAAACAAGACAATATGTTTTTCTAATTTTTGCACTTACATTTTGTAATTTCATTAAAAAATACTTGAGTGGTTTATATTTGGTTATTTGAAGTGAAGCTTTAGATTAACAAATACTTATGGACCATATTGACAAACAATTTATTTATTCTTATAGGTTGGATTTTTAAGTGCAGCTACAAAAGATATGTGCTCAAAGTCGGCAAGAATATTATTGGCTGGAATTGTAAAGAAACATCCAAACTTGTTCTCTTATATAATACAAAGATTGAATAATTACTTCAGTAAAGCAGGAAAGGTTTGTATATCAGTAAAATTTTAGATTTATGAATATATGACTTTGAAATAGAATCATGTTGTCACTTGCTGAAAGGCAGTCTTTTTATTTATTTCTTATCTATACATATTCCAACAACAACAGAATTTGGTATCATTGTTAAGTGTGCTGTGAAAGATCTCGTATCATTCCGAATCTAATGATATTGCTGTCTGCACAAGCTTACCTTTTCATAGTGCAGAATACTTACATTTATTGTTTGTTAACATCAGTCTATTTCTTTCTAGTTATTAAAATTGTTTTACTTTTAAATGATTGATGGAGGTGATATGTAGTACTTTGCTTGAACATAATATTTTATAAGCTAATTTCTGAATTTGTCATTGTGCATCATACCTAAGTATGACAGCAATTGTAACTGTCAAAATGTTTTCTCAAGCTGACTATTGCCTGGGTAAAACGGATAATTTGTTTTAGGATACATAACTTTTTCCAACTGTGGCAACATTTAGGTATGCCAACTCTGTTTCTTTTACAATTATTTTTGTTTATAAAATTTTGTTCACTGCTATAATACATTTGGATAGTAATGAAAGATAGCAGCAGTTGACTTACCTTAGATCGATAGTAGGTGTCGTCAGGTTATGAATGATTAACATGTCAAATTTTCAAGAGCCTGAGCCCCCTCCATCAAGAAAGCATATTTGAATGGCAAGGCAGGCAGCCATTCAGTGATTGTATATATATATACAATTAATGGGGAAAGGACAGAGAGATAGAAAGAAGGTGACGTATCTGAGGTTCATAGATGGTAGACACCTTGTGAGGTTTAGAGTACTTGAATTTTCGGAGGCACCGCCCCCTTCATCAGAAAGTTAGGAAGACATTTCCAGTGATCGGCTAGCTAGTCATTTGTTTTATATTTATTTCTGGTGTTAGATTTTCTCCTTTTATCCTTTATAGACATTTTAGTTTTATTTGCTCCCCCTATCAAAGTTTCCTAAAAAACCCGCTAACCTTCTAGATTCCCCCCCCACAAACCAAGTCTCATAAGATGAGTTCTGTTTCTACACTTTTGAAAATTCTTAAACGCGAAACGGCAATCATCGCAAAATTACAATCGCACATAGCGTTTCTGACCTGCTGTCTCGAGGTCGGCCTTCCACCGAACGGCCTGACCATAAAACTTCCTTTGTCTGGCTCTGACCCTCGCATCCGTCCTAAACTGCACGTGCACCCGTTTCGCCAGTCCCTCCAGCTAACGAAATTAATCCGTGATGAATATTTGTCCCTCATACCCACCCACACCCGAAAAATTTGCATCACCCACAACGACATTATCTCGCGATTCCCCGATCACGACCAGAAAGCGGCCGCCATATTTTTTCACGCGACGAATCTCCGCCGCGTCACCGCAATAAAGCACTTCAATAAATTCTCCCACCTGGTCAAACAGGCAGTCAGGGCTGGTATCCAAATACCAACGCAATCCTGGCTGCCCGAAACCAACCACACAATCCTCATCTCAACAAAACCCTGCCTTGCCGACATCTTCAATCTCCCTAAACCAACAATCCGACTCCCCCAAACCCACAATAACAAACCCATCCTGACCCCCAAACCCTCAAACCACAGTGTCCTCAATCTGTCCTCCAAAAGTCTAAATGATGATGAAATATCAATCCTTGATAAAGGCCTCACCTTCTCGCCCAACCCAACATTGGACCCATTTAAACTTGCCCGTGACACGCTTAAATTCTGTCAAACAGTCCAGTGGAAGCACCACTTTGCAAAACATCCTCCAGCCAAACCAGAACCCCTAAACGCTGCAGCCCCATGCCTAGTTAAATTTAAAGAACCATCCAAATTGCCACCTCCCAAACTGCCACCCAACCATCCACTTCAGAATTTCACTAGTATTCTTGTAACCCACGTGACCTCGCCAACCTTCCTTAACTCTCTCCCCAAACAACCCAACCTAACCCGTGCCCAGCACCTAGCCATCCGCAACCTGAAAAACAACCGTGATATTGTTATCCTCCCAGCTGACAAGGGTTCCACCACTGTCGTCATGGATGCCGACAGTTGCACGACAGAGGCACACTCCGCCAGCTGCAGGATGACAAAATCTACAAACTTGTCCCCACCAACCCCAACCCCTCCATTACCCACGAAATAGAAAAGTTTGTTCAGACTCATGGCCCTCTTCAAAAATTATCCTCCGCCTCAATCGAGCTCCTCACCCCAAAAAGCCCCAGAACACCCACGTTTTACCTTCTCCCAAAAATACACAAACCTGGGGTCCCTGGCCGCCCAATTGTCGCTGGTTACAATTCCCCTACTGAAAGGATTTCCGCTTTGGTGGATGACTCCCTCCAGCCAATAGTGGAAAATGTCCCCTCATTTATCCAAGACACCAACCATTTTCTCCGTCGCCTCCGTGAATTACCCACACCACTCCCGCAGGACACACTACTGGTTACCGTAGATGTTGTCTCCCTATACACCAATATCCCACACACCAGTGGCCTGTCGGCACTCAAACACTTCCTGTCTCGCAGGCCTCCAAATTCCCTCCCAAACACCCACTTTTTGATATCACTGACCCAGTTTGTCCTCACCAGAAACTTCTTCTCCTTCCAAGACAAAATTTACCACCAAATCAGCGGCACTGCCATGGGCACCCGGATGGCCCCTTCCTATGCCAACCTGTTTATGGGTCAACTGGAACAACAACATCTAAATTCCTCTCCACTGAAACCCTTAACCTGGTTCCGGTTCATAGATGACATCTTCATGCTATGGACGCATGGACAAGATGCCCTCTCAGACTTCCTCAACGACCTCAACACTAAATTCCCTGTCAAGTTCACTTGGAACTGTTCCCTGACCAACATTACCTTCCTCAATGTGGACATCCAACTAAATTCAGGCCTCATTAACACCTCTGTCCACATAAAACCAACTAACACCCTTCAGTACCTCCACTTTTCCAGTTGCCACCCTGAACATACCAAACGATCCCTCCCCTACAGTCTTGCCCTTAGGGGAACCCGCATATGCTATACTTTGGACAGCCTAGCGTCTTACACCGACCGAATATTCAATGCCTTCCGGAACAGAAATTACCCCACAGACCTCCTCCAAAAGCAAATTACCCGTGCCCTCTCCACCTCCCAAATAGCCAGTCCCACCCCCAACCATCATACAGAACGTAGTCTTCCCCTAACCACTACCTACTTCCCCGGACTACGTAAACTGAACTCTTTCCTCCGCCTTGCCTACATTGGACTACGATCCAATCCGGACATGAAAAACATCCTCCCGACCATACTACCCACCTGTCCAAGGGTTGCCTTTAGGCGCCCACCCAACCTCCGTAATATCCTGGTCAGACCCTACAAACCCCCCCCCCACAATTGGTTGCAGACCGTGTGGCAGAAACAGATGCCATGTCTGCCCAATACTCCCACCTACCACGACCTTCCAGAGCCCCACCAACAGCACTACCTTAAGGAAAACAACCTGTCTGTCCTCCCACACTATCTACAAAATAAACTGCACACTCTGCCCAGCCTTTTACATCGGTCAGACAAAGAGACCCCTCCCCGAATGGATTGCCAACCACCGCAGCACAGTAAAACTCCTCAAAACCCAATTCCCCATAGCCGCCCATGCCCATAGCCACAACACCAACAACTTCAACCAGTGCTTCACACTGACCCCCCTCAAAGCCCTACCTCCCGACTCATCAGAAGCTGAAGTCCATCTGTGGGAACTTTCATTCCAGCATGTCCTACAGTCAAGACAAAGCCCTGGACTCAATATCCTATAACTCTTTATCTCCAACCTTCCCCCCCCGCAAAGCACGAGTCCATTGGAATTGTACATACAATAAAACCTTCTGTGTGTGTGTGTATACCTTGCCTTTTGTTTGAATGGTGGTTGTATGTATGTATGAGAGTGTGTACCAATATTTAAATATTGACACCCCTAAGGGTGTTTGAATGAATGTGTGTCAAGATGGGGGTGTTAGTATGCATCTCCCCAACCCCCATCAAGTCCTTGCCTCTTCCCAGACCCTTATTGAGAGAGAAAGTTGGTGACCTGGTGGGGTCAATTGTTTACGACCCAAGTTAGCAGAGCAGCAAATTTTGGCTGCTCAGTCGTCGGCTAGCCGATCACTGAAAATGTCTTCCTAACTTTCTGATGAAGGGGGCGGTGCCTCCGAAAATTCAAGTTCTCTAAACCTCACAAGGTGTCTACCATCTATGAACCTCAGGTAAGTCATCTTCTTTCTATCTCTCTGTCCTTTCCCCATTAATTGTTTTAATAAACATGACAATGTCATTTCCTATCTCATATATATATATATATATATATATATATATATATACACACACACACACACACACACTGAGTATTTCCTGTTCTGTCCTGAGGATGGTGGCTTTTACTATTAATAGTTTGCCTACTATGCTGCTTATAAACACCTATTTTCAATTTAAGGTAAGCTATATGTGATAAATTGGATAGGAAATAGAAACAGAAAAAAGTCATTGGCTTATCTTAAAATGATAGTAGGTGTCAACTGTCAGGGAAGTATGAAAATGTAAATTTTCATGAATCTAAACTACCATTTTCAGACACTAAAGATGTTGTGACACTCAAAAATTTCACACTGTCATTTCTATCTAGCCTGGAAGTGCCAACTAACAGTTTAGGGTGGATCAACTACTTTATTTATGTATACAAATAGTGAAATATTCTGTTATCCAATGTATTCATTTTTATTTCAGCTGAGTTTATACTTATTTAGAGAACTACCTCTTCAAATCTGGATTCCAACAAGAAATGATGTTCTTATTTTAGCTCACTGGATTCTTGATTATCCTTTGAGTAGCAATGAGAGTCAGCTTTCAAGATTGATTTTGAGAGGTCTAAATTGGAACTTTAACAAAAATGGACTTGCACTTCCATATTATTTGCATCATGAGACAGCTCTGCTAGTTGTAGAAGTGTGTTTAAAATATGACCAACAATCAACAGCAATCACAGAGAGTGTGAAACAGGTTATTTAATTGTAGCCTTACATAGTGAAATTGTTTCATTGAACATAGTTTAGCAAATTTTGTCACTTTCCTAAAATATTTTTCTAAAGCATAAACAATTGAAATAATTTTGGCAAACAATTGAAAAATTAGACAAAAAATTTATGCTACCATATACTGCTTGTACTTAAAATGTAAATTAGATAATTTCCTCATATTTCTAAAAATAATTCTCTCTATTTTTTATTATTTAGGTTTTTTACCCCATCAGTGTTTTACTCTCCTCTGACCCCACCTTTTGCGCAGTGGGTAATTTTCTTTAACATGTGATGTGCGACATGAGTCAATGCTAGGTTATAAGGGATAATGTGCTAATATTACGAATTATATGAAAGTAAACTCCTTTGCTAAGGATTAGAATAAATTTTAGTTTTGTTTACAACCTTTTGAAGTATAAAAATTTTCAAACAAGTCTGCCCATATGAATTGTTTGTTCATGCACCAATAGTAAGTGTCCTTTTAAAGTTTATGTTACTTGCACACTGCCTTCCACTACTTTTGGCTTATCCTTGGATGTGCTAGGTACTAAATTGGGGAAGTATATTTCTGTTAGTTGTGATGGTTTTGGTGTTTGTAAATTTTAAAATGAATATTGTAGAAAAATTTACATTCCAAGAAAATCCCTGCCCCATTACTTGCTTACTCTAAAAGCAGTTCATTATTGCATGCATATACCAAGCTTCAGCCAGATAAGTGGGCTGACATATATATGCATCTTACCCAGTATGGTACTTGAAGCATATGTGCCTTACCCACTGAAGGGGTTAAGAGTGGCAAAATGTAATAGATGGAATAAATTATACTAAATTAAAATTTCCAGTAACTTTGTAGAAAGGCCATGAGTCCATATTTGAGTAATTTTATGGCAATGAGTCACTGATAAATTAGTTTTCAGCTGTTGATTTTGATTTCACTTCTTTTAATTATGCATTATACTTTTTAAAATGTATATTCATAAAGCCTGTAAATTTAAAATGACATCGTATAGTATTAGTCCAATTTAAAATAAAAATTTGAATAAATATTTATTTTAAAAATTATGAGCATCACATAGTTTTATATAATATCCTTTCAAAAAAAAGTAACCTATTAAGACTACTAATTTATTGAATAATCTCCACAGGTATCACATTTAATGAATAGACCCCAATCCCATGAACATGCCCTTTCATTATGGGCTTGGGAAATGTTATCCCGTTTACATTTACATGCATTGGACCAGTCTTTTCATAATGCTTGGGATGCTATGACTAATACTGCTAATTCAATGCCATGGTCAGAAGAACCTGTAGAGACACTTACTTCAACGAGTCATCCAATATCATTAATATCTGCTGTTCTAATGTCAGCTTGGGGCCACTCACCACCACTGGTGTGCTCAAGGGGACTATCTGCATTATTTACTTTAGCTGTTACACACCAAAGATATGAAGCAGTTATTGCAGCACTGGAATTGATGCTGCCATTGTTTTTAACTTGCTTGGAAGAAACATTGCTTAAATGTGACAGGTAGTCATCATATAATTGATTCTATGTTAATTTGAAATGTATGGATAAAAAATGTGTTTAAACATGGTTTACCTTACAAGGAGAGGCCATAGTGTATGATTTACATATTTCAATGAGTCTCTCTCTATTTGAAGGGTGTCACTAGAGGTGTTTATGACCAAAGCCCTAGACTGTGAGAAGATTTGGGCATAACGTATATACAAGGTCCAAATGCTTTTTTATCATAATTGCGTTCTGGTCAAATGGTAATTTGCTGGCTAACCAACCAAATGATATAGGTTCAAATTTCTTTTTCATATTTTTTTTTGTTTTTAAACTGAAAATTTCTTTTGCATGTAATTTCTCCCTAGGGTATTGGTGATGTATACCTCTAGAGAAACACTCCAAATAGAGTGAGACTATTTGAAATCAGGGATACACACACCTTGGCCCTCTCCTTGATAGTGTCTCTATTTCTTATTCATGTAAATTATTTCACATTTTCTTTATTTTTGTATTAAATATTGGTAAGATATTTAAATTAATAATATACTAAGCAGAAAATGAGGTAAGTATCTAAAAAGTAACTGCAAATGTCAGAAATAAAAATAAGAGCATAAAGATTTTTTCCCTGTTTTTTCATATAGAAGGCCACTTACTAACTATTTAAGTGAGCATACGTGCACAATATGCTGTTGAAAGCCTCCAACTTCCTACTTGATATTTTGTTTTTTCAGGCTAGATGCCTATGAAACATACATTCCCTATTAGCTTCAGTTAAATTAATGTAAAAGTTAAGCATATACTCAAAATTTCCTTGCTTCCTGTATGACTTCCTCTGTAATTTTGAATGTACCTATTATTGTCACTTGATATTCTAAATATCACCAATCATTTTTAATATTGTCAAAAGGTACTATATTTTATAATATACAAATTAGAGACAGGGAATATATAATTTTACCATGACTGAAAGAATTGTAATTATATGCATTTTGCATGCATGAGATAGAAGTTTCTTATTATTTTTACTCTTGAGTGCAAAATTATTTATCAAATTAATTGCCATTATTATCTTTCTTAGATACTCTGCAGTATTAATGTGTTTGGTAACGGCTGATAGAACTTACATGAAAATGGCAAAGAATTTAATAGCTCCTGAATTTCCTGGACCTGTTCTAAAGATTTTTGGAAACATGGTACAAAATCAACTAGAAAATTATCAAAGGTATTCTTTTCTAATAACATCAGATGTAATCAACCTTTTTGTATGTACAGCATCAAAAAGTTCTTATAGAATTTGTCATACTTTTACCATACTTGTTTGTTATTATATAAAGGTTCATTGTTTTTATTCTTAAATTGACTAAACATCGTTTAAATTAAAATATGTTTAACTTTAAAAAAATAGATATGGTCTGGCAAGTCCTAAAGAAATTGTGAGACTATGGATTTTAAGCCTTACACAACTTCCTGACTGGATAAAGGAACGAGGAGTTATTTATCTTCTAGACATTGTATTTTGCTCAGCATTTTTCTTTCCTGAAGCAAGAGATATGGCACAAGAATTATTAATAACACTTCATCAGGTTAGAGGATCTAAATTTCTTGCATTTTATGAGGTTATGCTAAAGTTGCTTGCTTTTAAATGTTACAGATTTCATTAACAATTTTCTCAACTCTGTGACATTCATGCTATAGGTTTCCAAAGTTACATTTCACCAGGAATTATCAATTTGGAAATAAATGACTATCACAAATATGTTTTCTGCATTTATTTTTGTCTTTGTATACAGGTGAACTAAGCATATTAAAATAAGCCAGTAATTTTAATAACAGCATTTACCATTAAATGTATTGATGTTGATAAATATTAATTGCAGGATTGCTCTTATCTCAATGTCCTATTATATTAAAATCACATAAGAAATGACTTTTATACAATCTCTCTCCTCATTTCTGCCTTCCGCTGCCCCCATCACGGTCTTTTCCCTTTCCTCCCCTAGCCTCATCCTTCATACCCCTCTCTCTAAGGAAAGTTCACAATTTCAGAAATATTTATTCAGTATTCAAATGTAGTATGGTTATTTTAGGTTTGATGTATTTATCTGAAATTAATATTCTTCTTATGAATAAAGTGAATCTATTTATCACTGCAACTGATATTTATTGGGTCGGCATTTAAGTTTGTGCCATTTTATAAATTTTACTATACTTGATTCTCCATACTGATTAACCCTGAAAATGGTCAAAATGAGCTGTTAACAACATACATGCTCTGTTTCATAACAATCAAGCTCCATAAAGAAGAAAACTAAATAAACACAATGCAGTGGTACCAATCCAATGAAGAATGGCACAGACCAGTGACCCCATACATTAAATCAATTTATTAACCCCTGTGAATACCTGTCATTAAAATGTGTTAAAGAACCATCAATAACAAAAATCTCATAAATTTTTGGAAAAATCTTCCAGTTGGTAATTTAAATTTATCTCCTTCAACATATGTGCAATATTTTGTGTTGAAATTTACCTCAATTGAAACTGAAAGTATTTTAATTTTTCTTAGCAAACTATTCTGGAAATGGATGAAGAAGTAAGTATAATTATTTCTTCCATGCCTTTGAACGCTTCCTCCTGCTCTGTACAATATGCTACTAAATTTCAGAATTTCAATTGAGACATTTATAATTTATTTAGTTTCTTAACTGTTTATTAATTGTGGCATGTTTGGGTGTTGTCAGAAAAGTTAACTATATTTTTGAAAATTGATATGCAATTACAATAGGTTAGAAAAGGTTTGTATGATTTATTAAAGGAATTTTTGAAAACATTGCTGACAACCAATTGAAGATGTCCAGGATTTGGGAAAGTAATTGTATTATCCTATTTATTCTGGACACCTTGTTTAATTTAATTTCTTATGTACAGTAAAGTATAGCATAGCCATTATTCATTTCCCTTCATTAAAAAATCAGTGGTAAAATGCTCATCATTTTTACCATGCCATTGACTATCCTCATATTAAATACATCCATTCAATATCTTGTCTAATGTATCACTGTTAATTTTATTACAGAATGTGGCTGGACTTAGAGCTGGTGGTACTTTATCTGCCCTAATTAACTGGGTAGCTTCAGGTTCTACAACATGGGTGTCTTTGCTTCCACGATCTACATCTGACTGTGTTTGGTATGCTTATTTTGTTTTACAAATGGAACAGGAGGTTCAAGAGGAAAAAACAGGTCTCTGGAGAGAACTTCTCAAAGAACTTGCTTCATCTACTGGTAAAGCAAATGTTGATAATGCCCTAAAGGTTTGTGCTTGTTTATGTGCAATTACCTTATGATATAAAATGTAATAATTTATATGTTCTTAGGTATAAATAATTTGTAATTTTATAGCCTGGATTTTTATAGTGAATTACATTTATAATGTGTTTATGATATTCTTTTTTTATGTTCTTTTCACAATAATAAGTGCCAATAATTATTTAGCGAGCTGCTCATTCATTGAAGATACCAGCACCCACTTCAAGCAGTCTGGCAATTTATAGATGGGCTCAACTGGCTTTGGATACACCAATTAATCATCCTTTAGTGCCTTTACTGTGGCAGAAATTTTACTTACTTTTTCTTGCTCGTGTGTCTTCAATATCTGGGCAAGTTATTTTTTATATTAATAAATTATGTACAACGTCAAATAATTGATCAAGATAGAAAAATAAAATATGCCTTACAGCTGTTGATAAGAGAAATTAAGTGGGCTTCAACTGTATAATACCAATTACTTATGAAAACTTTTTGTGTATAAAATTCTGAAAATGTTTATACATTGTTACTATGGATTCCTTATTTTAGTCTGTTTAAAGAATTGATTGATCAAATTGTATTACTCCTATGACTATTAATTTGTTGTTTTTGTCCTAAGACTGGTCTGATACAACCCTCCCTGCTAACCTATCCTGTGCAATCCTTTTCATTTCTACATAGCTACCACATCCTCCTTTATCTACTTAGCATATTCCATCCTTCTCTCCCTCCTCTGTTCTTACCCTACACACTTCCCTCTATTGCTAATTAAATTGTTAAAGGGAATAATAATAATATTAATAATAATAACAGTTTATTGCCAGTAAAACTGTTAGTCATGCAGGATTGTCATATTTAGGATTTAATTTAATCAAAATTTACAAAGAATGTTTAAGAGTAACTAGATAAATAATACAGGAAGTATATAAGTTGCAGTTACATCTAGAATTCATCAAAATAATACTGACATTTTTTTTATAACAAGGCCTTTCACTGATCTCTTGAAAGTCAATCCTTTTAACATTTTTATTTCTTGCCATACTAACAACTATTACACTGAAATGTTTATAAAAAAAGATTTGAAGTATTTGTTAAAATTCAAAGCACAAAAAGAAAAGTGAGGCGGCTAATGTTTCTAATTTTTGAAACTTTTTCATTGTTTATTTTGCAGCGTCCCAGATAGAGGTGGCGTCGGTGATAAATTTTTTGATGGAATGGTCAATCTAAGTTTCCACAAGAAATTGAAGAAAAAACTCAAAGACACAACAGAGTACTTAAGAACTCAGAGTCAGAATGCAGAACTTGAGGAATATTGTCAACAATGGAATGCCCAGTGTTCTAAGTAATTTGGAATTTTGTTGAAAATTTTATGCAGTAAATTCTCTTTTAAGTTTGAGAACTGTGATGTTAAGACATTTGATTTAGAAGTAATTAGCTGTAATGAAAGACATTATCTCTTCAGTAGAATAAGATTAAGAATAAGAGTACACAAATCGAAATACTTAAAGAAATAAACCTACAATGTTCAGCTTATTATAGAGAATCAGCTTTTGATGACTTTGTGTTGGATGCCCTGATTATTTATCCTGAAGGAGGTTCATGCCTCTGAAACACTGTTATGATGATATATTTGTACTCACGAAAATTTTCACGGTTCTGTACTATTCAAAAGACAGGGTTGATTTTCTTAGCAATTACTGTCTCTAGCTTGCCTATTCTAGATTACTAGCATTCATAAGTTATAATAAACAGTGTTATGTATTGAACACACACATGTAATCTTTATGTCTCCAAGTTGTATTATTACTTATTATTCCACATTTCCTCCACAAAACATCTAAATTTTTATGTATTTTCTTTTTCAGGCTCATGGGTACATTTAGCCTCTGGTTGGAGGAACCACGATTACATGAGCCAAGTTTGTTCTTACCTGCTCTTCCTCCGCAGTACAATTCTGATAAACTTGCAGCAATGATTACTGGACAAAAGGTAATTTATTAAAACATTAAGGAAAATCTGTCGTATTGTTTACTTGTGATGGAAAATTCAGTAAAGCTTTTAGAAATGTGTAGATGTATTCAATATTGATCTTTTGCACACATCAGTAATTTTTCTTCTAAAAAAATCATGTTTTAGCAACCTTGGCTAGAGTATTTGGATTTCAATTTAGTTCGAGCATCACAACAACTGGCAGCCAAAGAGTGGCAAGTTTTACGTTTCCGGTGTTATGAACAGGAGTCTGCCAATTCACCTTGTGCTGCTTCATCATCTCCTCCTGCAACTAATTCTACCACTGATGATGAAGAAAGTGAAGATCCTGGTAACCGAATAATAAAGAGGTATATACAATTATCCATATATGTTGTCAATCTGTGTATTGTTGCAACAACTGAATATTTCAATTTTTTATGTGAGCATGCCATTTTATGTTAAAGAAACAAAGTTGATTAATAATTTAAGGTTTTACATTTCATTTTAAAATTTTGGTCTTTTAATCTTTTCTATAACTATTTGAAAAGTGAAAATGATTTATTATCTGTTCTTTAAACTTACAATTTTAAAAATCATTCAAATGTTATATTATTCCTTTATTTTCAATTGTACTGGGTATCACAGTTGTCTTATACATCTTTATAGACTCCAGTCATATGATATGCCATTACCGCCTCCTGCATTGCGTCCCAGTAAAATTGTGGTACCAGCTGTACAAATTGACATGTTGCTGAACAGAAATATTATGCTGAATGGTCTAAAGCCCTCATTTCGTTCTCTGACGGAGTATGCTCAGTAAGAATGAAAACTTTTTTACACTTCTCTAATTTATTACAATGAAGAATGCTAATTTATAATTCTACATATTTGTTATTCATTTAATGATGCAACATTTAAAAGAATTTAAAACAAACTTTTCAATTCATAATTTTTTATAAAAATGTGCTCACTAGTTCAGCACAAAGTAGCTTGTAATTCATGCTGTCAATGTGTGTAATATTACAAGAAATGGGAAAATAAATCATTTCTTACCTAACATGAATGTTGAAGTACATAATTAATGGAGAACAGAATTTAAGGTAAGTCGACTATTTTCTGTCTCTCTTTCCTATCCAGTTTGTTATAGTCAGGCCATCTTATTTTTTCTTTTGTTTATGTATATAATAATGATAATAAATTGGATATGAAAGAGAGACAGAAAGACAGTCATTGACTCACACTAAATTGATTGCAGAAGCACAAAAAATTGAAACAATGAGAACCTCAGCTCCCTTCTAAAGAAAGAGTGACAACTACGAGTTAACCAGCTGCTCAGCTCCCTGTTATCTATTTAGAGTGAGTCAATGACATATTTGCCTATCTTTCCTATTCAATTAATTGTTATTATTTATACTTTGTCATGATTCAAATATCATTCATTTGTAAGTCATCCTTAATGGCTACTAAAAACCCTTATTTATCTCTTCTCTATCAATCCAACCTATTCAAACTAAACCTAATAATAAACCTGACTATATTCAGTTAGTCATGCTTGTTGTGGTGTTGAAATAGGTTAATGCACTCTTTGGTTACAGCAGAGGTACCGGGCTGACATCCCGGCTGTGCTGGATATTTTCAGTTTTTCTTTCTTCTTCTTTACTCTCTGTACTCAAAAATGAGAGCTGAGGTTCCCATGTTGACCAATTTTATTTCTCTGGAAAAGTTGGTAGATTGTTTTCTGACTGTCATAAATGACATCAACCCTCAATTTCAGGTGTTTGTTGTTGTGGTAATGAGTCCTAAGACTGGTCTGATGCAACCCTCCATGCTAACCTATCTTGCACAAACCTTTTCATTTCCCTTTCCTAATTTGCATTCTATTTGATGTTCCATCCTCCTGTATCTTATTTTCATTAATATTTTGTATGCGTGAGATACTAAATTAATTGTCCTGTACTGTTCGTATTTATCAGCCCCAGTCTTCTTCAGTATAGAGATAATTATATTGTTCCTAAAATCTTCTGGTATTCTTCCTGTTTTGTAGATTTCGCAAACTATTCTAAACAGTCATGTTATTTCTTCTTTGTGCGATAATCTCATCAACTTCATTGAAATGTTATACATCCTGATGCTATACCGTTGATCAGATCTGTCAGTGCCCTGTCAAACTTTAAAATTTTGCCCCATGACTCTTCATTATCCACCTCTTCTTCTTCTATTACTGACTGATCTAGATTTCCACTGTGATAAAGCTCTTTTAGGTATTCCTTCATCTTTCCACCTTTTCTTCTTTATCTAGAATTGGCTTCCCTTCTGCTTGCCTGATGTTCTTGCTGGTATTTTACTTCTCTCTGACTGTTTCAGGTAAGCCGTCAATTTTAATTTTTCTTCCCTTCCAAATAAATTGTTTTGATATTGTCGCATTATTCTAATTTTCCAATATTTCCAGAATTCATTCACTTAGACTAGCTGAGCATACTGCATTGGACTGTAATCTGCTAGAACTAGTGCCTTCTTTATATCATGATGTTGAAATGGAAGTGTTGCTTCATGCTGCATGTGATACTGGTCCAGATGCCATAGGACGCAAACCAAATGCTCTTGTATGTGCTGGGCCATCTGATATTCGTATAAAGGTATATTAATTCAGGGCTCATATTTAGTGTGCTACTGATGAATATATCAGATATTATTGTGGGTATGAAATAGCTTATTGAAGGAAGGCTTTTAATATGTGTCACCTAATAGTTCGTTTGTAAGAGGTAAAAATTGAGGTTATGCTTGATTAAGGTCCCAACCCTGAAGGAACATAGCATTTATTGATTGTTAATAAAATTTTTGTCTCTTCAATAAGTTAAAAAATATTAATTTTAAAAATAGTTTAATTTTTCACAGTTCATATACAAAATAGAGTACCAACATTGTTTAACCAGGGTTGAAAAATGTTGCCTTTGTGATCATGCAAAGGCAGAGTTGGGATGTTAACAGATGAATGTGTTATGGAAATTAGTTTAATCTAGTTAAGAAAAGTGATTTTAATACCTGTTTATGACAGGATGGAGATACTTTTTCATGTTACATTATGTAACTATGTGACATATGAACATTGCATTTAAACACAGGAACTGAACTCTTCTCAGCCCCCTATTTCCTCCATAGTGTCTTGTGGATTAGTTATTTTGCTCAAGGTGTCTTCAGCTTCTTCAAAATTGATCATTTCTGAGATACATATTTTTACATCTTAAAATTAATAATAAATTGTATGGCAATTAATAAGTAAACAGTTACACAAAAAAAATCAAATATAGCTTTGCATCTTTCCCAAATAGTGTTAAAACATGTAATTTTACTGTGCAATTGTTTCTCACATTAAAATTGATATGTTGTATAATTTATTATTATTTCTGAGATCAGTTTTACATGGCAATATTGAACCAATGCTGATTAATGTGAAATTTATGATAGTCATTAGACTCCTTGCCTCAATATAGGATATACTGTAATTGTTGTATGACTCACCTCTGAATCAAATTTGGAACTTTATCCAAACTAATGTAGTTCTACACCTTATTAGCTCCTTTGTTTTAGTGCTGAAATGTTCAGTCATTATATTTAAGTTCATCATTTCTAAATTCTTGTTTTCTTAATTAAAGGTGTGTGAAGCCCGCATAAGTGAAGGAACAGAGCAACTGATAGAACAGAATCGAGCGGAATATGATACAGTCCTGTCAAGGGCCACTCAGCCTCCACCTCAAAAAGTGTGTGTTGCAAGTGTTCACATTGAACATGCTGTCTCGTATGTAAAATTTTCTAATATAATACCTTATAGCTTTGAAAATTTGTTTTCTAACAAAGTTTTTACTGCCTTGGTATAATTTAATGCTAATATTTACAGGCTTTTAGAACGTGAGTATAACATTTCTAAGAGTCGTGGAAATGCTGAAATGATGGCACATGTCCAGGATGTTGGCATAACACTTTTCCATCATATTGTCAGCATGTACAGTGAGGATGCTGCATTGTATCCTCCAAGTAAGCAACTATTGACAGGTTGCCTTGAGACTTTAGGCCAGGTATATGTGCACTGCAAAATAATTAACATTAAAAAAATTAATAATAATAAAAATTAAATATGTAGGCTGTCTGACACATCTTTTTACAGCTTCTGTCTTTGGTTTCTTTAATGTGTTTTGTTACTTGTCCAAATTCTGTTAAATATGAGATACATAAAAGAAAATATATAACCTTAAATTATTAGCAGATTAATATGTAGATGTCTGTTAATAAGTTAGTATTAATGACATTGCTCAAATACGAACCAAATTAAAAACATCCAGCAAAATATTTCTTCTTATCAGCTGAGAATTACCATGTATTAGTGTAAAAAATAAACATTGCTTTAAAGCACGTGTAATAAATGGATAACAAAGCCCTTGGAAGTATCAAACTTCCTTTGTGTTTCTGGTCCTATAATATCAAACTATTCCTAATTAATATTAAAAATTTGGAGCACAATAAGCACACAAGTTATTCAAATTCGATACTTTAATTGAGAAGAAATATTTTTCCTAGTTGGGATTTTGGGTTTAATTCCAAATTTATTAATGTTACAGTGTGGTAATAACCAGTTATTTGGTATTTGGTACAGAATGCTTTTAATTTATAGGTTTTCATTTGTGGAGATGAAAGTCAATGCTGTCAACTCTTGGCCACCGTTTTACAACAACCAAGACTAACTGGAATTCTTGCTCCTCACTTTTCACCAGCTGTAGCTTCAACACCAACATTTCTTCAGATGTATCAGACAGTAGCAGATGTTTCCTACCAACAGCAGCCAACAGAATTAAGTTTTGTTTTACTCTCCAAGGTAAATTATATTACATCTGATATATATATATATATATATATATATATGCTATCTGTAATGTAGTTCATCCTTCAAATTCTAAATTAATGTGTATTTTGTAATCTAAATCGCCTTCAAACTAATTATTTGATTATAATATTTTTTCTGCATAGTTCGATGTCACAAGATGGTTAGTTACTAGAAAGCCCAGACTTGGTGAAAGATCTCAATTTATTGGGTTGGTTAATAGGGCTTTAACTGCAGCTGGCCCTACCCCAGAAGATGATAAATTAATTTTGCATGAGGTGAGATAATTTTTCTTGATTAACTATTTGTAAAAATTATTTTTAATATGCACATGGAATATTTCTCCTCATTTTCTTTAACAGTCTGAGAATTTGAAAAAATCCATCTATTCCTTAATGGTGACTCTGAGCTTCAATTTCAGATAGGCCACCACCTTTCTTTCTCTCTTTTCTTTCCATATCAGTTATATATTATTTATTGCAGCTTGTTTTGGGCCCATAGTAGATTGTGGTGTGTGTGCCTAGTGTAGGCACATTCTCGATCATGCAGCACAGCGTGCTTGAATAAATTTTGGTATTGTTTCGTGATGTCAGATACCACAAAATGTGGGAGAACCAGTCAGTCTGTGTGGAGAAGGCACACGAAAAGGAGGTTAGAGAGAGGGAGAGGGTGGGCGGGGGAGGTTGCAATTTGAGAAATACTCGATCACATTGCCATCACAATGTATGTTGACAATGAGTGATTGAATAATTAATTTTAATCAAACTGTAAGTTGGGATTGAATGTGGCTATGGTCATGTTTTAAATCTATCATCAATTTGTAATTTATCATAAATGGATGCTCCATATTCTTCTATAGCTTTTCTCTATCCACCCCACTGAACGTAATAATAAAACTGAATATGAGTGGTAATTTGTGCTCAGAACAGTGAAAAAATTGGCTAACACACCCCCATGGCTCCAGTAGCATTTCTGTGACAATCCAGGCTCAAGCCCAGGCTGTGCCAAATCTTTTCAGTCTTTCTTTCTTCTTCCATTCCTTTCTACACTTATGAGCATAATACTATGCTGAGCTTTTGCTTTAAGCACATTCCTACAATTATCCCTTACTTATATCTTTACTCACTATCCAATTGTAGTGGCCATCACTTAGAATGTTTTTCCTTAAGGGATGAAGGTGGTGGTTGCCATAATACATTAGGTAAGTCACCACCTTTCTTTCTCATTTTCCTGCTCTTACTAATTGTGTTAATTATTTTGATGATATCATTTATTTACGCACACAGAAACATAATCAGCTTACACTAGATTTAAACACACTGGACTATTGTGTTGCAGATATTCCGAAAACATTTTAGTATTATGCTACTATATGACTTTCCTGAACATTATGGAGAAATACTTTCACTTCTTCTGAGAGCAAGTGAAACACAGTCATTGAGTCCTGTTGTGTGGTATGATCTTTTAAATTCATTGCTGGAACCATCAGGCTCTAAAGGAAAATTTAAAGAAGGAGTTGGATTTGGAGTGATAAGAGATGAAGCTCGCAGATTTGCTACTGAAATGCAATCTTTGTCTTACAAAGAGGTGAAGTATATTCATTTGGTTAATTCTAATTGTAATTAATTTATTTGAAAGATGACCGTACATAATTTATTTACTTGTGTTTCGAAATAGATTTTTTAAAATTTGTTAAATATGAATAAAAGTAAATACAAAAACTTAAAATCATGGTCATCTAATAACAGTTCATTCATAAAAATGGGAAATATTGTAAAAATATTGATATACCCATATGGTAAGTAAACATTAAAAAATGACCAGGATGAGATTTACTTCTCGAAGCCAATATTAATACCTGCTCCTACTTTTGGGGAATTGTTTTGTTGCTAATTTTAAAAATTTTGTAGAAAATCAAGTTGCATATAAATGAATTTTCCCCACAGCTGCAAGAAACAGCAAGTCTAATGGCATCTCATTTTACTAAAGAACGTCTACAGTATGGGCTGTATGGATTATATCCAAAGTATCGAAATTATGTCGAACCTTTAACTGCTTTCCTTTCCATTTTGGGACATGCACTGGTGGTAGGTGCATTGCAAAAAGAAAAGGGTACTCTTTCAGATGCACGTAAGTAATAATTTATACTATTTCATTTTCCATTCTGAATTGTCATTTAAGGGTTTTTCTCTTTATCATTTTCTCTTTTTCGATCTTACCTTTTGAATTTTTTCCACAAGTGATTTTACATCTAAAAAAGCCAAAAAATCATTTTTACTTCCTGTTAATAAATTTAAAATTTTTGCTTAGTTTAGCTTAAGCACTCAACTAATTTCAGACTATGTTTGTCTATTACTTTTTGTAATTATTCAAAATTTCTCTTCTTTTCAGATAATTAGTCTGTATTATCTAGTAATCATAGCTTTATTTCCTCACCTCATATTCAATTCCTTTTATGTAACTTTGATTCTTAAGCTGCCTTTAATCAACTTATGCTTTTCAACCAATTATCTGTATGCAGAACAAATTATTATAGTTGCATAATTTACTGTCTCTCTTCATTGTTACATTTTGTCAAATAATCTCTTTGGTTTTTAAGAAACAGTAAATTTTATTATAAACCTTCTGTCTACCAAATATTTTGCTCATTGATATATTTACATTAAAATTGATATACATGTAATACAACCAAATGGTAAATAAATTTTTTACAATACAAAAGTACCTGGTGAAATTGTTCACAGTATGCGAGCAATTGTGGCCAAGTCTAAGTGAAATGTTTGCACCATGGATTGCACCATATTGGACTCAAACACTCCGTGAACCAACTGCAGCTTGGATTCAGCAACTTACAGATGATAGATCTGTCCTCCTTCCCTGGATAGTTGCTGATGGTGCTCATGCTCGGAGAATGGTACATATTTTCACTGAGTGTATTCGTTTCATTTTGGATACATTGCCTGGTAAGTTGTTTCCTGAAGGCAACAGTAGTTTTTAGAAGTATATATAATTAATGTAAATAAATAGTTTATCTGAAAATTAAATATACATTAAATGAGTTAAAACAGCCTCTTTGTAAGTTTTATTTTATTAAATATTGAAGGAGTCATGGAGTGAGGTTCCGTGAACAGCTAAATTTATACACCTAAAGGAGTCTGATATGAGAGATGAAACATAGTAAATTTAAACATTTAATAAAATAAAAACTGACAAAGAGGCTGTTTTAACTCATTCAATATAATTAATACATTTGTGAGTGAAGTTTTTCGTGGTGAATTTGTTCTAAATATAAATCTTTGGTTTCAACCCTGGCCAATGTTTCCAACAAAAATGTTTTGATGGCAAGCCCTGTGATTGGTTAAAGCCAACCTGAGGATGCTGGTGGAGTTTGCCATTAAAATGTCATTTCTTTTAAAATTTGCCAAGAATAATATTTAGAATATATTTGTGCCATACAAAATATGTTGTTGTGGTATTCAGTCCTAAGACTGGTCTGATGCAACCCTCCATGCCAACCTATCCTGTGCAAGCCTTTTCATTTTCTCATAACTAGCACAACCAACATCCTCCCTAATCTGCTTAGCGTATACTATCCTTTTCCTCCCGCTTCTGTTCTTACCCCACACACTTCCCTCTAATGCTAATTTTACAATTTTTCAGTTGAAATTAATATTAACATATTCAAGTTCTCTATTGATTGTTTGGTTAAAATAAATTGTAGATTTTAATAAGTAGGCAACCATACTCTCAATTATGTTGACAAAAGTTGTGTTACCTTTAAAAGGTTATTGTTTCCAACATAATTAAATCATAATTTATTTTATGCATATTGTTAAAAAGTCCAGTTAACATGATTTAAGTGTATAAGAAAATAATTAAGGGTTAGAGAAGCTGTAGGTAGGAAGAATTGCTTATCATGCCAAACTACCTGGCAGCACAATAACAACAGCGAAGAACAGGTTTTTACGTTTTGCTTTGAACTTCATACACATGTAAATATAATTTATGACTCTGGTTGTTGTATTTTTATAATATATCCTATTATAAATTATTGTTATTTTCCAGCTTGTAGTAATATTTTAAGCTTCGTTTGGCAATTTTATGTTGCCAAGTTTGCCCACACAGCTGTAAAAGATCATGTTCTTAATGTTATTCATGGGGCTTTTCTTACATTACCATGGGAACGTTTTTGGCCTTCTGTGCAAGATTTGGAGTGTATGCTAAAGGTATTTTTGTATTGTAAAAGATTTATTTACCATTTGGTTGTTATAAAATACTTATTTCAGGTTTTAGAAAAGCTGAAACATTACTGTTTTTATTTCGCAGGTTGTTGATCAATATTTACCTGACTGTCATTTATTCTTGGGCACAATATTTATTGAAGTTCCTTGGTGGTCATGGGTTGGCCATATGCTATCAACATTCCCACTTTCTCTTACTTCAAGAATGCATTCTATATTACTTAATTTGTTGGTCAAACTGTCCAGTGAACCAACTGTCAGACAAGTAAACAAATGCTTTACTAATTAAATTTATTATTATTTTTACTTACAAATAAAGCATTTTATTTGATTTTATTGTGGTATGACTTAACTAGAAATTTTTAATTTAATGACAATGTTATTATTTCTTTGTAGAGTAATATATGTATAAATTAAGTTTTCAATTGATATCACATTTGAGCAAGTTATTATCAATGTTAGTTGCTATATGATACAAAATGATTAATTCTAAAACAGTGTAACTCTAAATAATGTATATTGCTCTTCTTTGGTTAAATTTCCTGTGTGTGTTACTTTATTCCCTAATAAATTATTTTCTTTATAATTCTATATAATATTTCTTTCTATATTGCCTCTTAATATATTATCTCAAAATTTATTCAAGTTAATATGGATTTTGTTTTTGTATTTTTCAGTCAGACAAATTGAAACCTTTGCTTATTGAATCTCGAAAATTTGCTTGGCACTTTCTTGATGCAAGTGCTTTTGAAACTGTGGCAAATTGGTTTGTTATGAGCTGTGATCCACGTGTCATATTAGGAGTGGATGATGCAGATGATGACAGATGTCTTGTAGATCTAACTGTTCTGGGGTAATAATATTCTTATGCCATAGTAATTAAATTATTTGAACATTATAAACATTTGTGACATATTACATATTGCAGATTTAAAATAAATTTGTGGGCAGAGAAAAAGGGGGTTTAAAACAATGTATGATGTTTGAAGTATTCAGCGATTTCAAATTTGTAAAAGTTTGAATAACTTATACTTGTAGTTTGACTTTATTTTGGCATGAATGAAAAAGAATTGAGTCTAAGATGTCTTATTTTCATGAGTAGTAAAAAATTATTTATTGCTGTTGTTCAGCCATTAATGTAATGAAATCTACTGATTTGGTTAGTAATAAAACTGGCCTTAAATTTTCTTGAATATCCTTAAATTTGTATGAATATGTTGATATCTCATGTTTGTATTATTCAACAGAATTTCACAAATTTGATTATTTATTAGTATTATTTGATAATATATGTAAATTCACGTTTTCAGTTTAATTCAAGCAGCCGCTGCATATATACCAGAAGCTACTCACTTTCATGCACAGACTCTTTCAAAGAGACAATTATTTGTCAAAATGAGTGCCAAATTGTTGATTTCGTGTGCTTCTCGAAATAAAAGTTTGTTACAAAAACGTGAAGGGGATTTTAAAGGAGCTATCATCCGCATGCTTGATGACATTGAGGCTGTAGTACTTGCAAGTGAGTAAATTTGAAGAGGCTCAAACCACAAAAAGTGTTAGTAGATTGTTTGGAAATATTATGTGCTGACGTGGCAGAGCAATTTAAGTATCTCCAATAGTATTTTTCTATGAATTGGGGATTGTTCAATGCTATGCTCTGCTAAATTAAAAATAAAACCCTTTTTTATTTGTATGCAGCTACTACTTTTTATAAATCTTTAAAAACATGCTTTATTAAATACCTATTCAGCTGTACCCAGCACTATATATTACTTATTGTGCTATTTTGTTATTTCCCAGGTGTACCTGAGCAACAACAAGTGAGTGAATCAGCTATTCTCCTTAGTGAAGTTATGGTTATTACATGCCCATCTTCAATAGTGGCACCAATTGCAATAGGCTGCATAGTGCAATGGATTTCAACACATAACAGACAGAGCATTGTGTTGCATGGACTCCTTCGGGTTGTTAGCTCTTCTATTCCTTGCTCAAAAGCTCTGGGACAAATTCTTGAAGCTGCCCTTCATGCTTATTTTCAGCCAACTGGTAATTGATTTTCCTTAATCAAAGTATGGCTTATAAGACACTAATTGTGATATAATAGATTGAATTAACATCATATAATATATTTCTATGTTTGACTTAAAAGAATGTGAAGTTTTATTCCTAACTGAACTAATTTCATGGGTCAGAGTTCCTTTGCATCTATCCTAACCTGCAATTTTGTAATTTTCTGTTCAAATGTTACCTGTAATTTTCAGTGCTCACTTCAGACATCCCTACATGGCAAAGAGCAGTCGAAGTATTACAGCCATTTATGCCCAGACAGCCACCCCTTGAAGAGATATTATTAGCTGAAGGTCATATCCTTACTCTTCATGCTATGATGTTAAAAAAATTACCATCATGCAGAGACATCAGAGAGGAGGGAAAATTGTTGACCATCCTTGTAGATTGGATTTCTTCATTTAAGCCAACGTAAGAAGAACATTTAAGCATTATTTCTTTAAAATATTTTAAAATAGATTTAATCATAAAATTCTGTTTTACTTTTACATCAATCGGACATATGAGTTAATTGGTTTCACATATATTTATATATGCTACCTTACATCTTTGCCAGTAAGAGGGAGATCAATCAGTACAGGAAGATATGTTGCTTCATTGTATCATAGCATTGGAAAATTACAAATGTGTCTGGAATGGTCCGTTCAAATTATAATTGATATGAATAGGAAGGAGAATCAAGGCTTACCTGAAATAGAAGTCCTATGTTGCCATGTCAAACAGGAAACTGAGTAGTATGAATAGGAAGGAGAATCAAGGCTTACCTGAAATAGAAGTCCTATGTTGCCATGTCAAACAGGAAACTGAGTAGTCAGCTAGAATGAAAGTATGAAAAGAGCCTAGCACATCTGAAAATTTGAGCTGTTTCCTGCCCAAAACATTTATTTTGCCTTTAATTTAAGTAAACTATCTACTGTATTCTCTGTCTCTCTTTCCTGTTTGTGCCATTTATTTTGACAATGTCACTTCATCCTCACATTATTTCAGTGACACTACCGAATCCAAAATACCACTTTTATGGGGTAGAGCTTTACTACTTGCTCAACGACAGTGTGAGTTTTCTGAAGATTATGAAGTAGCAGTCAATTGTATGAAACAACTGGTTTCAAGCCTTCTTTCCTTGGCTGAGGACAAAAGTTGGGGTTCAACATTACTTGGGGCCATTGGCATCCGACGTCAGCCATCAGTTTCCAATAAGTACTTATTTTATATTTTAAAATCATATTGAAATTGTGTCCCTATAAACTTTCACTCAAATTATTTGCTACTAGATGCCGTCTGTTAAGCCGAGCAGTTGCAGTGTACATATTAGCTCAGTTACCTGATGGAGAGCAGCTTTTTGTCCGCACGTCACCCAGTGCTCCCGGAGCAATTTCTATGCTCACCATTAAGTAAGAATATTTATTTATTTTTATTTTTGTCATAAATTAATTGTCTGTAACACATGCGAATAATTTGATCAATTTGTGATTATTATTATACTGTAAGTGACATGTTGAATGAACTAAGGATTTTTTTCTATAGGAAGAATACTTACTTTCATTAATTTTCAGCAGAATTGTATTTCAGCACAGAAAATACAATCATTTGTCTTCAGACTTCACTAATGTTTTGTAGTAGGAATCAATTACATGGACACTGACAATGTGTTCATTATGTTCCTATAAATTATAAGAATTTATGACCCATATAAGAGACAATTTTTTTAACAAAAAAACATTCATGTGGAGTAAATAATGGGTACAAGAGAACTAGTCAACATTATATATATTTATATAAATTGAATTAATATTTGTAAATAACATAAATAAGAATTAATGAATTAACAGTACTGTTTCTTGCATTGGTCAAAATCCCATGACTGTTGGCAGAATAAGGAATTGAAATAAATAAATATGGAGCACTGTTTATCACTCAAAGTTGAAATTTTTTCAATGTAAATTTTTTGACGATTCATGGATGTATGTTGCCGTTTGTGCTTGGTGAGCACATGAGCATGAACTTCTGGAACTCCGAAGTTCGAAAAATGTTTTGTGTAAGCCAGCACAGTCTGGAATTGCATACTAATCCATTGAAGAAAATTATAAATTTTATTTGCTCCCTAAATACACGATGACGAATATGTCAATTGCCGAAAGCTTCTTCCGAATAAAGTTTGGAAATCAAAATTGAAATATAGTTTTGGTTTATTGAAGTGACTGTTAAAAATAAGGGAAAAAATTATTATCATAATAAATTAATAATCAGTCTTTTTAACAATAAATTAATAATTCCTTGAACAAATTAGTTCAACAAAATTTGCAACAGCATGGGCTTTCAGCTAGGCAACCATGTCTTCGGCTACCCTTATCACAGACAGTATTTGTTCCAATGGTGTGATCAGTGATGAACTCTTGCACTTGGGAATGGTGTAACATCATATTTTCAGATGAATCCCTGTTCTGTATACAACATCGTGATGGCCACATCCCTGTTTGATGATATGAAGAATGCTGTACCTGAAGTGATGGCCACAGAACACTCTTCTCAATCATCTCTTGTTCACACTGCCAGCAATATGAACTGCTGTTATGTTTCTTATGTGTTATGGACTATCTTCGTAACTGTTTCATCATGACCACATGCTGGCCATATTGTAGTGACCTTACTTGCAACAAGACACGTTCAATTGTTGCCGTGGCCACTGTATTCACCTGATCTCTCACCAATTGAAAATGTCTGGTCAGTGGTTGCTTGGTGATGGCATGCCACCACTTGGCAGATGCTACAGTTGATGAAGTGTGGCATAGGATTGAAGCTGTATGGACTGCTGTAACAGAACATGAAATCAAGTCCATGTTTGGCTCCATGCCCAGGTGGATAAATGCTGTTATTGCTGCCAGTATTGGTATTGATTTGTAAGGATTTGGATCTTTTAACTTTTTCGAAAATTTAATTACTATTGATTCCTCATGATTTATACCTTCAAACTGATATTGGTATTGATTTCTCAGGATGTATATCTTCAAACTTCCTGAAAATTTAATTGTTCATTTCTCCCATTATAAGGTACTTGTTCTGTAAATATCATTCTATTATTTGCAGTCCTTCCTTGTGTAGCAATTTTAATTGCCAGTATTGTAAATATTAAGGGACCACAAATTTTTGTGAGTGTAGCTTTAGGTCCTCTCTATAAGATAATGTATGTATATAGAGTTAATTTTTAGATGCCATAACTTTCTCTTTCATTAAAATATTGTGCAACTTCGAAGGGAAGTGTTGTGTACTTGTTGGTAAGCTACTTCATAACTAGTAAGTAAAAGATTTTTCTTGACTAATTTCCATAGATTGTAGATCTCACCACAACAAGCTGATTTTCATTATCACTCATTAAGTTTCAGTCAAATGCTGTCTGAGCAATTAGGAGTTGAGTATGATAAATAACATTAATTTACGTGTAATTTCATTTTATTAATGCCTAAACTTGTTTTGTGGTTTGATAGATAATGGCTAATAAAGTTTCACAGATTTTAATAATTACTATTAGGTATTTATGAAAACCTATTTTTTCTATATTCAAAGCATCAAAAATAAGTTTTTTTAAACCCATTAATAAGTCTAATTTATTTCAGCTGTAAGTCGACAGGTTCAGTGGACCGTAGTGTACCTAATCCAAGTGTTGAAGCATTAAATGCTCTAACTGTACTAGAAGCACTAGCGACATGTAAAGTGTATGGGGAACTAAAGTCTGCTGTGGAATTGGCAGTAAGGCTCATAGTGGACCCCGACAGTTCATTGCACAATGGCTGTCAATTTGTAGCAGAGTTAAGCAGCTTCCTTTATCATGAACCTTATCTGCGAGCTGTCCAGGTACTCCGGATTATTTTGGCATAGTGTGATTGAAGTTATTTTAAGTGTGTTAAGTTGAGGTTGATAATTTATTTAGAATATATGTAGGCTAAGTTTTAAAATCTAAGGTATCATTGGAAGCTAGAATGCAGCTAAGGCAAATATAACAATGTATTCTTAATTATTATTTATTCCTTATTCCTTATTGATTTTCTGTCTGGTCCAACCAGCAGATTACAGGTAATTAATCTTCCTCAACTACTTTATCCTACTTGTCAATTGCCCACTGTTCCAATAAAGTTTCATTTTATGATCTTCATCATGCATAAACAATTCAATGGTATTTAAAAATCATCACATCAATTAAAGAAATTTGATTCTGTTAGGATTACAGGCATCCATACTTATCAATAAGTGATGAGCTCTCATACATATCTTTTAATGTCATTTAATACAACAAACTTTACTGACTTTAAAATTTACAATAAATAAAAACATGGCCAAAAAGTCAGTATTAAATATATCACTAATGAGCCTGAAGAAGTCTCAAAATAGGTGAAATGTTGCATTTGTGAATAAATAGTGATATATTTAATGCTGACTTTTTGACCGTCTTTTTATTTATTTAGATGTCATTTAATTTTGAGCACTTCTTTATTTCCTGTTAAAGATATAATTGTATAATATTTCAAATCATTTACTTTTGAGTCATTAAAGCATTTAAAGTTAGCATAATGCATACCACCATGAATATAAATGAATTTGACAGATGAGGTACTAATATATCTTTTTTAAGTTCATGGGTGTTACTATTTACTGTTTTAAAATGTAATCAAACTTAGTTTTTAAAAACTTTATTTTTCGTGTATATTATATTAAAATGTATGAAAAATTTTAGATTCAACTTTTCATAGTTAATATTTGCAGTGATAATTTGATAAATATATACTCATTTTAAGTAACTTTCCCCCTAATATACTATAGTTGTACATCATCATAATGTTAAAAATGAATATAATTCAACTCGAGTAATTATTAAATGAGCATGAATGTATTATATATTGTGGTGTACCTGATCTTCCCTTGTAGTTTTTGGTTTCTGTTTTAAAGTTAATATATTTCTTCGTAACAATTTTATATTAAATGTTAACCAAAATTTTGTATACAAATCTTTAAGGTTGTACTTACTGCAAAATTGGGATCTTCTGCTATATCAGGTTGCTGTAGTCATTGATTACTACACATTGCAAAGAAAGAGCATCTTAAAAGCCATAAAATTAACTCGGGCTACATTGAGCTATCACTGAATCCCATTAACTTGTCCACTTGGGCTTTCTCTTTTTTCACTTGTCCAACTCTACTTCAGTGATACTCAAATTTAAGAATGTGAAATTTAGAAGCAACAAATCCTATTTAAAGGGTTGTATACATTTACTCAAAAACAATTTGCAATTTATCGGTATAATATAATTAAGACAAATTAGGAAATGTGAACCTGATATGCAGGTTGTTTACACTGGGAAAGTCCCATGTAATATTAAAATTCATGCAAAAAGTTGTTAAACTATAATTTAATTTGCTATTTTATTAATTTGGTTTTTACAATTCTTGGGGGGTAATATTATGTGAAATGGTTTATTTGTACACTTGTTTATTTGAAATTGATTAATCTTTTATTTGTAGGCATGACCAACAAGAACACAATTGAAACTAATCTCACTGATCTCACTAAATGAAGATGTATGAAGAAAATATTTAAAATGCTAAATTGAGAAATTAAAATTATACCACATTTTCTTTATAAATTAGATTTATGCAGTCAAACTTGTATAAAATAGAATGTATGTGTGAGATAATCATTAATGGTTTCTATTGAGATCATAATTAATTTATTGGTTGGAGACTCATAGCATATGCTGAGTGGTGGTGTTTTTTTTTTGTGATCAGTTCATCGACATTATTTATGTCAAAACTTGAGTTTTTTCTTGTAAAACTTTTCCTATAAGAAAACATACATGTGATCTAGTTTGTTTTTCACGGTTGTGATAAGAGGGTCTTAATGTTTACAGTAATTGTGGTAATAATGAAGGTAATTTTTAACTGTTTCTTACATTTATATTTCTCCTTCTGATAATTTTATAAATTGCTGAAATGTTATCTCTCACCTGGTGCTTTCAATGTTTACAGGTAACATAATTTCATCAAATCTTTTTGCTTGTAAGAATTGAATTCTCTTTTAAATAGGGAATAAATGTAATATAAATTCTTCTTGGTAACCTAATTGAGTCAGAAATTCTACTTTCTCTGCTAACTTTCACATCAGAGTAATATGGGGGAATTTCATTAAAGCACCTTAATAGTTTTATTCTCAGAATATTTGTTGTATTATATTTGCTGATTAAATTTAACAGAACACTCCTTTTGTTACTTATGTTTATGAAATATTGATTTGATTCAGCTTTGTACAATCAAAATCAAATAGTCTGCATGTGGCTATGGCTTCCACACTGCTTTTCTTTGAAAAAAAGCCTTTTAAAATTTGAGTCAGAATTGTCTTTTATATATTTTATGACAAAGTGGTTCAAATTCCAGAAGCTTTGTGTTTCTAAACCAAATTTCGATAGTCGATATTCAGTATACAGTTTAATTTTGTGCAACCAATGCTCTGGTGTTTCGAAGCTTCAAATTTGGAGACAACAGTAACAACAGTTATGAGTTGGCAAGTAGTTTGAGTCGATGCAGAGTATTCTTACAATTTAACTAGTTCCTTTTTAAGCAAGATAAATACAAAATAACTTTTGTATTTTCAACATGTAACAATAATTTTTTTCAGTGGTATATTCTGACTATAAACTTACTATAGTATGTTTCATATGTAGGACATGTGCTATATAAGAGTAATTAAGGATAATGTGACATTGTTAAGTTAATTACATAATGTGGACAGGAAAGAGAGAGAGAGCTAGTATGCAGCTATTTTATAGTAACAGTTGGTGTCACAGTGTTGGATAGTAGAATTAACCTCATGTTGGACTAGACAAAGCCTCTAAAAGAGTGAATAACTGTATCCTGTCCAACATGAGGACAACAACCCTCAATTGAAGGTAAGCTGTCTCTCTTCCTCCTGCCTAATACACTCCTTATGTGTAAACTATCGTGTTGTCTAAAATATACACAGAAAATTAAGATTGTGCTTTGCACATATCCCATCTCTATATTCAAATATAATTAAATCTAGTCATTATTTTTGTAATGATACTGGTTAAGGATTAGGAACCATGTTCATTTTGAAGTTATGTTGTTCCAGGTGTATTGAACGCTTCTCTGGTAAAGTGAAATTTGTGCTGATATGATTATAGTGATAAGAGTCTGAAAAATTGTATAGTGAACTTTGCCTTGTTGTATCCATTTGAAGAAAGTAAAACTGTTATCACACCTCCTAGAATACAAAACTATTTACTTTTATTTGCATATAATTTGACATTTGAATTTCAGCATTCAATATTGTGTCACTTCAGTAGTTATTTGTGTATAATGCCAGTAATTTTCAAGATTTTGAACAAATGTTAAGGTAACAGTCTAATTTTATTCATATTTTTACATATATTTGTAATTAATAGACATATTTCAAATTGTTCAAATATATTCTTGCTTATCTTTCAATTTTACCCTTTAAATAATTATTAGAGATTGAAATCTCATTTTTACAATCCTAGTGAAATGCAAATGTGATATTTTGATAAGCTTTAAATTATAGTTAAATAAAATCTTTACATTTTGAATTTAAAATATATGTACAGCACATGATGTAAATAAATATTTTTCATATTAATTTAATTTACATAATCAAAAAAAAACTATGTAAATTGCTAGATTTTCTGTTGTTTTTTTAAAAATAAATTTTCATTTGTTAATTACATTCTGAATTATTAAATTTTCTGGCACCCTGAACTTCCATTCCTGTTGTTTACACATTTAACTGAAGTACAAGTATATGAAACTTGTGTTTTTCTAATTTAGTCAATTATCTGAAAATCTATTGTGGTTAAAAAATAAAATAATTTTAATATTACAATTAACATAAAATCAAATGAAAAGCTGTCAAAGATGTTCTCAAACTGATGTCTTAATATAATTTTAATGGAAAACCGTATTCTACGTTTATGGAGGACTGGACAGAATGAGTGACCGGGTGACTATTTGAGTTTATATCAAGTGTTGACGTGAATAAAGTGTTTCCAAATTTCATCCTGTCAGAAGGTTATAGATATTAAGTTATCATTTAAATTACCATCTTCACTTTAATGAAACATGAAAATTCCGTTCAACAGAAAATGCCTCTGTAGAATCCCCCTAAATAGAATGTGTCTTCTAGTGTGTTGCTGAGAAATTATGTAATGACTCCTAATTTTAGTTAAACAGAATTAGTGGTTGCAGATGAAACATATTAAGATAAAATTGAACATGACATACAGTAGTTTTTTGATGGGGGGAGGGGGGCTCCAGTAACTGGAATAGAAAGTTATTTGAAAGGAGGGATGCCTAAGGTAGAGAAAGGCGGCCAAGGGTTAACTAGGACCCCCAGGCTATAGTTTAAGGATCCTATCTGGTATTCACTAATAAGTGATGCAAAGGAAATTCTAGAAAACCTGCATCAGGTAGGTCAGGCTCTTAGGTACTTGTATCATGCCCTTCCAAATGACAGGGGAGGAGTTTGCTGTGCGGTCACAACATTCCAGTTTAGGAGGCAGGTCAAATAGGATCTGCGGACAACTCTTACCATATTCATAAGGTCTGTGACACCAGAACGTACAACTTCCAAAAGATACAAAGGTGCTGCGGCATGTGAGAACGTTAAACCAAACAGAGAGAGAACGAAGGTAAGCCACATCGTACCTCCGAGAAGAGAGAGGGATAACTGTGGATATTCGCCATGGACACCCAGAGGGGTCCGCACGAAACCCTTTCCAATCGACTTGGTACAACCCCCGGGACCACGTTAGCTTTACTTCGGGGCTGAGTCGATTCTAATTTGCCTTTCTTACAAAACATTGTGTTGCGCGTCGTTCACAATTCCTCAGTTAGAAGAAAGGTCCGAAGCCAGGCCAGCGGGCAGGGGTGCCACCTTACTCCAATAAACCTTTCCTTCCTCCCAGTACTTTTTAAAAAATCGTACAAAGTTTCGTAGCGTTGCTACATCAATTAATCTTATATTTTGTATTTATGAGTTTCAACCGCTAAGAGAAAAACTTTGTCCCACTCTCCTGCGTGCGCTGTCCAAGAGTTAGTAGAGGTCCACTAATTAATTATTCTAACTTTACGGATAGGTTTGGAAGGGCTTTCACTACGTTTTGCACTTAAAGCAACAGTTTGAAATCTATGAGATGTCAAAGCCGAGCTATATGAAAGAAGGACAAAAAAATGACCTTTTTTGTTTTTTCTCCAAACCGCAGTATTTAATGCTTCAAAAATTTTTATTTACATATCATAAAATAGCATTAAATTCTGCGTAAAATGAGACCTTTTACAAAAATGTAGGTCAATCCCAATGGACACAATGAGACTTCAACCCTAGGACTTACTATTTTGTCGACGACAGTAGAATCAGTTTGTTTCCTCAGACACGAAGGCCAGCTGCGCGCTTATTAGTAGCCGTTATCCAGTGCCCCCTGTGCTATGAAGGCCTGAACAGGTCTGTGTGACCTCACCACTTGACATTGTATATAAATTCATGATTCTTGACTTTCCAATTAATAACTCCTCCATTTCGTCAAAAGAAAATTTATTTCAATCCTTGAATAATAGCATTTGGTTTGCCCAGAGTATTTCTAAACGTACTGAACGAAATATCTTAGTCTACATCAGCCGTTCATTATCCCTCCTTTCCAGGAAAAGTAAATATAATACTATTACGGAAATACCGAGTATTGTTTCCGTGGAGCAGCCATAGCAAGAGATACTATAACTGTCCAGTTTTTTGTGTTGAGTTCAGATGCGCCTCATGACACGAACACATTTTATAGCGTCATGCGTTCATGGTTACCGGTTAGTAAATAGATATGAGGATAGAATCTGCTTCGCTTAAAGGACGAAAAGGAATAACTTCGAAGCACGCAGTTAAATTAATTGATTTCCGCCAGGTTAATGAAGCATCTATTTAGAAAACTGAAGAATGATGTTCCTGTACGAGAGGATGATAGCTTCATGATTCTCATTTGGTGAAGATAACTCTGGACTACAGTTGTTGGCACTGAGAGCGACACCGGCATGGAATTGTCTGTTCTCTCTATTTCCTAGAACAACTATTTTTAAACTATTCTATTTTTGATTTTGGAAATTCATTGTATTTATCTATTTGATCGATCGTCGTATAATGCTGATAGAAATATGGCCACGAAAAGAATCAGTAGCTTTATAAATACATTGAAAATCGGAAGTATAACTTTTTACGCAGCAGTAAAATAATTTGTTTTTAACAAATAGATGAAATTTTGTCGTATATTTTTTATGTACATAAATTATTATATTACGAAGCATAATTGTGTGTGAATATTGAAGAGAAATGGACACACTAAGAAAAAAATGACTAGAGCAGCCAACGAAAAATATAAATAATAGCTCACACCAATAGGAAAGCATGGATAACACAAGAAATAATAAATAATGATTGATGACAGGCGTAAATATAAAAACACGAGATGAAAATGGTAAAGAGCAGTACAGACGCTTGGCTCTAAGAGAAATGTAAAAGTGTTGAAGATTTCATGGTGAAAGGGAAAATAGACGCAGCTTATAGAAAAGTTAAATAAACATACGGAGAGAGGAAAACTATTAAGAAGAACATCAACGGATGGGAAGCCGATTCTTGATAAAGAAGGAATATCTAGAAAAGCTATATCACGGTTAAGGAGACTAGGGAAGATGTGGGGTGTGGTATTTATGCGGAAATGTAAAAGAAGATGAAGAATAGGTGGAGGATGTAGAGCTGGGGGACAAAAGTTTAAGGTCGGAGTTTGATAGGGCGTTGACAGACCTGAGCAATGATAAAGTGCAAGGAATTGATAACATTCCAGCAGAGTTGATAAGATCATCTGGCGAGATGCAATATCATGGCTGTTCAGGATAGTTTGCGAAATCTATGAAACATGAATACCAAAAGATTATAGTAAAAAAATAATTATGCCCATACCGAAGAAGACAGGGAGTGACAGATGCGAACAGCACGGGACAAGTCGTCTAGTATCTCATGCATGCAAAATATTAACGAAAATAGTATGTAGGAGAATGGAACGACAAATACAATGCGAGTAAGGAGAAGATCACTTTGGTTTTAGGAAGAATGTAGGAGCAAGAGAAGCAATATTGACTTTGCGTCTAATTTTTGAAGACAGGATAAGAAAAAACGGGCTTACATTAATGGAATTTGTAGAAGTAGAAAAATGATTTTATGATGTTAACTGGAACAAACTATTAAGGATTTTGAAACTGACAGGATTAAAATATCCAGAAAGAAGATGTATCCATAACCTCTATAGATGGCAGTCAGCAGTAATTAGAATTGAAGGTCAAGAAAAGAAAGTAGAAATCAAGAAAGGAGTAAGACGTAAGATGCCAATGGTCTTTAACTTAGATATAGAACAGGCGATGAAGAAAGTTAAAACGGATTGTGGTAAGAAATAAAAACCCTACCGTTTTCCGATGGTATTGTAGTATTAGGGAGCCAGAAGAAGACTGGGAAACTATAATAAGTGGCATGATAATGATATTAGATAATGGAGTGTAGTATGAGAAACAGTGGGAAAAAAAGGGTGTTAGATTGGGAAGGGATATTTTGAAGGAATTTAAGGAATTCTGGTATTAGGGCAGCATAATAACTCGGGATGGTAGAAGTATAGTACATATAAAGAGTAGGATAGCACAGGCAAGGAAGGCTTTCGCAAAAAAAAGGAATTTACTTAGGCGTAATATAAATATGAATATTATGAAATGATTGCTAAAATTGTTCGTATGTAGTGTGGCGATATGTGAGTGCGAAATGTGGACGGCAGGAGTTGCAGAAAGGAAAAGGATAGAAGTCTTTGAAATGTGTTGTTATAAGAGAATGCTGAAAATTAGATGGGTGCATAGAATCACTAACGAGGAAGTTCTAAACAGAATAGGGGAAGAGCGGACAATATGAAGGACGTTGAACAAGAGATGGGATCGATTAATAGGCCACGTTTTAAGACATGACAGTCTTGTAAAATTGACATTAGAGGGAAGTGTGTGGGGTAAGAAGAGAAGAGAGAGGCCAAGGACTGAATACGTTAAGGAGACTAGGGAGGATGTGGGGTGTGGTATTTATGCGGAAATGCTTGTGCAAGATAAGTTAGCATGGGGGGTTGCATTATACCAGTCTAAGGACTGAATACCATAACCATATCAGTTGTGTGCTTCCAAGTTGTATAATTATTATAGTTTATCATAGGGAGCGATTTCCTGTTGGAATTCCCCAAGAGGTAGGAGTTTCCGGAGGCAGCGGGGAGCGGGATGTCTCGCTTGCGGACGAGTTTATTCGTGCTGCAGGTGTGGGCCAACCAGGTTGCGTCAAAATGTTTGCCTGCGTAGTGTTGACGCTGATGGCGGGAAGCTGCGTCACGGGACAAACTTTCCGTCGACGGGCTGCGGATGTCTCCGGTGGAAGCTGCTTAAAAACTGTCATCTCCAACAACGGGGACACGACCAAGGTAATTCCGTGTCCTTGACAAATGGAGGAATTCTTTTCCTAGCTTCTCGTGGCTTTGCCAAAACGTGGACCAACCCTGCGAATTCCAAGTTTCAGTTTGTGCACTCTTTAGAACACAAATAGTTGGTTATCCGTTGGTTTACCGTTAGTAACGACAAATTTTTCTTGTCATATGTACATAACTGGTTCTTTAAATTGTTTTGAACCTGAGCGTGGAGCGCGTCTAGACGACAGTAAGTACGTCTAGACGTAATTTTCAATCGCGCTCCATTACATTGTGTTAATATACAATTAGATGGCTCCAATTTTTAACTTTAACTATCTTAACTATGTAGATAACATGAAATAACATTTGATTGTTATTGTATTAATTATATGTTATCGTTTTCAGTTTGACTGCACAACTTGAAAATACAGAGAAGTAAAAAGTCGCACGACATCTAACTTTCAAATAATTTTTTGTTTTCTTTATTGAAGAGGGTGGGAGGGGGGTTGTGTGTGGAAAGTAGAGTCGGTGGTCAGTTTTTTGGGGTGAAGGGAAGCAACAGGCTACGTGGGGTTCTTCCTTTTATAACGGGCTACATGAGGGTGACCCTGAAACAGGCAACTCTCCTTTAATAGCATAGGAAGGGAAGTGAAAAGATGGGGTGTGGAAGGTGGAGGAAGGTAGTCAAGAGTTGACTAGGGTCCGCGGACTATAGTTTAAGGATCCTACACGATGTTTCACCTAAATGAGATGTAAGGAAACCCCTAGAAAACTTGCTTTAGACAGGTCCGGCTATTGGATACTTGTTTCACACCATTCCGAATGACGGGAGATGAGTTTGCTGTAGAGTCGCAGAATTCCAAAAATAGTTGCACAATTTTGTTACATCTTCTTTTCTCTACAGGGATCCACAAATTCTTTGGCAGTCATGTATCGTACGGTTGATTCAAGTGAATGAAATCTCTAAATTGTTTACAGCACTTTAAATTCATAAATATTTTTAAAAAATGTAACAACAATCTTTTTATTGATCAGCCGAAACGGGGATGTGAAAGTACAGAAAACGGAATTATTGCGGCTCTGCTCTTCGAGATTTCTATGATTTCATACATCAATAACGAGAGCAGACCAAAAATTGATTAAAAGAATCTACGTTATTTTACGAGTAATTACTTTCGGTTTTTCAATTTGATATTAGAAAAAATTCTTAGAAAGATTGCGGCTATGTGTAGGTTATATTTATATCAATTGCTGCATATGGCAACTACGGTACATAAATAGTTAGTGATGAAATGGTAGTTCCGCATGAGGTTCTGTAGACTCGGATCCTTGCTACCGCTAACAGGTTTCTGGTATTTATCTGACGAAACGAAGAACGCGTTTGGCAACACCGCCTTTGGCAGGCTGCTTGAATTTGCGATGAAAGACAAGTCTTCTGAAGGCAAGGTTCTTGACTTAGGCCCCTAATGACATTGTTTTTATTTCGTAATGGCTCGTCCTTGGCCACGGAGAGATGAGAGCCACGACGGCCGAGTTGTCATGGCAACGGCGTTCCCGCACTCGTCATCAAACATCAATAATAACTACAGATTTGTTTGTAAATTTTGTTTCCGTAATTCCTACCATCCACTTCTGATATTTTGCAGCTTCGGTTCCCGCACATTGATTTGCATGGTTTTCCGCGAAGAGATGACAGACTCTCGCATGTTGAAGGAATAAGGTCTTCGGATAAAATCTTCACGGTTAACCAACCGGGTCAGGCTTGTAAAAACAAACTACGTTTCCGAGGACATTTTCTGCCGCCGTCATCGTGATGCGCTGAATGCGCCGTGTTCATAGCTCGGAGCCACCTGATCCTTGCTGCGATCGGATTGCTTAGCACTACTATGGGGTCGAAGACCTTGGGCATATGGTAAGAGTTGTCCACTGATCCCATTGGATCAGTCGGCCAACTGCCTCCTGAAACTGGTGAAGACACGGAGAAGGGAATGCTTCGACCCCACAGCAAACTCGTCTCCCGTCATTCGGAAGGACGTGAGAATAGTACCCAATGCCCGACCTACCTGATGCAGGTTTTCTAGGGTTTTCACTGCATCTCTTTAGGTGAAACACCTGGTAGGATCCTTAAATCCTAGTCAACCCTTGGCTACCTTGCTCTACCTTCCGCATCCCTCCTTTTCAATTCCCTTCCTATACTATTAAAGGGGAGTTGCCTGTTTCAGGATCACACCAAGAAAAAGCCCAAATGCTACGATACGTTTGTTATAATGGAGCCACGGTATTGCTGCTTTATGTGAATTCTTACAGCATTTAAACATCCAGTTTACAGTGGAGATTGAAAAGGGAGGCGCGCTACCGTTTTTAGACATCCTTATTTACGAGAAACCTGGAGGAAAATTAGGTCACTCGATGTACAGAAAAACTGCACATACAGATTTATATTTGAATGCGAAGAGTTTTCATCATAAAGTACATAAAAAGGCGGTATTGCAAACCTTGATACATAGAGTACGTTCTATTGCAGATGAAGAAATTTTGGCTCTGAAATTGTACATTTGCGGCAAACATTTATCAATAATGGATACTCGATAATGGAAATTAACAAAAAGACAAAGGAAGAAAAACACGAATTACCACCTATAGCTCTGAAATTTCTTCAATACGCAGGACAAATATCGTCTAACATTAGTAGAATATTGGCCAAACATAACATAAAGACACTGGTCTGCTGCAACCCTCTATGCTAACCCGTCTTTCGCAAGCCTTTTCATTTACCCATAACGATCACTTCCCTCTAATGTGCTTAGTGTATTACATCCTTGGCCTCCCTCTTCTGTTCTTAACCCTCTAATGCTATTTTTCCAAGACCCTCATGTCTCAAAACGTGGTCCCCTAATCTATTCCTTCTCTTGGTCAAAGTCCTGCAAATTGTTCTCTCTTCCCCTATTCTGCTTAGAACTCGGCATTTATATAGATAAGTAAATCCGTTCTTCGCAATGAGTGGCGTTGGTACACATACGTGGGCAAAATGATCCGAGGGAGCTGATAAAGGTTACAATACATATGCTCTAATCTGTAACTATAACACTTCTTCATCCGGCTGATTTCAGTTTTCCTTCGAAGTGGATCATCCGGCAGTAAAGGTCACGCATTGCCAATCGGCACCAGGGGTAAGAGAATCGTGGACCATCGAGCCTTTCAGCGCAGGTAAGCACAAATCTCAACCCCACAGTCACTTAAAGTTTATTATTCACCATTGCCTCACGGAACGTGTTCCAAGTTTATTTTACACGTATCTTTGGCGTATCTTTGAATAAATGGAATATTTAGTAAGGAATTCATAATAGCAACGATGGTGCCTGAATAAAAAATAGTTTTCTGTGTAAACATCAAAGTTTGACACTTGTAATTACGTCAGTTGGTTTCTTTGAGTGATCAAAATGATTGAAATTCGTCGGGGTATATTCCCGTAAAATTACTAAAATTATTTTTGATGCTGTTTATCCGTTAACTTTATAACACATTCTACGGTTGTGTTATTATTAAACAAGGAGGCGGGTATCCGATATTTTCCGGAAAAGTATTTAATTCGACACTAATCCCTTGGTCAAGCGTGATTTAACTTTCCTCATTTTTTATGTCTGAGAGTCACGATCATAAGCTTGTTGTTCACTAGGCAGATAGTTAAACGAATAATAACCTAATGTACATTTTTATTGTTCTCTTCGATAAAGAATCTTTATTTTTCAGAGAATTCTCCCGATAAACTAAACGTAAATGCAGGCAGTGTATTGAACAGTAACGGAAAAGATATGACGAATGAAGAATGGCAGGAAAAGGTGCAGATGTTGTTGGATACAATTGCAAATTTAGAGCAAAAAATTGAGAAAATTACACCTTGTAAGTATAGATTGATTTTACTTCTTTCTCTTTTTCTTAATTTCATAGTTATGTTATTATTATATTCCCTCACAATTATTAATTAAAAATTATGTGCCGTAGCCGTTAAGTAGTTATATTCTGAGTCAATAGACGGCAGTTTGAAAGATGTGAAATTAAGCGTGCACATGCTATAATGGTGGCTGTGTAATATGTTTTACGTATACTGTATATATTTATATACTAGCTGTGCCCGGGGGGCATTAACACGTAGCACCGACGACGACCTCTTTCTTGATCAGATTCATTTATTTGGTGGTAAACAGGCTACATGAGGATGATCCTGAAACAGGCAACTCCCCTTTAATAGCATAGGAAGGGAATTGAAAAAGGACGGATGTGGAAGATAGAGCAAGGTAGCCAAGGATTGACTAGGACCCCCGGTGTTTCACCTAAAGAGATGCAGGGAAAACCCTAGAAAACCTGCATCAGGTAGGTCGGGCATTGGGTACTATTCTCACGTCCTTCCGAATGACGGGAGACGAGTTTGCTGTGGGGTCGAAGCATTCCCTTCTCCGTGTCTTCACCAGTTTCAGGAGGCAGTTGGCCGACTGATCCAATGGGATCAGTGGACAACTCTTACCATATGCCCAAGGTCTTCGACCCCAGTACATATACCTCCTAAAATAGGTGAAGGTGTCTCTTTGATAAAAGAACCCAGAGAGAGTACGAGGCATTCCGTACATAATCAGGTGAGCCCCGCACTCACTCTGGAGTGAAGCGCCTGTGAGAAAACTCCGCAGCGCCTTCTTTTTCGATCAGATTCATTTTATTCTTTGCGTTCGCTGTAGTTTATGACAGAGACGTAATTTTCCTCTTTTACATGACTAAGAATTAATTATTTCCAAAATCAACGATACAATCAACCAAATGTAAGAGACATATTTCAAATGAAAAATAATGCAATCTATTTATTAGTAAATTAAATAGACAGCTGAGAATGACATAGGTAAGAAATCTAAGCTTCATTCAACAGCAGCGCCAAAACAGGCCGAATGAAACTAAGCTGCTAGTCCCTGAGAATTTTCTACTCCTGCCGGTTTTGGCGCGGCATGTTGGTCACGGATAGCCGCTAGGTGGCAGTAACAGGCTTCATTATCTTCTGAACTCAGCAAGAAATCGAAACGGATCATACATGAAAATTTAAGTGCATTGGGTTGCTTGACCTTTAAATGTTGATATTGAATAAATAATAAAAAATCATTTGACAGTCACAATTATTTTCTAAGAATTAACTTATTATGAAGATATCTTTCGGCAGTTAAACTAACATATTCATCCTATTATATATATATTAAAAAAACGACTTAACGACATTATCCGTACACCGTACTAAATGTGGAACATTAAATAAAAAACTTTCCTTCTTTGTCGCTTTGTAATCAGTGAAATTGAGTTTATACTGTAAAAATAATTGTAAATGATAGTTATTAATAAAGTGATGATTTGGCAAGATACCTCAACACTCTTCCTCGGGGTGAATTAAGTCGATGAAACACATGTTACTCGTGGGATTATTCCGCGATCCACCGCATATTTGCAACATGGCCACAGGAACAAGGATGACTTCTGGAGCCGGCTTGATTGGACTTAGGTGATGATTTATAATCTGAAGGAGAACTTTACTGGTAAGGGGAATGAGGGCGATTCTACGATCATTTCAACCGGCGTTAAAATGTCATTAATGCTACATTCCTGACATGGAAGCAGCGTTGGTATGAGATGCCCTGGTCGGAACTGAAGAGAAATGTGAATTATATTTATTTAAAAATAAATCAGTGGAATGAGGCGAAAGCGTCATGAGCTCAAAAATTACCGATAAGCACGATTTGATATATGCCTAAAAGGGCAGGCAGCAAGAAGAGACCCTCTTCAAATGCCTCATATCATCTTTTTGATCTTTCGGGAGAATCTGGTTTTCCTAACCTAGAACAAACACCTCAAAAACAATCGCAGAACAGTCAAAATTCTACAAATTTGGAAGACGCCATTGAAGCTACTCGAGATAACTATAACACGGGGTGCCTGCATCTCTCCGTCTCTTTTGACATTGTGAAAAGTGCGGTTGTAAGTGCCTTTGGTTCTAAAAACCCTATGTTTATTTAAAGGGATTATAATCTATCTGCAGAAAGTATGCTACGGATTATTACAATAATTCACCCGGCCTTTAAAGATGGGGCCACAAAATTTAAGCTCACTAGGCTTAAAAAGGCAATCATTTAGCAGGCCGAAGGAGTTTTCACGCAGCCGAACTCATTGGTCTTAATATTGCTGTGGTAATGCAAATACGTTGATAATTTAATATAACGGTAACGTTTAGGCATCCGTTCTAATGCAGTGACATAAGAAGTGCTTTCTTTCCTAAATACCCAGAAACACTGGGTTATTGTGAAATAAGAAAATTGTGTATGATTTATTGATTTATTTATGTGTATTATATATATATTTATTTATTTATTTTACGGATGCCATGAACAATATTTCAGTTTTTTTCAAATTAATTGTAATTGTAAATGTTTTATATTAGCTAAAATTATGTAGAGTGTATGTGTTGTCGCTAATGACCATAGCAGTAGATGCGACATTAAAGTTTAAGTAAAAATTGATCGTCAGAATTAGGAAGATATCCTGTATTCCTCTATTTGAACTGGTAGATTGGAATCATGACCTATAATACCATATTTCCTTTGTTTGTTGGGTGCTTAATCTTGCTTGTTAGCAGCGTCAAAGAAGCCGGACGGCTACAAGAAGGTCGGGAGCCTGAGCGGCCTGTACAGGATGCACACCGACGCCATGGTGTGGGCTCAGGCGAAGAGCACGTGTGAGAAAGAAGGAGCTCATCTGCTCGTCATCAACAACGCCGAGGAGAAGAACGTGGTCCCGTCGCTCTTCAGCCAGAATCCAAACATCCAAGGCGCAGATTGGAACGACTGGGCCTGGATCGGAGTCCACGACAGTATGACCGAGGGAGACTTTTGGACCGTGCTCGGTAAGTGCCAGGGCAACGTTTGCCAGGACTCGCCATGGTGGCTACGGTTTAGAAATGTAAATTGACGAGACAATCACGGAAAATTGCCTTGAACGTGTTCTGCAAATTACAAACATCTTACTCGAGAATTCACTTATCTGCTCCCTTAGATATTATACTTACGATTAGCGGTTATACAAGGTGTAGCTAAACTCGACAGCTAAATTTCACGAATCGCATCCTCGTATTGAGATAAGAAGAAAAGTGTATTACAACATAGGTCCGGAAAAGCATAATTACAGAGTGTAGTTATTTTATGTCTATTCGAACATTTTCTTAGTGGTAACGTTGGCTGGCTGGTGGAGGCTGGACCACGACGTAAGGTTAGAAATTCCACAACTCCAGGGTCTGCTGAGCCGAAACAATGTCTAGGCGCTGGTCGCGGACCTAGAATTGCTAACGTAGACGCCGAAAAAATGGTCGGGGTGTAGGAAAACGCGCCCAGAGAATTTTAGATTTCGATTTATTGTTGTTTCCATTAGTCCTCGATTGAGGAAATAGGATACGTCATACGTTAAAAATGAACAAAATAAGGTACATAATTAAAGACAAATAATCTTAAAATAATTTAATAAAAGAAAATGTATATAGACAAAAGTCAATATAAACACAACACTGACACACACTGGGAAACACAAACAAGCACACACTGAGAAACACGCAATGGAGTTTTAACTACTTGGAGCTCTGTCGTAGCTCCAGGCAATACACAAACAAACAAAAGAGCAGAAAAAACAATAGAAATTTTAAAGATATGTGATGTGCTATTTTATAAGGAAGCTCATTCAACACTTTTTGCAGGAACCTTGATTTTAAATACTAGAAGGACGATTAAGAAAATCCTGTACCGAGTAAAACGCGCTATTTAAAAGAATAGTTTTACTCTGCTTCACGAAGCTTTTGTAGGTACTATTTTTAACCTCTGGCGGAAGGCTGTTGTATAAAATTATCCCGGTATTGTGAATACTTTTCTGGTGTAGAGCAAGGCGATGCTTGTCCACATGACCTTAGAGCTGAACGATTTCTGGTCGCGTATTCATGAAACTCGTCATTTGTTTGAACAAGGGGTAGAAATTTAACCTGAAGACGGTGAAAAGAAAGTTAGGATAATTAGTCGTGAAAAAGTCTGCTCGTGGTGAAGTTGATGGCGACAAACCTTCCTCACCAGGACGCCAGGAGTTCAGAAGTGACCAGGGTGAAGTAGTGAAGTAGGCACATGAACGGAGGATTACTGACTTCCAGCCAGCTGTTATATCCAGGTCGCAGTAAATTCATGTCATTAAACACCAAAACCAAAACCCCACGCTAACCCTGATTTCAGTTCTCATATATTTTCAATTCTCTTGCTTTCTTCTTTTTTATATTTTAATTTGACAAAATAAAGTAGTTGCCTTTTATTGTAAACAGACACAATGAAAACTACTATTCCGAAACACGAATGCATTTTATGAGGCCGTGTATTCTACGCATCATGGAAAATAATTTTTTTTAAATTTCTGTACGTATGCATATAGGTATTATTAGTATTACCGATGAAGAGTGCATAATTTGACTATCTTTAAAATTACAATAACGCCGCAATTGACATTTCATTGCACAACGAAAAGAAAACTTTGAAATATACCTCCACGTTGCCGACCCATGCTCTACATCATACATTTTTGCTCGTGTTGGATGCTCAAAGTGAAGAACAGCGGCCACTTGTATCCTGTCAAAATGAGGTCACTCTGAACAATTCATCATTTATGTGAACGGAACACTCCAACGAGCTGGACTCCATTCAAGCCGATCCTATACGGAAGCTCGAATAACTTTGTAACTACGCATTTCAGAACAAATGCCGTAATAACAATGTGAGTAATCCATTCTTGTTGATTTGCCGTTGAGTTTTGCTACGCCTATTTAAATATATATTAAATAACAGGATCCGCGCCTTTATAAGGGCGTATTTCACTAACTAGCCTGAGACATTATCAGTCAAGATAGGGGTTTGTTGGAATTTGAAGGGTTAAATATATCTCGTATAAAGTAAGGAGGGATGTATTGTGATGACGCGTTCGCCGCAAAACTTTATTGAACACTAAATATATCAAATTTGATCATATGATTTTTTGGGAGGGGGGCTACACGCTTGTGATCCTGAAACAGGGAACTCCCCTTGTATGGCATAGGAAGGGAATTGATGTGAAGGGTAGAGCAAGGTAGCCAAGGGTTGACTAAGGTACCCCGGGCTATAGTTTAAGGATTAAAACCGTTGTATCGCCTAAAAGAGATGCAGAGAAAACCTGCATCAGGTAGGCTTTGGGGTACAATTCTCACGCCCTTCCAAAATGACGGGTGATGACTTTACTGCGTCTCCACCATTTTAATGAGGCAGCTGGCCGAATGATCCAATGGGATCAAAGGGCTACTCTTACTGTATGCCCAAGGTGACCCCAGTGCAAAATAGATGATGGTGTCTCGGCATGTGAGAAAATACGAGGAATGCCCAAAGATGATCCCCGCAATCAATCTGGGGAGAAATACCTGCGAGAGGAAACTCCCACAGACATCTCGCCGTTCAGATTATCATATGAATTTCTATTCATAACTTTACCGCACGTTTCGTAATCGGGTCGGGACTTGATTTTGCCAATAATGAGGAAAGTTGTTTCTGGCGATAACTGGGGTTGTAAGGGTTACGTGATAAGAGAGACTCTTGCAAACCAGTCTGCGAAAAGTAATTATTACTTATAAAGAAAAGACATCATCTTAAATTTTATAAACTTAATTTTTATAAAATAATACGTTCTAATCGAAAATCACGGTTACCAGGATTACTCAGGAAAACGATAATAAAGTTTGTAAAGCGTCTAAATGGCTACTGTCATGGGAACATGGGATAATAAAAGAAATCAAAACCTCGATATTAGGTTGTAATGTTCTTGATAAGTGGAAATTTAAATTTATTTTAATAAATAGAGCAGCGTGCATTAATTCAGAAGTTAAAATTTTATTACATATTTAATAACAACAACAAAAATTCCTACTCTGTCAAAAGAAAACTACGATTTATCAAATGAAAAGCAAACTGATTCATTTAAGAGGGAACGGTGAGTTCAAATGCCTTGGTATTTAGATTCGAAACACTAATTGTAGGAGGCCTTTGATCTGTTGTCTCCGTCTCCGCTACCACGGCTCTTTCACGTCTCCTCAACAACTCAACTAACCTTATTATATCTCCAACTTAACTAACTATAATTTCTTCCCTCAACAACTGCTCTGGCTGAAATCTTATCCGTAACTAAGTTTCTCCTCTTTTCCGATTTATTTCTAAACCTAGGATCTCCCATTCAAATCCAAATAAGCCAATGACAATCCATCCTCTACCGCACAGTTCCCAACACCTGGTTAGCGCGTGTTTCCAAAACCGGGAAATCTCACACAAGTATATTCCCTCTTTTTGTGTGAAAGACTCGCGCGTGCCAAAAATTATGTCGTCTCAGTTCATCCTCAAGACGAATTTACTACCCCGGCTATCAGCCGCGGCATTTCGTAATCACTCACAGAACTGCTTCAGTAGATATTTCTTCTGCAACGACCAATTCCTGAGCACGAAAATTTTTGTTTCACTAAAACTATTAAATTAAAATGAATAAAGTAAACCCTCCCATTAATTTATTAAATATATGAATACCACAAAGTAACCACGCTCTTATATGAGACTATTGTTCATAAGGCAGAAGCCGAAGAATGTCATTTACCATTGTTTCTGGTTTTCACCGCCGCGTTGGAGATATTAGTTTTATTTGTCTGCATACAACCACATCCGTCGTTGATTTGTAATTAAAGATGAAGCAATTTCTTTATAAACAGTTTAGTTTGTCGCTTGTAGCCACGTGGCTTGTTCCAGACTCACTTTCATCAGGTAGTCCTTGAGATTTATGCCGCTCCTCACCCTGCATCTCTCATAAAATATACCACACCCTACAATACGCTTCGACAAAATACAAATAGAAATACTTTGTACTTTCCTAACTTTTTGAGGAACTAATCACCAAATTGTTAGTAGATATTTCAGCGAAACTAACATTCCTGGACAAATCCAGATGAAAAGTAGTACACAAATTCTTAGTGCCGGGAGAAACTGTGAGGGTGAGAAACCCCTGTCGTAATTGTGGAATGAATTTACGTCACCCAGGATTGAGAATTACACGATGAGTAGAAGACATTCCTTCCCACGTAACGACGTCAAAGATACAAATATTAGAAACTTTGAGCTCGTTAAATATAGATTAGCAGACGAAGAAATATCAGGTCGTAAAAGCTACAAATATTTGTGCATTAAATTTCAACAACAGGGAGAGGGGGTCACATTAATTCAGTAGTAAAGAAAAGACAGAGCTCTTTGGTCTATGTAAATAGCTAAGTACAATGAAGGTTAAACTTAATGACGTATAACTATTTACTAGCAATTAAGGATGGGCTGTCGGACCGTCACGTGGACCATTCAAGAATTATGTCCTACAGGCGGAATATAGCAGACAATCGCAATTTCCTACTTTCTAGGCGAGTCACAATGTTTCAGTATTGTCTATGAAGTATTTAAAAATGTGTGATATTTTAAATGCCTTACTACCAGACATCTTGCGTGATGGGGAAATCCCGATTTCATATTTGAGTTAATCACATATTTAACTTTCTGATACAAAAAAAACCTCAGATCTCAAAATATGGTTTTAAAAAACGAATAAATTATTCCGTCAGTCATAGCAATATTATACATATTCATTGAATTATAATGATTAAAAAGTCATACATATGGGGTTTTTACTATCCTTTGATATTTCATAAAATTAAATTTGGGAAATGTTCAGTTTGAAATAAGCAGTGCATCCGAGTCATGTGGATGTATTAAATATGGTGGATTTTCCTATGGTGATTTCACAGGATCACGCGTCCTGACACATTCGTATATATTTATTCTTGAGCCAACGGTTTCTCACCGTCCCTCCCTACGCACGTTGATTTTCCTAGGGTTTTTAAGAATGCGTCTGCCATGTTTTGTAGTAATTTAAATCTGTATACAGAATATACAAACAACAACACATTCACTCTTTTTTATTTCCAGTGCATACACAGCTCTGGGGAGCCGGATTATTAATTGTTGTTCCACGTTTTTGATGTTTCAGGAAAGCGCCTGAGCTCCATCGGATATTCGTATTGGTACACAGGCCGGCCTATTTTGAACACGAAAGAGAACTGCGTGTCCGTGGACGGGACGGGCGCCATGTACGACAGCGACTGCAACAAGACGGCGCCTTTCATCTGCGAAGCGTGAACACCTGCCAGTTTCTATAATCAAGCGGCACGCTTATGACAGTAAATGAAATAACTAAGTAACTCTGCGAAATTATCACACATTTGAAGTTGAAATACTTTAGTACTAATCAAAAATAATGTTTGATATTTAATACGTGCAAATTAAACCATACTCTTTTTATAAAATTACATACTTAAATAATAAAAAACACTACGTTTTAATGTATTCATATTTTAATTATTTAGCTTTGTAACGACTTCTCCCTTCTTCTCGAGGGAAAATAAAATTTAAAAAATGCCCAGTCTAGCCCGCAACGTGAGGGGGCGTCATTAAATTCTAACCATCGATACCAATAAATAAAATTGAAGTGTCTGTCTTTCCGTCTGACTGTCTTTCTATCTCTCTCAGATAGGCTCGGAAACGGCTTAATGGATTTCAATTAAAATTTGAGGGTTTATAAACAGGTAGTTTAACTTACGCATTCGTGCATGTTTCATTTCGATATATTGCAGAATATATTAATATGATATAAAACATTTTACGGGAAAGGTTTATTTTTCAGTAGCACGTTAAAATCTCCACGAGCATGTCGGTTGTCTATACACTTGGTCTGTTTATGCTTCGAAACAGCTTATGGATTTCAATAAAAATTTGAGGGATTGAAACTGGAATTTTAGCTTAAATTTTCATATGTTTCATATATTCCAGCGTTAAGAGGATATTAATGTAAATATTTACAAATCTATTGAATTGTCGTGCGAACGCCGGCGTGAAAACCAACTACAACTTGGCGTTCCTAAACCATTCATCCCACTTACTGTGGTATTATAACCGTAATTTTGGCAGAATGAAGAATGGAAAGAGAGAGGGAGAGCGAGTATTATCATTTCATCTATTATTGCAGTAGAATTCGGGCCGTAATTAACCTATTGTTGGCAGAGAGCTAACTCCCTGACAAATAATAAACTTCTTTGGATCGTCGATACGATGTATACGTAAATTGGTTTTATTTTTCGCGTCGGATAAATGTTAATATTTAGTAATAGCAAAATATTTTGGTAACAGGCTACATGAGGGTGATTCTGAAACAGACAACTCCCCTTTAATAGCATAGGAAGGGAAATGAAAAAGGACGGATTCGGAAGATAGAGCAAGGTAGCCAAGGATTGACTAGGACCCCCGGTGTTTCACCTAAAGAGATGCAGGGAAAACCCTAGAAAACCTGCATCAGGTAGGCCGGGCTATTGGGAACTATTTTCACGCCTTCCGAATGACGGATTATTTTGGTTAACAGGCTATATGAGGATGATCCTGAAACAAGCAACTCCTCTTTAATAGCATACGTATGATAGCGGGACCTGTTTCAAACCAGCTGCGAGTTATATGGTTTGCCCTGAAGCGATGATAAATACGTGATACTTTATCAAAATTATGAAGCTGTAGTTTCGTTTTTGGACAATATAAAAACTACTTCCGTGCGTACGAAGTCGTTGTCAAAATTTTCTCTCTAGCAGCAGTGTGTGTTGGTTGTACATGTTGTTATCTGATATTATGGACACATTCGACAAAGAGAAGAAAAACATGAAGAAGAAAAATACGGATAGATATACGGACAGTTTTCATTTTATTTTACTTATTATTATATTATTCCTCTAATGAGGAAATCGGATGTCATTACTTAAAAAATACAAAATCATTTTGTCCAATATTAGGCCTACTAATAATACAGCTTACTTCTTCTTCGAGTGGCTCAACAGCCCTCTTGAGGGCCTAGGCCTACCGAGGTGGCTGCGGATTTTCATCTGGCTTGACACATTACGAATGTAACAAATCCCCAGCAGCCTTGATCCCGGTCCTCGCGTCCGTGACGACACAAGCATTCAAGCCCATGCCAGGATTCGAACCCGGGACCCCTGAGTTGTGAGGCAGCAACTAGAGGCTAGCCACTACGCCACTGGAGGTCGACACTTAAACCTTACTAAAGGTCTAATATTTACAGCATGAATACAAATTAAACATAAAATTAAATATCACAAAACACTAATTATGAATTTACACAACACGGGAGACTAATCACACGCTTACAAGGGAGAAGAACGATCAGAAATGACGGACAAGTCAATTCACGGAACTGAACGGCAAGGAATTAAAACAGGTGCTGGATCACAATTCCGTCGTTAAATATATTGTGGTGTGTGATGGTTAATCACGTTCACGTTCACTGCGGCATGTTTCTGCTAGCGTTTGTGTTTTAACTGAATTTTACATAGGTGAAAAAAAATTGGTTTAAATTGTTTGGTATGGAACTATTTCTTTACAATCTCCGGCGTTTATCACACGATTCGAAACAGACCAACATACTGCTTCACATCATTACGTAATTGACGTTATCAGTAACCTCTAGTTTAATGTTTACTATGAGTGGTAACAAAGCTCTGTTGAGGTGAACGAGGAGAGGTTGGCAATTGTGTGACCAGCTCCTATATTGGTCAATTTTCGGAAATTTTAATTGTCGATATCTTCAGAAATAATGCTTTTATGAGAAAAAATTTTCTTCGTCGCTTTTAATACGGCCATTTTTAGAAAAAAAATTGAAAACATCAAGTGCTTACATAAATGCCTACCGTTTTATATTATGTTGCTTTATTATTTTTATTTTTTAAAAGGCAGTTTGGCAATAAGGAAATTTAAAATTAAATCAATTATCTGACAGTCATAAAGTTCCAATTAAAGAAATTAGCCAATCTCTCAGCGAAATTCTATTTATTTATTTATTTCAGATGCCCCAGCTACCACTGCTATCAAGTAATTAAATTAAACAGACGGAATTCTGGAAAGGAATGAGAGCTTTCCTAGTAGAATTCTCCAAACTAATAAATTCTGCAAGGGGTTTCCTGAAGTAGTGGGGAGTTAGGCATATTAAATTTGTCATCTCTTCCTAGGGGTTTATTCGCGTTGCTTGCGTAGACAAAGCAGTGACGCTCAACATGTTTGTAGGTGTGGTGTTGATGATGGTTGCCGGTTGCCTGGCGTCAGCGGAAATCGGCAACGTTGCACAGAAAAGTGTTAGTAAACGGCATTGCATGTGGCAATCATCTCCAACAACGAGGACACGGCTTCGATCAAACCGTCCTCGTAAAGAAGCAACGGCCACACTTTCACGTGTTGTATTCTGATTGCCACATTTAATTGAATCGTATCGTTTTGAGACAATTGTTTTAGTTGTTCCTTGTAATTAATATTTTACGTTTATTCATTCTGAATTGTGTATTTATTACAGAACGTTGCAAAATAGTCCGTCATTGGTTTGGACTTGGATGGACGCTTCTTGTAGACATTTAAATTATATACGGTCCCTCGGTTTCCTAACGGTGATTGAAATTTTATGATGAGATCATGAGGCATGCAGATACGGTACTCATCGAGATTGACGATTGTATTGGCTACTAAAGCTGTGTGCTGTGTCACTCCAAGTAAGAATGATAACTACGTCAATTGTAATTGTACAACAGTGACAGTGTAATTCTATTTCCACCATTAGAGCCTAATTAGTAAAATCAGAATAATGTAAACACATCAGTAACATTGAAGTATTTCCCCTGGTGCATATTTTAAATTACGTTTATTTCTGGTATTATTGAGTTTTCCAGTACGCCACCCTATGTCCTCAAAGGAGTGTATGTTGAAATTTACAGGTCCTGCATAAGAGGCTGAAACTATAGACTGCGTATGTATAGATATAGTTTCTGAGTTGAGCATAGAGCTACCGAGCTAGCTGCATTAGCGCGGGAAATTTAAAGTCTTAGTAAACCACGATTTTTACCAATGAATTGCCCCTAAATTTCTTTAGTGCTAGGTGAACGGGGCAGTGGTCTGAATGTAGTTCGTGGAGTATAGGCACATGTCTGCTCAGGTACTGGACGTAATGGGTTGCTTAAAGCCAACAACCCTCTTGGATTGGCAATACTAGAATACAACCTAGGGTGTTTGGAATTGAAATCATCTCCAAGTAGCAAAGGATATTTCATGGAGAACACCCCGAAAGTGAACTTCTTGAAGTCTATTGCCGTAGAATAAAAAGACCATGTTGATAATTGTTTTGTCCCAGAATAATTAATATTTTGGTGTATTGAAGTTCATTTTGACATATATTTGGTAGTTCTGCGACGCCCACTAGGGTGATCAGCCCTATAGCAGTTGTATTCGCGTGTATACAGTTTGACAAGGGAAGACAATTTGGTTTCTGTGATCATTAGAACATCAACATTATATTATTGAAAGTGAAGCTCTATTTAATTTACTTTCTGGGCTCTACCTTAGAATTTGGTGTGCTAATGCTTAAATTATTCATTCTTTAACAATACAGGTAGTACTTGTGATAATATAGATAGGAACGGTTGTATCGTGTCCATTTTCGCGATCAAGATGTTGATGTTTTAACCACGATTATTGGTACTAACCATTTGAGCATAGGAGGGGCGATTATATTGATGAATTGGCGTATTGTCTAAGTTATATATTGACCGAGGTAATTGTTTATGGTTGGTGATGCTTTCGGGAGGAGCGACTGGTTTCTCAGTAACTCCACCATTAAAGTTTGTCGTATATACTGGTTGTTTTTTGTAGCTTGAGTGCAACCTGGCAACCTCTGTACTTTGTGCAGTTTACACATGTCGGCGGGGCTTTCCTGTCCTTGAGACAATCTACTGTTGATGGTTTTGCTCACATGAAGCGCATATAGGTTTCTTGTGGCAGGAGTTTTGATGTGACTGAATTCTTGGTATCTTGTACATTTATTCAGTTATTAATACAGTTATTATTCCACGTAAGATCTCATTGACAAAGTCGTGGATTCAGAATAATTTTGAACATCACACTAGCCACAACATGTAAACAGCTTTACGATTCTAAATTAATAATAAAAATTAGTATAACGCGACAATAGAGTAGGAACAGCAATTTCAATAGCCAAAATCAATCAGTCTTTCAGTGATGAGGCAAATATTTGAGCTCTGCACAATTTGTTTAATGTTTCCAGACTTAAAGATGAATTAAATGTTTATTCTTCAGTTTCACAATGTATATTTAATAAACTCAAAAAATTTCGTTTCGTTTCCCATCTTTACCTACTTAAGGTTTTATTTTCTGCTGAGAAAACTGTATTTTAGAAGTATATACGTAGGAGCAGAGTAGTATGAAACTAATGTTATAGAACCGAGGCAAATTTAATTGTCACCCTTAATACTGTCAGATACAATATATATATATATATATAATTATTTCATAATGATTCAAAATACTCCAAGTCTCCTCTGCAATCTAAGACTTGGCCCGTCCTGACAAAACAATGTTGATACAGCAAACCTTGAGGTTTAGACCTATCGCTCATATAAAAATATGAATGATTACGTGTTTTGATCAATAAATAGTCAAAGTCTCGTGCTTGGCTTAATTACTCGCGTGTCCTAGCAGAACGCTACCCAACTCCCTCGTTGGATGCCGCAGTTCACGTAATTTCGAAGATATGTATAAAGAAGTGAATTAAAATTCGTAGGGAGTGACACAGGGCCGCATTCGTAATCATAATGATGGGAAGGAGCTGATAAGCGTTACAATACTTATTTCGCATATTGTTTTAAACTATAAATCTTCTTTCGGTTTATCCATTTTTCCTTAGAACTGAATCATCAGGCAGCAAAAGTCATTCATTGCCAATCCGAAGCAGGAGAAAGGGAATCATGGACTATGGAACCTCTCAGGTCATGAAAGTTCAATTCCACGAAGTTACTTAGAATAAATCATTCACGATCGTCTCAAGGAACGTGTTCGAAATTTATTTTGCTGAGCTTTGAATATATGTAATATTTAGTAAGTAACGATGCATGATTACACTACTGCGCTTCATTTATGAAATGGCTGTTTCAGTGCTTAAATTACAGATTTGAAATCCATCACAGTAAACGTTACTAAATTTCTTTTTGAACTGGTAGGATTTTTTGACATATTCTTCACGGTTATTATGAAGTAACAAGCTGGGAACTCGCCGATTCCCACAGAATTATTTAATTCGACACTATTCCGTTGGCACGTGTGACTTAATGAGGACTGTATAACTTTTCACTGCCCTACCCAATCTAGTGGATTGTTAATTTCATCATTACTACCGAAACTGCTGTAATTATTAAAAAGACAATCTGGAGAAACACTATCAAACTCATCACCTCCGACAAATATTTATATCGCAAACGTCGGCCGTTATTGCATCCTTTGTGGCGTAGGCTGGTAGTCGTGTCTTACTCCTACAGTGTTTCTTTCCGGATCGTAAGGAATACTTGTACAAAACTTTATCTAAATGACTCCACGCGTTCAAATTTCTATTATTAATGTAGAAACTTTTCATACGGACTCTTCATTCCTACATTGCTATAGACAGTAAAGTTAATAACGTGTGAAGCTAACGAGGCACGGATATTGAACACTCAGTTGCTTTTGCTGCGCCTTGTTAAGTTGCGCGACAAATGTTATGAGAGAGTAATTGCAAAATTTCTAATGTTGAAGCCTGTTTGATTATATTAATTAAAAGTCACGATAGAGAGAATTAAACGTGTGAATCGCGCTCGTTATGGAATACTGTATTTATTTAGCTAAGCACACAACTATCTTACTCCCCCCCTCCAACCCGTGTTTCACGCACGTACAGCAAAAACAAGGGAACCTTTTGTCTTACAGTGCTCCTTTATCTTACAATACAAGCGTTCAAAGTTTGGTCTATATAAACACCCTGTTAAGTCGTCTCTGGTTTTAATTCAGAAGTCCGAGATTGACCAACATTGTACAAAACTAGTATTCATTATAATAATAATTTTAAAATTAAAAGTTGAATACAATTTACACTTCTCGCTCGGCAGGCGAATAGTGAAATGAAAATCTAGTGGGGAAACAGTGATCGAGGAGACAAATTGTAAATACCTAGGCATTTATTTTAACAGTAAGCTGAGAGCAGGTCAACTATGCTACAAGGAAAGCGTGGAACACCTTGCACTTTGTCATGACAACACACAACAAGGGGAATGCGAAATCTGAAGAGTTGGCATATTTGTCATTAGTACACTTGCCCACTTATGGAATATGGTGCAGCATGCTGGGATACGTACAGGATAGGTCAAATAGAATCCTTAGAAAGGGTGCAAAGAAGGGCCGCAAAATTCGTACAAATAGGACCTGGGCATGGGAACGAAAAGGTAATGTGGCTAGGGTGGGATACGCTACAGACAAGAAGAGAAACAGCTAGGCTACACATTTTCTACAGAGCTTTTGCAGGTAAAAAACCTTGCCAGGGAATCCGAGATAGAATGTTTCAATTACAAGCAAGGAACCAAAAAACAGACGTTGGAAAATACTCATTCCTAAATAGGACAATTAATGACTGGAACAATCTGCCTGCAGGAGTGTTTGGGAACTTCCTCTAACAGAAAGAAAATTTCGACTCAATCTAAGTTTGGTGTAGTGTAGTGCAGGGTAGTGAAGTGATCAGTGCTGCGAAATCTCTAAAAATATACTACAGTGAAATATATTTCCAGTTTTTGTTTTGTTTCTTTTTTTTCTTTTTTTAGGTAAAAACAATACTATTCTTTTTTTAAAAAAAAATCATTTCTAATAATATGATTCCACACTTATTTATTTATATTGAATATAATTATACATTCAACTATAGGTTAAATATGATCCTTACGACCAGTTTATTAATTATTGTTTAAGTTCTATGTATCTACCGCCGGGCATCTGCCCATTTGTAGATTTAATAAATACAATACAATACAATTTAAGTTAACATGTTTCGGTCCTAATGTGGACCTTCATCAGCTTTATCAATGAAAATATTAAATTGTGATAAAGATATGAGCTGATAGTCAAAGAATATAATAAGAATTGATGCTACCTAAAAGAAAGGCTTCGCTCTTTGCGATCGCAGGACGTCTGCCTGATCTGTGTTACGACATATTCATAGTCACCTTCGAGCCACAGGCCACTCCAGGTTTGTTCCATGATTATGGTTTATTTATGCGAATTTTTTGCTTCGAAAGTCACAATCTTGAGCCTCCTTATACCTAAACTAGTGATGATTATGACAGTATCTGAAAATAGAACCAGTAATAAGGGAGTGTACATTTTCATTGTTCGTGTAAATGATGAATCTTTATTTTTTAGATGATACTTTTCAACAGTTAAACATAATTACAGACAATAAAAGGCTCAACGACGGAACAGGTTTGTCGAACGAAAACAAAGAATATGAGAGGAAGATGGATCTATTAGTGGATACCGTTGCAAAGTTAGGGAAAAGAATGGAGCAAATCATCCCTTATAAGTGTACGTCGATTTTACTTCCTCCCTCTTTTATCATTGTCCCGAGCTTTCTTGAGTGTTACAATTAGGTCAGGTTTTTTCTTTAGACAGCTTATGACAGTCTCTGTCTGCTGGAGGTAAGTTATCAGACGACACTTTGCCTCGCGATAATTTGCTTCAAAAATTTTGACTCGAGGCAAAGTGTACCCGACAGTTTCGTCTCTTGCAGTGTGCAGCCGGTCTGATTTTTACCTCCTTAGCCTCAACCGTTGTCAACATCTTAGTATTTTTGAGGTTCAGAAGAAGACCAAACTTTTCAATTTCGTATCTTCTGGTTGTGGAGTCCATCTTGTAATGCGAACAGTCGAAATAAATTGATTTGGGGGTATTTTATCACATTTAATGATTTTGTGGACGTAATACTGTCACACCGGGAACTGGACGGGTCATCGTTTGGAAAACAAGCATTAACGGTCTCCCTGTGATGGGATTGACACAGAAGAAGGCGGAGGTTGTAAATAACGTCAAAGGCAAAAGCAGATCTCAGCCCTTAAAATATCTGTACGTAAGAGAAAATTATCACGAGATATAGAAATCCGCAAGACACGTGAGTTCGCATAATTCAGAAATAATGTGTTGTCCTTATTGAGAGTCGTGGGAGGTACCGATTGGTTTCTCATTGGCCAGTTTCATATTGCAGCTCTGCTAAAATTAAATAATCTAAATAATTATATTTTATTGCTTGACCACAGCAAAATTACATTACAATCTCCCGCGACGGTTAGGGCCGAAATCATCTCGCGGAAGATTAATCGCGAATGTTCGCCACACCAAATTACACACAATGTAAATAGTTCATCCGTTTAAAAATTTACCTGAAGAAGTCGACAAAGTTGGATGAAATGTTGTATTTGTAATAATTAAATTTATTTGCTGACTTATTTGGCCGTATTTCTATTTATTTATTATTAAACTCAATATCAAAAAATAACGTTTGAAAATACCTTCGTCCCTAAAGGTAAAGCGAAGCCACACGCAGCCAGGAATGTGACGCAGAATTTAAGTCTTTTTCGAGTATTTTGACACAATTAAAGTGCCTAAAAACATATACAAAATAAAGGAGGCTTACTAGTGAAAAAGAAAAAGACGCCCCGCGAGAAACACAACGGGTAACTGACGCCATATTGTTCAATCTGGTTGTATGATAAACCTAAGGGGGAGGGAGATTTCCATTTCAAGAACATGGCCATAACACGGACACCCATATCTTGTGAACACCTACAATTCAGTTTTTACTTTCTTTATTGGCTACATGCTTGTTTCCAGCGGCGGTAGGGAAGCTGAACGGCGAAGAGCTGAGATCTCATCTGCTCATCAACAAAGCCGAGGAGACTAACGTGTTCCCGACCATCTTCAGCCAGAATACAATCATCCAGTGCGCAGACTGGCCAATTTCGTCCTGGATTGGAGACCACGACATTGTAGCCGATGGAGACTTTTGGACGGTGCTCGTTAAGTGTCAGGACAACGTTTGCCAGGAGTCCTCCTTCTGGAATAAAACCGTTTGGAGCATTGCTACATCAATGAAGCTTATATTTTATATTTATGATTTTCAACCACTATAGCGAAAGCTTTGTTCCACTCTTCTGAGATGCGCAGGCCAAGAGTTAGTAAAGGCCTACTAAATAATTAGCTAAAAAAATGAAAGACAGATAATCTTAACATTGCGGATAGGTTTGGAAGGATTTGCACTGTCTATTCAGACCATTTGAATCAATAGTTGGAAAAGTATGAGTTGTCACATTGGAGATATATATAAAAAAAGACACAACTCTGATTTTTTCAGTTTTTATGCAAAACCGCATATATAAAATGCTTTAAAATTTTCAATTATATATCAGAAAATGGCGTCAAAATCTTTGTAAAATGAGACCTTTCACAATAACGTAGGTCATTCCGAATGGGTACAGTGAGGCATCAAACCAAGGGGAGAGCATCACATTTTTGTAAATTTACCTTTTCACGCACTGTGCTTTATGTCGTCATAACCACAGCAATGACTCCGTATCTTAAGTGTGTCAAGAAATTAACTGATATCTTGAATGAACATATATACAGAAAAATACATAGAAAGCGTCAATTTGACAAATAGCTTTTTTATTTTGCCATACAAAACGAAACAACAATTACAGAATTTTGATAAAGTTGTATTAATTGAATGTATAAAAAGTACTGTATCATTTATGTATCTATTTTATTTTTAGTATCTAAGCATCAGGGTGCCACTAAATGTTCAAAAGATCAAACATCAAAGTTTCACGGCAATCTGATGAACGGTATGGGGTCGCTTCAGGGCAAACCTTATAACTCGCAGTTGGTTTTGAACGGGTCCCGCTTTCATACGTTTCTGATCCTATTCGAGACAAGAACAGGAGTTTTCTCTCACATGTATTTCTCCCCAGGTTGACTGCAAGGTTCACCTGACTATGTTGGGAATGCCTCTTAATCTCTCTGGTGTTTTTCGAAGTTCTCACATGCCGAGTCACCTTCACCTATTTTGGGAGGTGTATGTACTAGGGTAGAAGACCTTGGGCATACAATAAGAGTTGTCCACTGATCCCATTGGATCAGACGACCAACTGCCTCCCTAAACTGGTGGAGGCACAGAAAAGGGAATGCTGCTACCATACAGCATACTCATCTCTCGTCATTCGGAAGGGCATGAGATTAGTACCCGATAACCCGACCTACCTGATGCAGCTTTTCTAGGGTTTTCCCTGCATTACCTTTAGGTGAAACACCGGGTAGGATCCTAGTCAACCCTTGGCTACCTTTCACTACCTTCCACATTCCCCCTTTTCAATACCCTTCCTATGTTATTAAAGGGGAGTTGCCTGTTTCAGGATCACCCTCATGTAGCCTGTTTACCCCTCAAAAAATATTCGTGACAATCTTCCAGACAGAAACTTCAATTATATTTATAATTATTTGATTTTTATTTTAAGAATGAGCAATTACTAAATACTAAAATTTACCTAACGCGAAGAATCGACTATATAAAGCAGTTTATTATTTCTCAGGGCGTTAGCACTCTGCCAACAATAGGTTAATTACTGCGCGAAATGTTTATAATTTAAAAATATATATAGTATTATACATCAAAAGTATAGGCACCTCGCATACAAGTTTGGGGATGTCTACGCACGTATGGGCCACAAACCCTAACCCGTGGAATGTTTTATATATTTTATATGTTTATACATAGAAGGTCTACTATCGTTAGATGTACTATACCAGACACCATCGTGGGAGTGTACTCAACAACCTCCCAAAGTTTCATGACAATCCGATAAATGGTTTGGTAAAAGATAAATAGACAGGCAGACATTTTGATAGATGAATGCTTCCCATTGAGTAATAAACAGCTCTGGTGTCTGAACCGTGGCAGACGCAGGAAAACACGGAACCCTTTTCCATCCTCAACTGAGTATTCAACATCCTACTGACCTGTAAAGTATTTCATTATATTGTATTGTATCTGATTTTTGAGGGGAGTCCTTGAGCAGCACCCAATTACCACGCCGCAGAGAACTGCGTGACCGTGGACAAGAATGACGCCATCCATGTACGACAGCCGCTGCGAAGCCACAACGCCTTTCATCTGCGAAATGTAATCGAATATTATACCGCCAATTTGTGTAATAAAATGGTTATGCACCACAATGACAACAGTACATTAATGAAACGAACAGATGTTCCAGCTTATATCGCTTAAATACTTTCTACTAATTAATGATACTGTCGTCTATATTTCATCAATACAAACTAAACGAGTTTTTTAAAAAAATACAGATTTAAAAAATCAAAAACACATAATTTTCAGTATTTTTTTAAAAAAACGAAATTATTTTAATTAACGAATGTGTCTAAATAAAAGAAAGTTAATATATAAATTTAAATATTTTTGGAAATAAATTGACAGGAACAATGTAAACAAATACTGAAGATATAATTTGCGTTAATAAATTATGTATTGTATTTAAAGATTGTGCTTGTCAGCTGATTTGTCTATTTCTGTGTTATTTATCTATATTGTACAATTGTCTTTTCAAGAAACTATAAATTTCCTTAAGAAGAGACAACAACACATCTTCCGACGGTTTATATCTTTACAGCAATAACATTAATTATCAATTATCATTAAATCTTTAGAAAATGAGTTGTTTTGTTAACGTTGGTAAAAATGTAACAAAAATAAATTTAATTTTCGTAAACTTACTTCATTTCGCGACTTGTCACCTTCCTTGACTATTCACTTGGTCCAGCGAGTTTATAATTTTTTAATCATCACAATGATAATATTATAGCATTAGGGGAGTCAGAAGAAAACTTGGAAACCATAATAAATAGCATGAACGTGGTCCGGGAGAAAGAGTTCAATATGAGGATTAATGGAGAGAAAACCAAGGTAATGGAGTGTAGTATAGGAAACAGTGGAATAACAAAGGGTGTTAGATTGGGAAGGGATATTTTGACTGAAGTTGAGGAATTCTGTTACTTGGGAAGCGTAATAGCTACGGATGGTAGCAGAATAGTAGACATAAAGAGTAGAATAGAACAAGCAAGAAAGGCTTTTACGAAAAAGAGGACTTTAATTACGGGTAATACAAATATGAATATTACGAAAACGTTGCTAAGAAATGTTCGTATGGAGTGTGGCGTTATATGGGTGCGAAACGTGGACGGTAGGAGTTCCAGAAAGGTAAAGAATAGAAGCCTTTCAAATGTGGTGCTATAGGAGAATGCTGAGAATCAGATGGGTGGATAGAATCACAAACGAGCAAGTTCTAAGCAGAATAGGAAAAGAGCGAACAATATGGAGGACGTTGACCAAGAGAACGGACAGATTAATAGGCCACGTTTTAAGACATGAGGGTCTCGTAAAATTAGCATTAGATGGAAGTGCGTGGGGTAAGAACAGAAGAGAGAGGCCAAGGATGGAATACTCTAATCAGATTAGGAAGGATGTGGTCTTATATGCTTATAGGCTTACGCAAGATAGGTTAGCATGGAGGGGTACATCAGACCAGTCCTAGGACTGAATACCACATCAACAACCATCAACAAAATAGGTTTTGCAAAATACTCCTTCACGGTCTCGATCACGTCCTTCTTTGAATGAAAATTTGTTCCCATCTAATCATAATTTCAAGTTCGGGAACGAGAAGAAGTCACTTGGTGCTAGGGTGGATGAGAAATGAATTCAAATACAACTCTTACACTTTCGTTTGTGCGCTGGCGAATTGTCCTGGTGAAACTGTCTTGAGCGCCAATCTAGGTCGTTTCCCCATCTGCACCCATTACAGTACAACAGCATAATAGATCGCAGTTATGATTGAGCGCTTTTCCAGAAAATTTATGAATATTATATCCTGAGAATCACAAAAGACAGCTGGCAAAATTGTCTTCGCCATTTTCGATGCACTTACACGGGATTTGGATATTGGCTTGACTGTTTTATGGTCTCTGGAGTGTAGTGACGGATCCAAGTTTCATCGACGATTACGAATCTGCGCCAAACGTTTTGTCGGTTACGCCTAAACATTGCTTGAGTTTGCGTTAAAATAATTTTCCGTATCCACTTTTTTGGCCCATTGTCAAGAGCCGCGGCACCCAATACGCAAGCTTTTACGTGAACTGTTTTTATAGAGGATGAAATGCAATAGTTCAGTTGATAAGGCTGGGGCATCGACTTCTTCACCCACTGATAACTTGCATTTGTGAATTTTTTCGTTATTTTCCTGAGCGTTGACCTCAGTTGGGCGGCCAGAGCGAGTTTCATCTTCTCTGCTTCTGCGATCTCATTTAAACTCATTATTACAGAAGTAAATGGTCCTCAATACTCGTTCAGACAGGATAGAAAATTAGAAGAATGAAATGAAGTACTCCCTAGACATGGTTATCTAACAGTGTCTGTAATGAAAAGAACAAACATAGATCAAGATTCCCAGAAGAAACGATTCACATGCATTCAATCAAGAGAGATCGCCAGGAGATACCACTAGGTCCCCTGGGTAGGCCATTGCCATCATTGTCCATTGCAGATGTTGGCGAGTCACGCCAGTCTGGTTCCGATGACTTGCGACGCCCGTCCTTCTACGTCGCTCTCTTTAGACCTCCGACGCCTTGCGTTTTTCCACTGCAGATCATTACCAAGTAATAAACAGTGGCCATGGCAGAAGTTTAGGTAACCACTAAATTATCGTCACTGACCAACTGTACTTATGCACCTCTAATTGACCTAAAATATTACCCCTAAATATTAACTATGTACAAAACGACGACATTTTATCAAGAACCTAACCTAAAATAATTTTTTAAAATATACTACTACAAACTATGTTGAACAGTCATTCTAATAATATCTTCCGTGTGCTGCTTTTGACCAATCATCTATGTTAAGTTTGCGTTTCTCACGTTACAACAGATTAGAAAATAATGCTGTCATTTCTGCCGTAAATGGAATAAAATTATGGTTGACCAACACATTTAACACTTAGATTGTGGATAATCCATTTTTTAATTTTATTCAATCTCGCAAAACTCGACAGCTACTTGTTGCTATGTCACCAAAACTAAAATCTCCTTCAATCGTCGTCTACATCAAATGACATTTTACCACTAGCCTTTCCAAGCCCTTGTCCCTTCATGCTTATAGTTGCAAGGGAAGCCTATTTTTATACTATCTGAGTCCGCACGTGTTATTTACAAGTGTCAAACTCAGGCCTTTGTCACTTTTTTTGGTCTCCTGGACTGCTCTAATCACTCTTGCTTTCAAAAATATTTTCAGTCGATCATGTAGTAGTACTGGATTCCACCATATCGTCTGGCTATATATATAGCATTACAATTGTATGTTAAAATTAACCAATCGCAATGATTATTGCTATTTCGGTGACCAGCCTGTTTCTTAAGATTTCTACGCTATATATATTAGTAAACAAAAATAATAAATTAAAATAAAAACCTCAATAAACAGTTCCATTACCCCACGACAGTCATGATATATATATATATATTGTAATATTTATTTTTTGTGTATAAAAACATTTATTAATTTAAAGTACAAATATGATCAATTTTAATATTTTTGTTTATTAATTTAAGTGAAGACACGGGCTTACTCTCAGGGGATTTTGGGTCTCTCAAGAGATGGAGTATGCATTAGCTGAAAATAGAAAGAAAAATCATTGAATGTTATTTATCCAGAGCAATGAGCAAGTTTCACAATTTTTTTTATCGCTTACCCACAATTACTGGGCCAACAAACATCCACCTCTCGAATGTTTGTGCGTCTCTCTGGCGTCTTGCAGGATTCGACCACGTCTGCTCACGTCCGTCCACTCGCCTGCCTTCTGGGGTCGAGCCAAGTCCTCTCCTCTCCTTGTTTCACTTCTCTTCTGGGTCTGGATATCTGCTCTCTGGTTATCTGCTCTCTGGATATCTGCTCTCTGGTTCACTCGCCTGCCTTCTGCGCTCTGCTCCACTCGCCTGTCTTCTCGGGTCTGGTCGCGAGCCACCCATCGGCTTCCCTTTTAAACCTTCCGACGGGAATTCCCCTATTTCTCAACATTTCGGGGTTCCCCGCCCTCATTTTTCCCACGGGGTTCACCATCGTCATTTTTTATACACGCTCGGCGGGCCTCCCCCGCGGGGAACCACCATCTTTCGGCCGACTAGCCATTGTTGTTGGCCGAACTGCGCCTAATAACGCCACAACCTTACAAAATCCGCCTTTTTATCACAATATATTGTAGCCGATCCGTCGTCCCGCCGACACAACCTGCTCCTTCCATTACCCCATGACGACTCCCAACCTCTCGCCAGACCACATTGTTGCCCCGGTTTGCTTCAGCTCCTCAACAATTGCAACTCGCAAGCCGGCCTACATTGTTCATCGTAACTTTTCATGTTACAATGAAAACGCACACTACAATACATCGTAGTAGAATCTATAATAATTATAGTTCTCATGTGGTTAAATGAATAGATTACTCTTTATGTGCTTGTTGAAGGTTTATATAAGAACCGATAATTGTTGTATTTTAATAAAGTTTACTTAAATGCTTGTATGTTGTTCTGGCTATTTATTATCAAACTATTACTATATAACTATTTCGCCGTTTAGGTAAGTTAGCAGAGGATTCTCCTTCATCTCAGTCTACATTTGCAAATGCATTAGGAAAAGTACATTGTGATATCAGACGGGGTTCGTTTGTTTACTAAGTTTCCGAGTACCTGATCCATGAATAGCGAATTGGTTAGGGGGAAGGTCCGGTAGAAACTCGTCCGGAGGATCCACGTCTTCAAGACGTTATATCCAGGTCGGTGTAAATTCATGTCATTAAACACCTGGAACTTGTGCCTAAGAAACCGCACGCAAAGCCTAATTTAAACAGTTCTTGTATATTTTCAATTATCTTGTTTTTTAAATAATTTATTTAGATGAAATAAAATACCTGCCTCGGACTGTAAACACTCACATTGAAAACTACGACTTCGAAATACGAACGCATTTTATGACAGCCCTGTATTATACGCATTAAGGAAGGTAGTAGGCGATTTATAAATTTTTGTACGTACATTCATCAAATTTTATCATATGATTTATTTTGGGAGTGGGACAGGTTTCTTGAGTTTGATAAACAAACAGGATATTACCTTTTTAATAGCATAGGATAGGGATTGTAAATGGTGGATGCGGAGGGTATAGGAAGGTAGCCATGGGTTGACTACAGTTTAAGGATCCTACCCGGTGTATCACCTAAATGAGATGCAGAAAAAACCCTAGAAAATCTGCATCAGGTAGGTCTGTCTTTTGAGTACTATTTTCACGTCCTTCCGAATGATTGGAGATGAGTTTCCCGTGGGGTCGCAGCATTCACTTCACCGTGTATCTACCAGTTTAGACGGCAGTTTGCCGACTGATCCAATAGAATAAGTGCACAACTCTTACCGTAAACCCAAGATCGTCGACTTTTTTATCATATGAGGAAAAACAACAACATTATATTCATAGCTTTGCGCAATGCGTACGACTGTGGTTTCATAAACAGGTCGGAACTAGATCTACTAATCATAACAGAAACCTTTTCCTGGTGATAACTGTGTATCCAGAAGCGAGTTGCCAAGGGCCACGTGATAAGAGAGACTCTTGCAGAGAGTATGCAAATGACTTCAACTTAAATTGGCTTACTCAGAAAAACAATAATAAATTTTGTGAATCGTCTAAATAAATACTCTCATGGAAACATGGGACAGATATAAAAATCAAAACCTCGATATTTAATTGCAATGTTTTTAATATGGAAAATTTTTAATTTTATTAATAAATAGGGCATGGTGAATTAAGTATGAAGTTGATTACAATTTTACAATAACAAAAGAAAATTTTATTTTTCTGCTGTATCTAAAGACTATATATATATTGTGACGTGGATTTTATTATTTATAAATATATTAAATGTTAGTTATGTTTAGATGGGTGGGTGCCAATAAATATCTACTTTGAAATTTTAACAGTTTTTATTCTTAACAAAACTAAAAAAACAAGATTACAATATTTAAATTTAATCAATTTAATTTTCCTAGCTGAGCCCTAACCAGAAATAATATTGCAAGAGACTTAGTAAATACAATCCACTTTCACTCAGGGTTGTATCACGTGTTTATACACATAGCATGGCGAGATTATTGCCTTGGTTCCTTACTTTACATGCGTCTTTGTTGACCGGCAGTCCTGGGTTTTACACAAGGCAGCTTCCGGGTCAGCATAGAGACAGTCAGCAAGCCTCTAATTTTGGTGTAGTTTAGTTGTTGTCCTTGCAGCCAGGCCGCTTCTCCTCTTAGCTCTGAATCGAAGCCAGTCAGTCGTGCCGTCCTCTCACCTCCAACTCTCATTTCATTTCCGAATGCCTTTTACGAGGTCCTCAAAACTAACCTCTCCTCAAACGTGTTTTTTTTAAACGGGCCAGAGGCCCAAGGACGGTGCCCCCTGAAAGCACGCATGGGGTCTACCATTTTCTACACCCCCTCTGCACGTACTCTTAGAACACTATCTGGAACACAAGGATCGGGATTTTGTGTTTGATCCGCACCTGAGGGCATAATACCCTTTAATACGGTCGTTGACGGAGACAGATTGTGAGAGAAACAGAATTAAGAGCGTAGGGCTGAGGGGAAAAAGTGCCGATAATTTAACCAGAAGGGCCTCCTTACCGGGAAAAAAACCTCAGCGATAGTAAGAGGGGTTGAAGGGCACAAGGAGCTAGTATACTGCTCTTGTGCGACAGCAACATGCGTTTGGTAATTTTTGGTTGGATATTGTTAGTAGTTGGCCTTGGGTATGATGCTCGTCGACCCACTTCTTCTCCGTCACGTCCAGATCGCCGAGCATGTCCTGTAACAGTCCGTTGGCAAGCGTGGTCAGTAAGCTACGCTGAGACAATCATTAGGTGTTGGGTTGGAGGAGGAGGTGCTTGGGGGCGTTTGTATCTAGTGTCACGGGTGTGATCATAGTTGCCCAGACGCTTTCAAACGTGGTTCGTCTCCCTGCTTTTTCTCTTTTTCCCAGGTCCTCCAATGGGGCTGGCGTTCCTAACCTTCTTCTCCAAAAATTCAAATTTTGGGAGGGGCCACCTGGGGGAACTGTTTTTTTTGGTGAGACGCAAATACCTTTGACAAAGACTGCAACTGTCAGGCTACAAGTTATGGTTTTGTTTCTCTTGTCTGCTTTTTCCATGGAATGGTGCCGGCCTTGCGAATAACTCAGGGCTGTTCCCTACGGAATTTTACACATATTTGAACATATTGTTACATATTGCTAATTAATTTATCTGAATAAAACAGAACATAATCAGAAATTTTATACGCGTTACAATATATATTGAAATTACTATTTATTAAGAAAAACGAACTGATTATTTTATTCTCTGGAAATGATGAGCTCAAATAACCTTAATAACTGAACTAACCTTCTTATATCTCGAACTTAATTAACTATAATCACTTTCATCGCTCCCTTCAAGGATGCCTCAACAACTGCTCTGTCTGAAATCTTATCCGTAATTAACTTTCTCCTCTTTTCCCATTTATATCGAAACCTCGTATTTCCCATTAAAATCCAAAATTAGCCAATGACAATCAATCCTCTACCGCACAGTTCGCAATACCTGGTTAGCGCGTTTGTTTCCAAAACCGGGAAACCTCTCACAAGGAATTCCCTCTTCTTGTGTGAAAGATTCGCACGTGCCTAATATTATGTCGTCTCAGCTTATCCTCCCGGCGAATTTACTACCCCGGCTATCAGCGGCGGCATTTCGTAATCACTCACAGAACTGCTTCAATAGATATTTCTTCTGCAACGACCAACGATTCCTGAGCTCTAAATTAATGTTTCACTAAAATTATTTAATTAAAATGAATGAAGTAAACCCTCCCATTAATTTATTCAACATATGAATATCACAAAGTAACCACGCTCTTATATGAGACTGTTGTTCATGATGTCATTTACCATTGTTTCTGGTTTCGAGCGCCGCGTTGGAGATATTAGTTTTATTTGTCTGCATACAACCACTTCTGTCGTTGATTTGTAATTAAAGATGAAGCAATTTCTTTATAAACAGTTTAGTTTGTCGCTTGTAGCCACGTGGCTTGTTCCAGACTCACTTTCATCAGGTAGTCCTTGCAACTTATGCCGCTCCTCACTCTGCATCTCTCATAAGAGATTCCACGCCCTACAATACGCTTCGACTAAATACAAATAGAAATACTTTGTACTTTCCTAAATTTTTGAGGAACAAATCACAACATTGTTTGTACATTATTCACAGAAACTAACATTCGTGAAGAAATCCCAAAAAAGGTAGTACACAAATTCTTACAAAGCCGGGAGAAGCTCTGCGGGGATGTGATACGCCTTACATAATTGTTGAATAAATTTTAGTTATAAAAAAGTGGATGTCCTCTCGTCCCCCAGGATTGAGAATGCGACAAAGTGTAGAATGAATTTCTTCATATTTAATGGCGTCAAATATATAAAGATTATAAACTTCGAGCTCGTTAAATACAGATTAGGAGATGAAGAAATATCAGATCGTAAAAGCTACAAATATTTGGGTATTAAGTTCAACAAGAAATACAACTGTGAGGGGGGGGGAAGAGAGTTAAAATGAAATTTTCAACAGGAAAGAGAATTGCGTATCCGTGGATGTACGACAGCGAGTGTGACAAGACGCGCCTTTCATCTGCGAAGTGTAAACACCGGCCAGTTTCTATAACCAAGCGTTGTGCGTCACGCTAATGACAGTAAATTAAAGAAACTAAGTAATTCTGCGAAATTATCGTACATTTGAAGTTGAAATACTTTAGTACTAATCGAAAATAATATCTGATATTTAATATCTGAAAATTAAACCAATCTTGTATATAAAATTTCACTATATTTTTCATGTGTTCATAAATGAATTATATTATATAGCTTTGTAACGTCTTTCTCCTTCTCGATAGGAAATAAAATCAGTTTAAAATATCCCAGATTTTTACTAGTGATATTTACTCCATCTTTCAAAACTCGATATTTTTTGTAATAATAGTTAAATTATCTAAACTTTTGCCAACGTAAAATGAACATATCTGTATAGATAAAAGGGATAAATATAGCTTTGTTAATGTCGTAGTAATAGCTACGTTCTGTATTCCTAATATAATTTAATTAAAAAATTCTAGTAAGTTACGTTAATGGGTAAAGTTCTGGAGCAAATTTCTTTTTTCGATTCCAAAAACTGTAAGGGATTGTGAGTTCTTTCTATTAGGGGTTTTACTTGAATAATTGCTGACGTTGCAGGCGTTGATGCGATTAAGATTACTTGGTGACAGCCATTAAATATAAGAATATATCTACATTTCATAAGCATATTAGATTTTATCTAATCATTATTATTTACACTCATTAATTTTTATGGAGACTATGTATTTACCATTGATCAATGATGTTTACTATTCATTACAAAATTAAGCTACATTTTTCTTATTATTTCTAAATAACTGTATATTGTTTTCATGAATTGCAATATTTCGTAGTTTAGTACTTTCCTTTAATGCTGCTCGTACATAGAGAACGAGCTGCAGTGAGATTGGGACGTTGCACTAACACAATGCTTTTAAGCGTATTATTAATACCTAAAATTAAGAATAAAAAACTAGTCAAGTTTATTTACAATAATGTCATAAACCCTACAAAATTATTCGTGTTAATTTTTTATTTATAGCCGAATTATTACATTTTATTTATCATTCTTGAATAATATATACATTCATCGTTTTGCCAAACCAAATAATATATACTGCGGCTGAGTATTCCGTCCTTTCATGGTATTCAACATTAGAATGCATCTCTTCTTGAATGAATAATTTTGAAGGTTGAAATTCGAAATTTTTTCCAGTTAATAAAGAGCATTTTCTTTTTTGTTTGGACGATTTAACATGTATTATAATTTAAACAACAATATAATATATTTTGTTCTACCTGCTTGTTTTAAAAAATTATAAATCAATTGACCACTTAACAGTCTATTCAGAAGTTTTATTCAAATACAACATTTAGTCTTCAAAATAAAGGCTACATCAGGTAGGAAAAAGACATAAAAATCACTTAAGCTTTTTTCTATTTTTGAATGTATGTTATAAAAAAATCACATGTTTAGGAAAATACTTATTTTATTGTTATGAACATATTTAAAGGCTTTTAGTAAATGTGCACGAACTAAGGATATGAAATGTTCTGACGGAGTTTGCATATTTTTTGTCCATTTTGGCGTTAATTCCTGTATAGATATATTTATAATTTTGTGTGCTTTTTCCATGAATTTTATAATATATATTTTCCAGTCTTTTTGAAAATAAACCGATAAATCATAATTATTTTACTGATCAAATCACATCCGCTATTAATATTCAGTTTGCAGTTTTTATTCTTGTGGTGTAAAATCTCGCTTTCTTGCTTCAAATCACGATTCTTATCAGGAATAATAATGCAAAAACGTACGGTGGGATCTTGAACAGAGTCCCGATAAGTCGATATTATCATACCGTACTAGATGCTCTTCCAGGAATGATCATTCGATTATTAAAATCACTCGATAGTGAATTATTCGATTATGCCATCACTATGTTTTGCCCTTGTACTGGCCTCTTCCTGGCATTTGTGTCTTGAGGTTCAGGATGGAAATTACTGGCTCGATTTTGTCTTTGAAATTGCTCGTCTCAATCGTTTCCGTATCTACGTTCCGGACGAAAATGATTGTTTTTAAATATATTTTGCTGATCTCGGAATGTTTGCGGCTGTTCCCTTTCGCGAAAGTTGGGTCGGGTGTAGGATGTTGATAGGCGTTCGCACATCGCCAGAAACTGTGTCGCCTCGTGTACAGTCTTAATTTGTGGCGAGCAAACGTGCTTTGACGTGTCCGAATCAAAATGTGAACCCAAAATTCGATTTAATGACTCTTCACTGAACGGATGGTCCAGATGCTTATTTTTGTTCACTGATTTTATAAAATATTGTGACAATGTCAACTGCATTCCTTTGAGGAATTTTCCTTCGTACAGTTGTCGGACTACGTCGCTCTGTATTTCCATAGAGCAGAATCGGTTTGAAAATGCCGATTTTATGTCGGAATATGATTCGGTTGCCTCAAACCGTTCCACAATTCTTCTTTCTACAAAACTATTGAAAACTAAAACTTGCATTGCGAGGGAATTCTTTTGGTTTTAAAGTATAATTCTACGTTTATCAAAAGTTCTTTTGGGTTATGATTCGACGTTTTCTTTGAATGGCGCAATGTTTATTTCAACATTTACCACGCTTCCGCATCTCGGAAAATGCGGTACACTTTCCATACTTCGAATTTGTTCACGAACTTCTCTGGTTTGCAAATTTAAGGATTCCCGAATGGATTGGTTCGCTTGCTCGACTCGGGCCTCGATCGCCTTCGTCTGCGTAATTACAATCACTCTAAATTTTTGCTACTTCTTGCCGGATCTCGCTATGTTTCGCAGTTAAACTTCGGTCTATTTCTCGTAATTCAATTTCGCGATCTTTGCGTTTCTATTTCGTTTCGCGCTTCGCTTATGGCACGGCAATTAGTTTCTGCAATTTCGCGAACTTCACTAACTCGACTTCGCACTTCCTCTATTTTTACACCAAACTTTTGGTCTATCTCAGTGCGGAAATCTGAAAATTCTTGGTAGAACATTCCAAACTTTCTATCTAATTTATCGTCAAAATTTTTGTTAGTTTGGTCCAATTTCTCATTAAGTTTTTGCAATAATTGGATTATTTAAACTGTGGATTCTACAGCTATGTTGTGAGCGGACATTGTACTCTGAGATGTGAAGTCACTGTTGGATTGTGTGTGTCCTAAGATTGCGAACTCGTTATTCAGGCTTGGAATTGGCTTTTCCTCGCGTATCTGTTCACTTAAATTGAAATTATCAGGATTCATTCGATCCGCCTGCCTAATCGAAGGTTCATAAATCGTATAGACAAAATCTGCGTATATGCGTTAACAAAATTAACAGCAAAACGAATAAAATTTAACACCAAAAAAATATTACAGTGTTAATTTGGATACGCGTCGCGATCCTTCCACAAGTTTTACAAAACTCCCGAGCATGCACATTAATTATCACATAGAGAAAGAGGAAAGAATGTTATCTCTGCTCTGTTGTGCGAGTTTTTCTGCCCTCGGTGTCTGCGCCAAGTTATGTGACGTGGATTTTTATTATTTATAAAAACATTAAAAGATAGTTATGTTTAGATGGGTGGGCGCCAATAAATATCTACTTTGAAATTTTAACAGTTTTTATACACATAAAAGCAGAGCGAGATTATTGCCATGGTTATTTACTTTACATGCGTCTTTCCAAGTTCTTTGTCGACCGGAAGTCCAGGGTTTTACACAAAGGCAGCTTCCGGGTCAGCATAGCCATAGAGGCAGGCAGCAACCCTCAAATTTTGGTGTAGTTTCGTTGTTGTCCTTGCAGCCAGGCCGCTTCTCCTCCCAGCTCAGAATCGAAGCCAGACAGACAGTCCTTCCCGTCCTCTCACCTCCTACTCTCTTTTCCGAAGGCCTTTTCCGAGGTCCTCTCCACCTCGAACTAACCTCTCTTCAAACGTGATTCGTCTCCTTGCTTTTTCTATTTTCCCCAGGTCCTCCAATGGGGTTGGCGTTCCTACCCTTCCTCTACAAAAACTCCAATTTTGAGACGCAAATATCTTTGAGACAAATATTGCGCCTCTCAAGCTACAAGTTATATTTTTGTTTTTCTTGTCGAGTTTTTCCACGGAATGGTGCCTGCCTTGCGAATACCTCAGGACTGTTCTCTACGAAATTTTACACAAATGCTTCATATTGTTAAATTAATTTATCTGAATAAAACAGAACATACTCAGAAATTTTATACGCGTTACAACGTCAACTAATTAAATTAAAGAGACGGAAGGCTTTTGTGGTTTCCTGGTAGTATATCCCTAACTGATAACTTCTGCAAGGAGTTTCCTGAAGGAGTGGGGAGGTTCAGTCTACTAAAGTTGCCACCTCTTTCTAGGGGTAATTACTTTATTCGCCCTGTTTGTGTAGACCAAGCAGTGAAGCTGAAAATGATTGCAGGCGTGGTGTTGATGCTGGTTGCTGGTTGCCTGGCGTTACCAGAAAGCAGCAACGTTACAGACAAAAGTATTAGTAAACGGGAAGCGAAAGAAAGCTGCTTAAAAACAATCGTCTCCAACAACGGGGACACGACTAAGGTAATTTTGTGCCCTTCACAAGCGACGGAATTCCTTTTCTAGCTTCCCGTGGCTTCAATCAAACCGCCCTCCTAAAGAAGCAACGGACACAATTTCAGGTGTTTTATTGTGATTATCAAATTCAATTGAAGTTTATCGTTTTGAGACACTTGTTACTCCGTGGTTTGCTGTAATTATACATTTATACATTGTCATTTATGTATGTTAAGGAAACGTTGCAAAGAAAGTCTTTGTCATTGACATGGCCCTTTAAGGACGTTTCTTGTAAATATCTAAATTATTCCTAACGGTGATTGCGGTTAACCTTTGTCAAGTCTCATGACATGATCCTGAGTCCTGTAGATACTCAACTGTCTTATCAGATGTATTATAACATGCAGTATCCCGCCCATATTCTAATAGTAACTTTCGTTGAAATATATATGCATATTATTATTATTATTCAGCTGATATTGGGCGTTTCCCGAAGGCAGCTACATTCAAAGTAAGCACAATGAAAAATAAATGAAATAAATTACTCATGAAATTTATATTAAGAAACAATTTTGTACTCTCCTTTGGAATTTTGTCATAACAACAATATTTCCTGAAATCTCGTGCGCTTCTTTTTGCCCTGGATATCAACAAACCTGGAGAAAACATTACAGTCATTTCAATTTTTTTTGTATTATTCTAACACACGGATAACGATGCACGTCAAATATTTGACAATTTCAGTTTACATGTAGTTACCCATGTTTCCGGAAATATTCCTGCTCAGAAAGAGGAATGGACTCGTGCAATGAGGGAGGAGTTATTATTCCACGAAAGCCATGTATCGAACGGCAAACTAGCCACTACTTGTATAAACTATATTTATAAGGAAAACAGTAACTTCAATAAAATTTTTGTGTAACATACGTCTAGAGTTTGGAACAGGAATTGAAATAGCTAAATTAATCAGTACTTCTGTGACGAAGTAAGAAATAGAGTTCTGTGTAATTTGTTTACTTTTTTCAAAATTAAAAATGTAATAAAGTTATTGTTCAATTTCAGATTGTATATTGAATAAAGACCTATTCAGGTTTGATTTTCCGCAGAGAAAGAATTTTTTAAGTATGTCCGAAGAACCAGAGTAATTTCAAAGTAATGTTATAGTCAAACCTAACTGCCGATTTTAATACTGTCAGATAAATATATTTATCAATTATTTCACAATGTTTTAAAAGTTCTCCGAGTCTCCTCTGCAACGTAACATTCGGCCCGTCCTGATACAGAAAACCTTGAGGTTTTGAGCTTTCGCTCATGTACATATATGAACGATTATGCGATCAAAAACTTCTCACGCATTCCATCAAAGTCTCGTGCATTGCTTAATAACTCACTTGCCCTGGCAGAACAGTTCCCAACTCCCTGTTTCCATAGCGTGGATCACGTAAATTCTAAATGACGAAGTAAGTTAAAATTCGTAAGGAGTGGCGCTGGAATATCTGATAAGCGTTACAGTATTTATGTCTTATTTTGTTCTAAGCTATAAATATAACACTTCTCCATTCGGCTGATTACAGTTTTCCTTTGAAATGGATCATCCGGCTGCAAAAGTCACGCGTTGCCAATCTGAATATGGGGAAACAGAATCATGGAAGATCGAACCTCTGGGTTCAGGTAAGTCCAAGTCCACAGAGTTACTTACAATAAATCATTCACAATTGCCTCACAGAACGTGTTCTAAGTTAATAAACTGGTGGTTCTCAATGCATGGAATATTTAGTGAGTAATTTATAAGAGCAACGATGATGCCTGAATACAGAACTGCGCATCACTTAAAAAACTTATTATTATTACTTACTTAGCTGCTATTGGGCATTTGCCCGGTGGCAGCTATATACAAAGAAAACACTAATGCAAAGGGAACACAAGTACAATTACAAAAAGTTTACACTAAGGAAGAATTTTGAAGTGTTGTTTTTATCTGAAAAAGAAAAGAAAGGAGTCACACAAAAATCACTTCACTGCACTTCACTATTATCACTTCACTGATTCTAAAAAAAATACTACTCACTTAAGTTTTCTTAGCCTATTCCTAAACTGATTTACGATACCTGCAAAGTCGTCAGTATTTCTGCAGGAGGCAAGGAATTCCAATCGCGTTTTGACCAATTTACAAATGCAAATTTTCCTATGTCTGTGCGTTGCCCATTTTATTTAATTTTGAACGAGTGGTCATTTTTAGAAATATAATTAGGCGCCGTAAGATGGTTTGTTATTTCTTTCCGAGCTCTGCGGTTCTCCCTTATAGGCTATATATATAGCGCACAACCTCGTATGTTTCCTTCTATTACTGAGACCTTCCTAAATTCTCTTGAGTATTGTTCGCGAATCGACCCCCAAACATTTTTTCAGCCCGTTTTTGTATTTTTCCATTTCGATATGGATCCCAGCACGTTACCCCATATTCGAAAATTGACCTGACCAGCGTTTTGTAAGCAGAAATCTTTGTTTTTCTCGTGCTTTTCCTCAAGACCCTGTTTACAAAGTGAAGCAGCAGCTGCGCCCTCCACCCTTTACCTCGCTCACCTCATTACCCCAATTTAAATCTTTACTAATCGAGATCCCAAGTTACTTACAATTATGATATAAGACTGACGCTATGAATTATGTCACACTGATCTTTTAGAGTGATCAAATTACATGTTTAAAATTCATAGCAGTACATTCGCGTAACGTTACTAAAATTCGTTTTGACCTAGTCTGGTCGTTAATTTTTTAAGATATGGTATATGTTTATTATTTAGTAACAAGCTGGGCTTGTCGATGCCCGGAAAATTATTTAACTCGACAGAAATCCATTTTCTCACGTGACTTAATCAGCATTGTTTACCTTTCCACTCTCTTACTCAATCTAATGAAGAGTTAACTTCATCATAACTACCAGAAAGGGTTAAGATTATTAAAAAGAAAAATCGGGAGAAACACTATCAAACGTTGAAATACAAAGTTTTATTACTTAATAACAAGTTGGGCTCGCCGATGACCGAAAAAGTATTTAATTCGACACAAATCTCTTGGTCTCACGTGACTTAATCAGCGTTGTTTACCTTTCAGTCTCCTACCCAATCAAGTGGAGAGTTAACTTCATCATAACTACCAGAACGGGTTATCATTATTAAAAAGAAAAATCGGGGGAAACTCATTAACTCCACAAAATATTAGCAAAAGTCGGATGTTATTACATGATATATATTTTCGCATAGGGTGTAGTAGTCGTGTTTTACTCCTTCAGTGTTTCTTTCCGGGTTGTAAGGAATACTTGTACAAAACTTTCTGGAAATGACTCCTCGCGTTTAATATATAAACATATAATGTATCATGATAAAATAAAGTTCTAAAAATTATTTGAAAAAGTTATAATTATAGATGGTTTGTGTTGCGTGTAATATAAAACATCGTCGTCGTCGTCTGAGTCGTAAATATTGTACAGGGAGAGCGTTAGACCATCACAATACTTGGACGTAGACTATTGTACAGACAGTTATTTCGTTGCTCACGTAATACCTCAACATAATTCTTATGAGAGAGGATTGTGCAATCTATAAAGTTTAAGCAAGTTTGATTCTATTAAATTCAAAGTCCCGATAGAGAGAATTAAATCTATGAATAGGGTTTCTTTTGGAACGCTGTTATTATTTTATGACCACGCCCCTCGTCTTACCAGAGAACACATCAAATAAATTACCACCCTGATTCACGTGTCTTGTGGTATTCAGTCCTAAGACTTATCTGAAGCAACCTATCTTGCGCAAGCCTTTTCATTTACGCATATCTAGCACACCCACTTCCTTCCTAATCTACTTAGCATATTTCATCTTTGGCCTCCCTCTTCTGCTCTTATCCCACACACCCCCCTCTGGTTTTACAAGACCCTCATGTCTTAAAACATGGCCTAATAATCTATCCCTTCTCTTGGTCAACGATTTCCATATTTATATTGTTCCCTCTTCTCCTATTCAGTTTAGAACATGCTCATAAGTGATTCTATTCACCACATTGTGAAGGCTTCTATTCTCTTACTTTCTGCAACTCCTATCGTCCATGTTTCGCACCCATATCACGCCACACTCCATGTTTCAAGTAGGTACAGCAAAATAAGGCATCCTTTTGTTTTACAGTGTTTCTTTATCTTACAATTTAAGATTTAATTGTAGTCTATATAAACCCCTGTTAAGTCGTCTCTACTTTTAATGCAGATGAATATTGACAAACATTGTACAAAACTGTATACTTAATAATAAAAGGTTTAAAATTAAGAATTAAACATAATTTACATTTACCCCTCATCAGCAATATTAATGACAGCGAGCAGTGAAAAGAAAATGAAGTGATTTATTTAATTAGCATGTTGCGGTCCTAATGTAGACATTAATCAGCTTTATAAGTTAAAATATTAAATTTCGATACAGACATTTCTGAACAAAATAATTAGAAGTCATGTTACTTAAAAGAAAGGCTTCGCTCTTTGCGATCGCAGGACGTCTCTTCAAAGTGTGGTACGACATATTCATAGAGAAATGTCTTGGTCGCCTTTGATTCTGAATGCGAAATAACACAAGCTTGATCCTCCTCAGAGGGAAACTAGTAATGATTGTGACTATAGGACGCGTAAGGGATCTGACTTAGCAGAAAGTATAAACAGAAATGTAAGAAAGTACAATTTGTTTGTGTCAATAATGAATGTTTATTTTTCAGATGATTATGTTCAACCATTAAACATAAATACAGGAGGTAAATGGATCAACGAAGGAAAAGCATTCTCGAAGGTAATCAAAGATTTTGAGAGGAAGATGGATCTGTTAGTGGAAGCAGTTACTGCAAAGTTGGAGGAAAGAATCGAGGAGATCGTACCTGGTAAGTATAAGTCGATTTTACTTTATTCCCCTTTTATTAGTGACGCGTGGTTTGTGTTTGTACTGATGTTATTAAATTTCATTTTATTATATTACTTCATAATTATTAATCAATAATGCTGTTCCGTAGCCTCTCAGGAGTTAAACTCAGTACTAATAGACAAGTCTGAAAGAGAATGATATGACATTAAGCATGCGCATGGCATTTTAATTCCGATTCTGCGATGAAAAAGCGGCCATTAATGGGAATGGATGCTCTTTATATACATACAGGGCGTATATAAAATCGACACCAAAATTTCAGGAAAGGATTCCTCGTATTGGGAGAGGAAAAATTGTTTCATACAACATACCCCCAAAAATGAATAATTACTGACATTTTGGATATTTTATGAGAGTTAGTGCTGACGTTATCTGGACTAAAATGCAATATTATTGCTACAAATGTTACATTAGGAAATCTGTTACTAATAAAATTGATGTCGAACAGAATATGGAAACGATGACATGTCATGGCTGAGTTACTCACCCCTATCTGATGTTTTAATTTTGATTTCAACTAAATAGTTGGAGCTTTACCAACCGATTTAACAAAAATATATTGTTTTGATAATTAGCACATCATTTTTCCAACTTTAAGTTAATTGTTAAATGAATAATTTAATTTAATTAATAAGTGTCATATAATTAATTTTCTGACAAAAATATGCCGTATTTTTTTAAAATTAAGATTAATATTACCATAATTTAATGCCTATATAAAAGGCAGATTAAAAAGTCAAAGTAATAAGACATTAAATTTGGATTCAATTTTAATGAAAATTAATTTTCAAATCTGACGGTTTTTTACACCAGAATATTGTGAACTTATAACCTGATATAGATTATTGGAAATAAGTCTAAGCAAAAAAGTTCATTTTCGGGATATATAAACGCAATAACAATTTTTTTCTAATCAAATGAAATAAATAAATGACCAGACACAGAAGCGACGTTTCGTTACTTATTTTGGGACTTGCTTATGAAAAGTTCAGTTCGCTAACATATCGATTGAAGCTGCCACTGTAGACTGTCAAGTTTGCATTTTATACATTTGGCATTATTTTTTCATCAAAATTTATCATTACAAGAATAAAATGTAAATAAGTTGCCGCAACGCTGATTGAACCAAATAAAGACATTGCATGTATCTGGTTGTTAATTATTTCATTTTATTACTGGAAGAACGAACATTAATTGATTTACTCACTTTTTTGTTAGTTATTACTCAAAATCAAAAAAATGAGAAAATTATGAATGTACAGGACAAATGCCACAACATTGATTCACCACTACTTTTAACTAGGAACATTCACTCCATTGCAGGAAAGGAAGTCTATCACTTCCGTCACTCTTGTTTCTCAAGCTTCCTGGAGCACGATTCATACTGCCTTTATTCCAATCTGTCACACGTAACTTATTCTGCAAGAAAATTTTATATCTACCTACGGTCAGCACCAGTTAAGGGATAAAACTTTAGCGGTTTCCTCTTCCCCGTCTCCGCCCTCTAAAGTGTTGTGCACTACGTCCAGTTTTCAAATTTCACACGTTACTAGATGTCCATATCACATTATCTACTCTTACAACCAGCGATTATGTTGTTTGATGAACTTTTCATTTGTCTTTTACTGCACTCTGCCACTTACTACTCTCTCTGTCCTCTCTCACGTCCGCTGTAGTTTCTTTAAGCAATCCTAGATTCCTGCATGTTGGCCTTCAATTATCTGTCAGTTTTGATGGTCTCAAGCCAACGTGTTGTCTGACAACCCGGACAGTGCTACAAATATCAGGAATTCGTTCTCATCACTCGACCGAAGAACGTAATACTAATTTTTGTGTCAAAACTAAGAATAGTTTTATTATCTTTTAGTGTGAATTGGATAGACCCAAAAATCGAACACTTTTCCTTCTTCTGACAACATATAAATAAAAACTGGAATTTCATCATCACTCTGCATCTTGAGTGATATAATGAGGTTAGGTTAGCATCAGACAGATTATTGCAGTCTCTGCCGGAAACAAGTTGTCCGACGACACTTGGCCTCGCGACGATTTGCTTCAGAAGCTTTTCTGTCGTCAGAAATTGTGACTTGAGGCAAAATGTCCTCGACAGTTTCGTCGGCAGGTCTTATTCCGATTGCTCTTTCCCCAACCTTTGTCAACATATTGGACTTTTTGAATCTGAGGCTCTGTAATTCGTACTTGATTGTGGAGACCATCTTGCGAAGTACTCAGCCGAAATTAATTTATTTGGGACCATTTTACTTTTATCCCTTTAAATAATTCTGTATAAGTAATATTCTCGCTCTGGCAACTGGTCGGCTCGTCGTTGGTCGGAAAACAAGCAGGGGATTGACACAGATCAAGGCGGAGATTGTAAATAACTTCAAAAGCAAAATCAGATCTCAGCCCTTTCGATTTTCGGAGGCTTACTTGTGAAAAAGAAAAAGACTTCCCACGAAAACTACAAAAAGTATAACTGACACCGTAATTTTCAATCTGGTGGTATGATAAAAATAATGGGTAGTAGGAACATTGCCATAACACCGACACCCACATTCGTATATTTTTCTCGAGAACACCTGTAATTCAGTTTTTACTTTCTTTATCGGTTGCTTGATGTGACAGGCTATTTTTCTTGTTTCCAGCGAAAAAAAAGCCGGAGACAAAGATGGTGGTGGGTGGCTACAAGCCGATGTGGAACCTGAGCAACAGGTACAAGATGCACACAGTGGGCATGACGTGGGCTGAGGCGAAGATCACGTGCGAAGAAGAAGGAGCTCATCTGCTCGTCATCAACAGTCCCGAGGAGAGGAGCGTGGTCCCGACGCTCTTCAGCCAGAGTACAGCCATCCGGTGCGCTAACTGGGTAAATTGGGCCTGGATCGGAGTCCACGACTCTTTTGGCGAGAAAGACTTTTGGACCGTTCAGGGTAAGTGTCAGGGCAACGTTTGCCCGGAGTCGTTATTGTAGTAATCACATTTATGGACACGGCAGAAAATATATTTTAGCTAAGTAAATTGTAGAGAAACTCACGGAAGGTTAAATTGGACGTGTCTCTCATTTTAATTGTTATTAACTACAAATCGACACTGGAATTATTTAAATCAAAATAAATTGTGAGACCGGGACGATTAAAGAGGTAGAACGCTGACGTTTCCTCAACCTCACACAGTTGCACTTCTTTGGCTGAAGGAAACCAACGTTCCCAAATGTCTCATTAGGAATTCTCTGTAGCCCCAGCTTTTCTATTCTTTTCCTTTCTGAAAACTCTGTACTCCATATAATGGAATGATTTCCTATTAATAATACTTATATTAGCTGTAAATGAATTCCTCTTTTTGCGGTAGCCTTCCTTGGCGATGCAACCTTACTTTTTATTTATACTATACTTCTAGCATCGCTAGTGATTATACTACCCTAGTAACAGAATTCGTAAACTTCCTTATAAATATTCCCAAACAAACAGCATTAGTTATTCCTCTTATTCCCCATACTAGACTCCATCACCTTAGCTTTCCCTCTATTAATCTTTATATTGAAATCTTTCTCCAGGACATGTCCATGCAAATTATTGTGGTTTTGAAGTCTTCTCCTTACCCCGTAATACCACAATATCATCAGCAATTCTTGCGGTATTTATTTGTTCTTCTTCCATTTGGATTCCCTTTCCACATTCACTTCTAACTTTCTTCGCCGCTTGTTATATACATAAGTTAAAGAGAACGGGCGACAGACTGCATCCTCATTATACAACTTTCTTGATTTCTGCTTTCTTTTCTTGACATTGTAGCGCAGTAGAACCCGGTCTAATTTTTTTCCTATCTATGGAATGTTAAATTGCAGAAATATTTGGGCATGAGCATGTCACCACGGAGAAGGGGTTTTTCTGAGCGCCTACTTGGTGGCGCGGAATCAAAACAAAAAGGCAGCGGTTGACGCTTGGGCTATAAAGCTCAGACACCTCTTCGCCGGTTTCGGAATTTCCTAATCTGCATGGGAATTTGGTGACCGAGTGGCGTGTGTTCCCCAAATGTAACAAGGGAGAATATACATCTCTGCCACCTTCGTGATAGGTGTCGCATAAGTGGGGACGAAGTTTTAAAAGAGGCCGGCGGAGACATTTTGAGGCAGATTGGCCGCAGAGTGGTGGATAGAGGAGATTGGCGGCGAGAGCGGACTGATGGTGGAGAAAGAATTAGACAGATTGGCAGTATAAAGTATGATGTGAGGATTGATAGGTGGAGGAGAGTGTGAGGCGTGTTTGATGATTGGAGGAAGTAGAGTGTAGGGTGAGACATTAACAAGTGGAGGAAGACAGTGTAAATTACGGACTGATCCCTTAGAGGAGGCAGCGGAGAGGTGTACCATGTTTTGATCAGTCGGGGAAGCAGCGAAGAAAGGTTTTAACAACGAGGGAAGAAAGAGGAAAAAGCTGAGCTTTCTCAATTCCGGCAGCACGACTTTGTGCTATTATCTACCGGCCGCTTTAAAGTTCCACAACAAGGAAGTTCCAGTGACATCTACAGCAAGGCGCATATGCAATCAACTCAGGTTCGAGAACGAATAGAAAATCTGCTATACGTGGTCACCCAAACAATAATTATCCCGAGAACTTTAATATAATCCCCTTTTAATTCTTTATTTTTGTACATAATATATACACGCCGGGCCCATTTTAAAATTATTGTGTTTTCAGTTAATAAATGTACATATTAAACTTTAATTATTTAAATTCATTAAATAATTAATATCCCCCTATCATTTACAATATTCAACTCTAATTACTGCTGACTGACATTTGTAGAGGTTATGGATAACTCTTCTTTCTCGATATTTTATTCCTGTCATCTTCAAAATTATTTCCTATAAGCGGCATCTAATTTCTTTCATCATATCTTCAAACCGTTTGCACTTTTCTTGGAGAAAAACCCATTTACATCTCTTGCGTTTTTATATTTACGCCTGTCATACATCATTTTTATTATTAGTCTGACTTATTCTTCCCAGTGTATCGTCGGCTCCTGCAGTCAATTCTTCCTTCGTGTGTGCCATTTCTCTTCTATATTGTTTCTTTCTCCTTTCTCCGTTAATATATTGATTTCGTCTTTGAAACTCTGTAGCACCTCCTGTTGTTTTAATTTTTCTGATTACCATTTTTGTTATAATTCCTTCCTTGAGTTTCTTATTATTTAGTCTCCATTTCATAATCAACAGATTGTGGTCCGAGGTCATTACTGCTCCTGGATAGGTTTTGGAATCCAGCACCAGATTTCTATATCTCTGTCTAACCATTATATAGTCTAATGGGTTCATAATCGATGCAAAATATTACTAACCTGTTTCCCCTTTGATTCCTTTCACCAAGTCCATAGTCCCCAACTACATAACATTCATTTCCCTTTCACCAACCTTTCACTATATTATTCATAATATATTATCCGTTGCCCTACCCTTCTATTCATTACAAGACCTACCCCTGCATTCCCTCTAATTGCTTTTGTGCTTTATATTCGTGAGACCAAAAATCTTGCTTACTTTAACCGAGAGGCTACCATTATTTTGTTATGCATTGACCGTTGCATGTCCGCGGGAAATTAGAACGGCCGTAGTTTCCCCTTCCCTTCAAATGTGCTACAGTGACAACTATTGAACTGTTCCAGCCTTACTTGCGTGTGTCCAACATTGAGTCATTCTTGAATCACTACTTAAGTGTTTCAAGTCGCTAATAGTGAAGCCTGTTGTCTCTCACCATGCTAGTTTTTGTCCGCACCGAAAAATCGGTACCAGCCATATCTAAGTAGTCGTCCCCATTTCGCAACCTGAGCAGACGGTTATATTTCATACACACAAACATACCTACACATTCTTTTTGTCACGCACATAATTCTCAATCGAATAACGCACCTAAACATAACTTATGGGACTTATGGGCCAACTCCTTTTTTTTTAATATTAAGGCTTTCGCATTAAATAATAAACAGCTCTAGATTTTGAACCATCGGTAGGAAAACACGAATTTATATTGCAGCATCAAATGAACTTTATACGAATCTGACTTCCAGGGGAGCGCCTGAGCAACGTCGGATATGCGAACTGGTACCCTGGTCGTCCAGCTCACAGCCCAACAGAGAACTGCGTCACCGTGGACAAGAATGGCGCCATGTACGACAGCCGCTGCGAAGCCACAGCGCCTTTCATCTGCGAAATGTAAACGAAATTATGCTGCCAATTTGAGTAATAAAATGGTATTGCATCACGATGACAACGGTACATTAAAGAAACAAAGTAATTTTTGCGAGCTTATCCCCGCTTAAATACTTACTACTAATTAATAATATTCTCATATAAAAAAGTAAACATGTCTCCTTTATAAAATTACAAATTGAAAAAATAAAAAGCACTATACGTTTCGTTATTTATTTTTTTAATGTTCTTATTTTAATTAATTATTAACATAAATAAAAAGAAAGGAAGTAAATATTTTATTTGACAACATAAACAAATCTAGAAGATATATATATATTTTAGAGAAGAGGCAACAACACATCTTCGGCGTTTAGATCTTTTATACAGTAACATAATTTATCAAACACCATACATTCATTAGCATACGATGGATGTTTTGTTAAGTCTGACCAAAATGTAACATAAATTAGTATTATTCTATAAAACTTACTTTATTTATCGACTTCGCCTATACACGTAGTCCAGCGAGTTTATAATTTTTTCAACCCATCACAAAAAAGTTTAGTCAAACACTGCAAAATACTCCCTCAATTGATGAAAATTTCTTCCCATCAAGTCAAAATTTTGAATTCGGGAACGAGAAGAAACCACTTGCTGCTAGATAAGCTAATAGGGTGGATGAGAAACAAATACAACTCGTACACTTTCACTATTGAGACTGCAGGTGGCACAGGTGCGCAGGTGCCATGGCACATTTTGCTGGTGAAACTTTCTTGAGCGCCAATCTTGGTAGTTTCTCCATCATCACTCGTTTAAAATGATACAATAGAACTGTTTAATAGAACCCATTTCCAAGAAGTGTATGAATATTTTAATTTTAAGAATCCCATAAGACCTAGTGATAATACCAGCTCATTGCTAGAGTCCAGCTGACAAAACGGTCTTCGCCATTGTCATGATAGTTGATAGATTGTTGTGATCGTTTTTTTAGTGATGGATCCAACATTATCGACGGTTACGAATCTGCGAGAAAAGTGATTTGGGCTACACATGAACATTGCTTGAATCTGCGTTGAAATAATTTTCCGTTTCCATTTTTTGTCCCATGCCTGCTTTTACTTGTCCATGATTTCATAGAGAATGAAGTGTAGAAGTTCAGATCAGAGGGCTGAGGCATCGGCTACCTCACTCGCATTTAATCTGATATCCAATCAAACCGAACAACCCTCTTATAACGGTGAAAATGATATGTATTTAAGCTTCTTTCTATTATTACACCACGGGACTCTATTTGGTTTTTTACCTTGAATAGTATCGTTACTTACAGAATATATGAGGAATTTTGACCACTAAAATATTTGTACATTTTGCATCTTCATTGTGTCTCTGAGGTCCGATTCTTCATCTTACGAAACTCACTAGTTTCCCTCCATGGGCTACTTCAGATTCATTAATATAAACACATTATTACAGAAGTAAATGGTCCTCCATACTCGTTTAGACAGGACAGAAAATTAGAAGACTGAAATGAAGTACTCTCTAGCCCTCGTTGTCTAATAGTGTCGGTATTGAAAAGAACAATTATAGATCAAGAAGAAAACATTCACGGGCATTCAATCAAGAGAGATCAAAAGATGGAAGAAGAAAACTTATGCCATGACAGCAACTATATACAGCTAGTTACTGTAATGAGTTAATATAAATTTGGGGTGAAATGTATTTGACTTTCAGTTTCTTTCGTTATCAGTAGTGTGGGGAGGGGGGGGGATTCCCAGATCAGATGTGTTAACGGTAATGTGTATAGAACGAAAGTTTTCCCGGCGTATTTGTTGAATAAAGTATTCTCAGGTTTCCACCCGGGTCAAACATCGATCAAAGCGCTACGTTTCGACGACCGAGAGTCTTGACGTCATCTTCAAGCATACTGTCAAGAAAATAGCAGCGGTGACATCTAACTGGATGTCCTGCCTCCTTTTCTATTAGTATGAGTTCCTTCCTCGTGGAATCTGCCCGGCGATGACTTGTATATATTGACCTATAACATACTAATAATATGTCATTACTAAACGGCATCTTTTGAAATAGTCATTCATCCATAACGTAATTTATTGCCATTAAGGCTATCTAACTATATGATTAAATAAACACACAAGTTCATACAATCATTCATTCAAAAGTACCACTGCTGCTGCTACTTCTTCGCTTTTCGTTACCTGAACGGTTCGGCCGACTCTCTTCCGCTAATATCTGTAAATTAAGGGCTTAGGGGAAATATGTCGGATGTAATGATAAATTCTTAATAAATAGGTATGTAAATAAATAATATTTAAATATCGAATAATTACATACAAGCTGAAAGAGGCTTGTAAACCTAATATAGAATATAAATTAAATTAAAATAACTAAAAGTGTTGATACGTTACAGGAAGATCGACTTACCTCCTAATGAGGGTCTTATCGACCTAGTGATGAGACGAGCTCATTGCTAGAGTCGTGCGTCCTTCGGTAAAACCTCTCGGAGGTTTGCAGGATTCTTTCCCACGGGTTGCCGACTCCTGACAAGCTGCTGAACTACGGCGGGGGCAGGTGGAGAGGTCGGCGGAGACATCGTCTCTCCAGAGCGAAGATCTTTTCCAGGCGGCTGTGGGCTGCGCTGCCCCAGACAGGTCTAGGACGACTCGGCGCAACGACAATTGGGCGCAGCAGTTTTGGCGCAGGCCAGTTCGGCGCGAGGTTGGGCGCGGGGACATTACATGACGATAAACGACAATATCGTCATTTGTTTCAAACATGTTATTTTATACAAATGAACATATGATATTAATATCAATAAATTGTAAAACAGCTTATATATTTAAGAAAAAAGTGATATCAACTTTATTAATAGTAGTTCTTACAGTACGTTTTATTCCTAAATTTTAAAGTTCATCTCATCTTGTACGATTATAATAAAAATTAAAATAAATATTTACAATATAATATGTATAATACAGTTACGTTATAAATGAAAATTTTTTCACGAAAACAAGAAATTAAAATTGATAAAAAAATTTGTTGTGCATGTCGCACAAGCAAAGATACCGAAGTAACAGTTACAAAGAATAACTCATAAGCGTATTGTTAGTTCCAGATTTACAATGGAAAAATTCAACAATGAAATAATTCTGTTTGGGGTAAGTAAATACTTACTTAATATTATCATAAGTTGTGTAATCTAATTATTACCAAGTGAACATGACTAATAATCCTGATGTAATCTTTACTGAATCTGCCAAAGGAACATGACTGAATTATTTCATGAAGTTGAAACGTTATTATCAGACAAATAAATACATAAAATTTGCAACAAATTTAAATCCATTACTTTAATTATTGATCAATTAGAAATTAACTTTAAAAGACTTAAAGAAGAAAATTACGTGGACAGTACCACATTTAACCACTAGTTGTTAACTTCTGATAATATTGCCAGAGCCTATGTTGTAGCTAAAATACATAAACCTAATTTATCTTTCACAATAATCGTTTTTTCTACTACCAGCCCTCTTCATAACATTTTATATATACTTCTCTTAATGCGGAAAATAATTTTACAGTCAAAACGTTTAAGTTTTTTTAACATTGGATGCAGTGTTCTTATTTAATTTTTACCCCATGCATCAATTATACCAAGTTTTTAAAATAGATAGGATAACTACTTTTCCAAATTTACAACAATTATTTTATCAAAAATTCTTATCTTAATAACGGTAAATAACATTAACTATCACGAAATCATTGGTTCTACCTTGGGAATTTTTCTTTGTAGTTATTTCGCGCCAATTATGAGAGATTTGAAAGCCTTATGTATTACATTACATCTAGTAATTTTGAAACCACTGAGATATTTCAAGTATGATGACTTTTTTGTATCATCCTCAGACTACACATAAACCATTTTCTAAATACTTTTAATAATTACAACACTGAAAGATACTTTACAATTGAAATTGAAAAAGATCGCTGTCAATTTCCTTTATGTTTTGGTTATTGTTTCTATCAATCCTTGGCCTCCCTCTTCTGTTCTTACCCCACACAATTACACATAATGCTAATATTACAAGACCCTCGTGTCTTAAAACGCGGCGTATTAATCTATCCCTTCTCTTAGTCAACGTCCTCCATTTTGTTCGATTTTCCCCTATACTGTTTAGAAATTCCTCGTTTGTGATTCGATTAACGCATCTGATTTTTAGCATTCGCCTATAGCACCACATTTCACAGGCTTGTATTCTTTTCCTTTTCCCAACTCTTATAGTCCACGTTTCGCACCCATATAACGCCACGCTCCATACAAACATTTTTAGCAACGACTTCCTAATATTCACACTTATATTACCCGTAAGTAAATCCCTCTTTTTCGCGAAAGCCTTCCTTGCCTGTGCTATATGTCTACTATATTCCTACCATCCCTAGTTATTACGCTTCCCAAGTAGCAGAATTCCATAACATCCCACAAAATATCTCTTCCCAATATAGCACAATTTGTTATTCCACTGTTTCCCATACTACACTCCATTACCATGGTTTTCCCTCTATTAATCTCCATATTGAAGTCTTTCTCCAGGACTACAAATGTTTTTGGTCGTGTTCTCCGTCCAGCGACGCTTTACAACCTGATGGTCGTAAATGTATTTAATACATATTACCTTTGTGCTGACGACTTGGCTGGACTTGTATCTATGTTTATGTTATTTCTGCCTCTTCGCTTCTGCAACATGTTTTAATTCCCTGACTCCGTGAGTAATTTTTCATTTAATATGAAAATTGTATTATGCATAATATATTGTAAATAATTATTTTGTATTTTTAGTTTTATTCACTTTAGATAAGGGTCCAAATTTAGGAACGAAACGTCTTGTACGAACTGCTGTTATTAAACATTATCTTCAATTTTTCTTACTTATAGCTTGTTATACTATTAATGTTTTACAAACTCTCGGGTATTGCAACTGATTAAGTGTTTGGGAATATGTTAAAAAATTTTGATAAATATTAAGTTCTATGTCTTGTAATGTTAAGTGAGTTTCGCGCCGAAACGGCTGCTTTATATCTAGTAATGTTAAGCATACACTATTATTAATCAATTTTTCTTAGTCTCTTTTATTTTCTTACTTTAAAAGTATTAAGGAATACATTTAATAATTTAGATAAATAATTAAGTTATGTTGAGCCGGTATCGCGCCGAAACGGCCGCTTTACGTCTAATAATGTTACGCGAGTTTCGCGCCGAATGGTTTACTGGGGCTACGTATTCCAGGATTGGGCGGATGAGGTAACAACTTCGAGCTAGAACATAAGTAGCTTCTCGTCAAGAAAGCAACAGCAGCGGCGGCGACGTCAACCTGGAGGTTCAACCTACTGTACTTGTGATTGGAGTTCCTTCCTCGGTGGAATCTGATACGCGTTGAAACATACTAACGTCTGTCATTACCAAATGTCGCAAATTTGAAGTAATGGTTTTGCATGACTGTTCATGATGTTGCCAACATAGCATCCTAAACTTAGAAGCATTCTTAACATTCACACATTCATTCGTTTATGCGGCTGCTGAAACTTCCTCTCGCCGTCTTCGGTGCGTCCTTCCTTCTATCTAGAATGGCAAAGGATTGGAAATGGGGTTATATATATATATATATATATATATGGATGATAAATAAGTAAATATATATATAGTTGTATAAATACAAACATATCAGTGAAAACACTGCACTGTATAAATATATATAAATAGCTATATGAATAATATATTAAAATATAAATAATATATTAATATTAATAACAATAACACCGGGATTTATTAATTACAGGAAGATAGGCAAGGGTAGATTGCTGTTTACCTTTTTACCGGGACTTAGCGTCCTGCTCGTTACTGGAATCGTGCGCACTGCGGTAGAATCTCTCCGAGATTCGGAGAAATCGTTCCCACAGGTGTTGGACTCCGGACATTTCCCTTACTATTTGATTGGGGATCGTTGGTGGAGATGGAGAGCTCTCCTAAGGCACCGTCTCTCCATTGCCAAGTGTTTCCTCCGGTGGGTCTCTGCGACGGTTGCCCAAGCCAAGCAGGGACGGCGAACTCCATGATGGGGCGGACGAGGGAGATGTCCGATGCTGATGTTCAGCAATGGAGGACTTGTCTGCTTGCTGTAGCCTAAGATGTCTTGCATGTTACACACATCTTTCTTGGACCGTGTGGATTGTTTGTCAGATGTATATTTTATTACATTCGCAAGCGATACTATAGACTCCGGGCGACCTTAGTCCAACATTGTCTTCGACAGAGCCAACCATATTCTTAATTTTGAACTGCGGAATAAATGCCTCTTTAATTTTAGTCTTGGCCAAATCGCGTCCGATTTTGTTAGTGGAGCTGCCAGCAAAGGGCAGTAACACAAAGTTGACAAATTCTTCTCACCTTTCTCTTTTTTAGATTCAAAGCTCTCTTTATCGGTGTCGCGTTTAATCCGTTTTGAAGGAAAACAGACCCGAGGGGATTAATTTCTTCGGGAAGAATTGTAATGCGTACCACCTACAAACGGGGTGGGGGGGGAAGGCAGTCAGGTATAGAGAACGAGTCGAGTCGGAGAAGGTGTAACTGTTTCCACACCAGAACGCGCCCAGGGCGAAGGGCAATTGCCGCCTACCAGTCAGCGGATGAATATATATATATATATATATATATATAAAGAACCTGCATCCTGTGCCACAAGTTCCGCCACAAAAGGCGATAACTTTCCCCGCGTGTCCTTTTTTGTGCTAATGTTTTTTTAATTGTTTGAATAAATGTTTTGTTAAATAAAATCAATCAATTTAATTACCGCTCCCTTCATAAAAACTAATAGACTGAATAACTGCGTAAAATATAAATAAAACAAGAAGTCAATTACAGTACCCTGGGAAGACCATGTCCATCATGTACAGACATCCCCTGAGGTCCGTTGCAGATGTTGGCGAGTCACGCCAGTCTGATTCCGTTGACTTGCGACGCCCGTCCTTCTACGACGCTCTCTTTAGACCTCCGACGTATTGCGTTTTTCCACTGCAGACCATTAGCAAACAATAAACAGTGGCCATGGCAGAAGTTTAGGTAATCACTAAATTATCGTCACTGACCAACTGTACTTATGCACCTCTAATTGACCTAAAATATTACCCCTAAATATTACCTATGCACAAAACGACGACATTTTATCAAGAACCTAACCTAAAATAATTTTTTTAAATACACTACTACAAACTACGTAGAACAGTAATCCTAATAATATCTTCCGTGTGCTGCTTTTGACCAATCATCTATGTTAAGTTTGCGTTTCTCACGTTACAACAGATTAGAAAATAGTACTGTCATTTCTACCGTAAATGGAATAAAGTTATGCTTGACCATCACATTTAACACTTTTGTTGTGGATAATCCATTTGTTTTGATTTTATTAAGTCTCGCAAAACTCGACAGCTACTTGTTGCTATGCCACTAAACTAAAATCTCCTTCAATCGTCGTCTACTTCTTCAAATTATCCTCTTCCCTTCTAAGCCATCAATAACCGTCATGTCACTCTCAATCGTCTAAACGTCTTTTAACGACTTCCTCCAATCCCCAAATATCGCTACAAAATCAATTTATACAATTTTTACTGTACCTCGTCACCTCCAAATACGACATCGTCACTTAAAACAGCATAACATATGCAAGCGTAGCCTAACTCTTACGCACCATACAACGCAAATTCCGCTCTCAAATGTGACCTGTCTCAACCCCAATGAGTATATATTATTAGCATTCTGTCAAATTTCCCACAACCAACCTTTAAAAAAACTATAGATGGCGTTTTATTCAATATTCCCTTTAATGTATGCAATTTAGAAATAAAATTTAAACTCTACTTTCTACTAATCTTCTCCCGATACGAATGAGCTCCATAAATAAATCAAAACTAGTTTAATTTCTCAAGTATATAACCCTAAGACTAAAATTATAAACCGAGATCAATGTCTATGAAAGTTCTTCAATGTTCCAGCACAGATTTATCCTCACTTTGTTCCTGATCCAGGATAAATTCTAATATAATTAAAATAAATAAACATATTCACACATTTCTAACACTTCCAAGCCTTTAAATAAATTATAATTTCCCCATACACAAACTATAACTTCTTACACTAAGTTAATTTAATTTCTGTTGAAATAAAAGTAAAATCGTTTTTTAATTAATATATCACACAAAAGAAACAAATAGTAATGTAATTCATGGCATTACTGCCACATTTCTCGCACGAGATCAGCTAGAGAAAGGTATCACATCGAGGTCCCACGTTGGATACGCCATTTTATGAGGAGTGTGGTGTTTGGAATAAAATTACAGGGTAGATAATGAAATCAGCCGACCTCCTGTGATCTAGTGGCTAGCGTCGCTGCCTCCCAACCCTGGGCTCCTGGGTTCGAATAGACACGCTGACCACGTGTCACAAAAAAATCGTAATGAGACATATATTTGAAAGACCGCAGTTTACCCGGTATGTTGCTACCTATACAGCGAAACTGCATCGGTTATTTGATGATTTTCGGACGTCTAAGAATGAATGTTAACAATGTTGAGTGCCGCAGTTAAAACAATCAACTTCGATGATGATAATCCCCCTCATAGTTAACAACATACTCTGCAATGCTGCAAATAATTATAATGTAATCTAATGATTGAAAATGTAATGTACTGCCGAATAATAAATAATGTAAAATGCTCAAGACCAATAGTGACCAAAATTTCTTTAGTAATTTCGTTCCGCCTTCGTCTGTCTGTCATGGTGGCTCGTGTCTACCTTGTCTTACGCAGCGTCGCAGGTCAACCAATGAAGGTTAAACAAGTTTCTCTGGATCTTGGGACGTGAAAATGGTCGCTATAATTTCCATTCCTCCGACGGTTTTACCCCTAGCCTTTCCAAGCCCTTGTCCCTTCCTATCCGAGTGTGAACGTGCACTTCACAAGTGTCAAACTCAGGCCTTTGTCCATTTCTTTGGCCTCCTGGACTGCTCTTGACACTCTTCCTTTCAAAAATATTTTCAGCCAATCCTGTAGTAGTACTGGATTCGAGCATCTCGTCTGGCTAAATGTACAATTTCAATTGGATGTTAAAATTAGCCTATCTCGATCATTATTGCTATGCCGTTGACTTGGTAAGCGGTGTAGCCTGCTTCTTAAGATTAGTAAGCTATATACAAAAATTATAAATTAAAATAAATCCTCAATTTATATGACATATATATATATATATATATATATATATATATGTGTGTGTGTGTGTGTGTGTGTAAAAACGCACACCAAAATGAATTAAGTAAAAACTGTAATAATTATAGTTCTCATGTGGTTAAATGAATAGATTAGTCTTTATATGCCAGTTGAAGGCTTATATCAGAACCAATAAATGTTATATTCTAATTAAAGTATAATTAAATGATTTTATGTTGTTCTGGTTAACAACTATTTCGTCGTTTAGGTTAGTTGTCAGAGGATTCTCCTTCATCTCAACCTACATTTACAAAAACACTAGAAAAAAAAACACTTGTGAAATCAGATGGGGTTCCTTTGTTTACTAAGTTTCTAACTACCTGATCCATTGACGAATTGGGAAGGGGGAAAGGTCGGGTAGAAACCGGAGGACCTATGTTTGCCCAAAATGGGCAGAGTCTAGCAAAACGTGCCCAGGGAATTTTAATTTCATTGAGGTAATTTTCGAACATGAGGAGAAATTTAACCTGAATGTGCGGAAGTGAAAATTAGGAAGGCACAAATGGGTGTTTGTCGTAAAGTGGATAGAGACAAACGTTCCTCACCAGGGCGCCAGGAGTCTGCAGCCAGCTCCAGGAAGCAGCCAGGGTGAAGTAGTGAAGTAGGCACATGAACAGAGAATTGCAGTGAACCATCCAGCTGTTATATCCAGGTCCCAGTAAACTCATGTCATTAAACGCTTGGAACGTGTGCCACAGTTTAGGCACAACAGAATCCGCATGCAAATCCTGATTTAAAGAGTTATTGTGTATTTTCAATTATCTTGTTTTCTAAAAATATTTATTTTTACATAATAAAGTACCTGCCTTTGACTGTAAACAGACACATTGAAAACTACTACTTCTAAATACGAACGCATTTTATGACAGCCGTGTATTCTACGTATTAAGGAAGGTAATAGGTGAGTTTTAAATTTTTGTACGTACATTCATTAAATTTTATCATATTGTTTATTTTCGGAGTGCGACAGATTTCTTGATTTTGATACAGAAACAGGCAATTACCTTATAATAACATAGTGAAGGAATTGTAAATGGTGGATGAGGAGGGTAGAGCAAGGTAGCCATGGGTTGACTAAGGCCCCGAACTGCAGTTTAAGGATCCTACGCTTTGAATCACCTAAATGATATGCAGAGAAAACCATAAAAAACCAGCATCAGGTAGGTTAGACTTTTGGGTACTATTTTCACGCCCTTCCGAATGACGGGAGATGAGGGTCGCAGCATCACTTCTCCGTGTCTCCACCAGTTTAGAAGTCAGTTGACCGACTGATCCAATAGGATCAGTCCACAACTCTTAGCGTATGTCGAAGGTGGTCGACCCCAGTACAAACACCTCCTAAAATACATGTAGGTGCCTCGGCATGTTAGACAGTTTTTTTGTAAAATGAGGAAAATAAATTCTATTAATAGCTTTTCGCAATGCGTACGAGAGTGTTTTCATAATCGGATCAGAACTTTCTTTTGCCAATTATAGCAGAATTCTTTTCCTGGTGCTAACTGCGCATCCAGATAAGAGAGACTTGCAGAGCAGTCTGGGAAAAGAAATCATTACATGTAAAGGAATGACTTCAACTTAAATTGGCTTACTCAGAAAAACGATAATTAAATATGTAAACCTTCTAAATGGTTACTCTCTTGGAAACATGGGACAGATATAAGATATCAAAGCCACGATATTTGGTTGTAGTGTTTTTAATAAGGAGAAATTTAAATTTATTTTCATAAATAGGGCATGGAGAATTAATTAAGATGTCAATATCAAATTTATAACAACAAAAGAAAGTTTTATCTTTCTGCTCAGTCAAAATAATATACAAATTCGGAGACAGAGATCAAAATCGGCAGCCTCCAACAATTAGTGTTTCACAACTAAATAACAAGTTATTTGAGCTGGCCATTCGCTACATATACAGAACATATATTGAATTTACGATCTATAAAATGGAAAACAAACTGATTCTTTTTATGAGGGAACGGTGAGCTCAAATACCCTGTTATTTAGATTCGAAACACTAATTTTTGGAGGCCTTTGATCTGTTGTTTCCGTCTCCGCTACCACGGCTCTTTCACGTCTCCTCAACAACACAACTAACCTTATTATATCTCCAACTTAACTCCCATTCAAATCCAAATATAGCCAATGACAATCCATCCTCTACCGCACTGTTCCCAATAACTGGTTAGCGCGTGTTTCGAAAACCGGGAAACATCACACAAGGAATTCTCTCTTCTTGTGTGAAAGATTCGTGGGTGCCTAATATTATGTCGTCTCAGTTCATCCTCCCGGCTATCAGCGACGGCATTTCGTAATCCCTCACAGAACTGCTTCAATAGATATTTCTTCTGCCCGGTCCTGGTACCTGAACTGCAACGACCCACGAGTTCCGGAGCTCGCAAATTTATGTTTCACTAAAATTATTTAATTAAAATAATGAAATAAACTATCCTATTAATTTATTAATCATAGGTACACTACAAAGTAGCCACTCTCTTATATGAGAACGCTGTTCATAAGGCAGAAGTCGGAGAATGTCACTTACCATTGTTTCTTATTTTGACCGTCGCGTCGGAGACAGTATATATTTTTTATTTAAAATTTAGATTCGCGTCATTGGTAACTATACACAGTTACAAAATTGTAAGCAGATAATAAGTAAAGGCAATTGCTTTACATAAAAAGTTCATCCACTAGACTGTCAACAAACACAATACAGGCACTGTCCCCTATACTAGTCCAAAGGGCGTTTACACAGGTGAACACGAAAAAAGAGACAAAATAAATAAAAAGTATTTATACAATAAATTTCTTCTATCAGTAAAGTTTTTTTCCGGAAATAACAAAATACACTTTATCGCTTCAGTTGACTTGTAACATCTTTTTTTCTCGAAAGCCTGAATATTCTCCATGCTCTCATTTGCATGGATTGGACATTCGAAAAGAATATGGTATAAAGTACAAGTTACATGGCATGTTCTTACTCTAGATATCACAACCTGTCTTCTCCTGGTAAGTTCCAAGAGATGCACACTTCTGAAGATTTGGCAGTCATTTGGTGCAATGCCTCCACTCAAAGGATTGTAGTTACTTACTAGCTTATATTTATATCTCGCTCTTATGTAATTGTTGGACATTCCTTGGGATTATTCCTCCGTCTAGCCTCCATGTTTCCTGCGCGGTCTGCCCTGTCATGACCCCTGGACCCCTGATACCCACATGTGCCGGGGTCCAAGCAATGGTAATGGTACAGTTTTTCTCCTTGCGGGAAAGGATATTACCTCTTATGACATTGGTGATGCTTTATCGAGATTCTTATTTTTTTGTGCAGATTAATCGCCTCCCTGGCTTCAGTGATAATTAGATAATTAAACTGAGGTGCCTTCCTACATAATTCTGAAGCGCGTCAATTCAGCCAAGTGAAAAATAGTTTCCGAGTACAAGCTCTTTGCCGTTTCCATCTCCTGCAGAATCACTGCGCTAGCGACGCTATGCAACAGTGAAAATAATTTTAGGATGTAGTTTTATCGCAAGCATGTTTATTTTATTGTTCCAATCGATTTCTTTGGTAGTCATAAATGTACAAGCCTTTCAATTTCCACGGTGTCGGGGTCGTGTTGTGAAGGAATTATGATAACTTTATATTCTCGGCAACTATCAAATGATCCAGAGCTGTATGAAGTGAGGTAGTGTCTTTTGGTGGATTCCTGCCTGTCAACTGTGGTTTTTCTACCAAGCTCCTAATTCTTTCTTATCTGGACACAACCATACCTTTGGTTGTTTTATAATTAAAGGTGAAACAATTTCTTTATAAACAATTTCGTATATCACTTGTAGTTAGTTACCTGACTCCGACCAAAACTTGTGCCGTACTGTCCTGCAAGACTTCCTTTATCATGTCGTCCTCACAACTTGTGCCGCTCCTCGCAGTTCTCATAAAAGATACGACGCCTGACAATACACTTCGACAAAACATAAATATAAATATTTTGTACTCTCCTAAGTTTTGTGACGAACAAGTTTGTAACATTAAGAACATTGTTTGTAAGTGGTACACATATTCTTCCAAACCCGGGGAGAAACACTGTGGGGGTGAGAAACCCCTGCATAAACATGAAATGAAATATTAGTTAACAATACTAGAAAGTTATAAATGGAGATCTCCTACGTCACCGAGGAGACAGAGGGCGACAAGGAAGTCCTCCACATTTAATGGCGTCAAATATACAGACATTAGAAACTTTGAGCTCGTTAAATACAGATTAGGAGACGAAGAAATATCAGTTCATAATTGGGCATGCAAAATTAATTCAGTAGGGAAGAGGAGATGCAATTCTTGAATCTATGTAAATGGAAACGTACAATGAAGGTTAACCTATTACTCACCATACGCTATCAACTAGCGATTGAGACTGGGCTGTCGGACTGTCAGGTAGAAGCCGACGTTTGTCAGACCATCAAGATGGCGGAATATAGCAGAAAATCAACAGTTCCTTCTTTCTTGGGGGGCGGGGGATTAACAGGCTACATGAGTGTGATCCTGAATCAGGCAACTCCCCTTTAATAGCATAGGAAGGGAATTGAAAAGGGGGGATGCTGAAGTTAGAGCAAGGTAGCCAAGGGATGACTAGGGCTCCCAAGCTGTGGTTTAAAGATCCTACCCGCTGATTCACCTAAGGAGATGCAGGAAAAACCCTAGAAAACCAGAATCAGATAGGTCGGGCATTGGGTACTATTCTCACTACCTTCCGAATGACAGGAGACGAGTTTACTGTGGCGTCTCAGCATTCTCTTCTTTCTTGGCGAGTCACGATATTTGAGTATAATGTACTGAATAATCAGATTTACATATTTAACTTGGTGAAAAATCGATGAATTTTAGCAGAAACAGAGCACGCGGCTGGATATCGTGGGGTGTGGTTTGCGTTTTTCAATTCTTGTCTTTCTTCTAAAATTCGTATACATTTTTAACTATAATTCCTTCTATATATAGCCAAGGGTTTCAAACCGTCCCTTCCCACGAACGTTGTATTTCATAGTTTTCAAGAATGTATATGCCACCTTTTACAATAATTTTCCCATGCTTTTAAATCTATATATAGAATATAGAAACATACATACAAACAAAAACACATTCACCCTTATTTATTTCCAGTGAATACACAGATCTGGGGATTCAAATTATTGTTGTTCCTCTATCATCGTTGAATATTTCTCTGTTGCTCTATGGCAGGCTTAGTCAAAATTTTCTCTCTGTGTTGGTTGAACCTGTATCTGATAGACACTTTCAAGAAAGTGAGAAAGCGGAAAAGGAGAAAAAGGCGGAACTATTTCTCCCCGTGTAATAGACGAGACAGAAAAGTTGGTAGAGTTCCAAGGAGCACCGAATCCTCTAAATTTAAGTAATTATTTGGATTAATATCTTAAAAATTGCAAGATATACGGATAATTTTCCTTTACATAACTTATTAATACATTATTCCTCGGCTGAGGAAATATGATCCGTCATTACGTAAAGATTACAAAATCATTTTGTCCAACAATAGATCTACTAGGAATACAGCGTAATAATATTAATAATAAAATATTTAAACGTTACTAAATGTCTGAATACAAATTAAACACGCACGAGGTATAATAATTATACACATAATTAAATATCATAAATCACTAATTCTGAATTTACACACCATGGGAGACTAAGTAAGAGAGAAGCAGGATCAGAAACGACGGACAAGTCACTTCACGGAACTGAACGGAGAAGAATTGAAACAGGTGCTAGATCACAATTCCACCGTTATTAAATTTATGAAGATTTGTGGTGTGTGTTGATTAAGCACGTTCACTGCGTTTGTGTTTGAATTTTATGCGTAAATTTAAAGGTGACACTGAAATAAGGATGGTTAAAATTATTTGTCATGGAACTGATTATTGCTTCACAGGAAACAAACAAAATATTCTGCTTCACATTATTAATAGAGAGTACATATGCCACTGACGTCAACTAATTAAATTAAACAGACGGAATTCTGGGAAGTCACGAGTGCTTTCCTCGTAGAATTCTCCAAACTGATAACTTTTGCAAGGAGTTTCGTGATGGAGTGGGGAGTTGTGCCTATTAATGATGCCATCTCTTCCTCGGGGGAATAAGTTTATTATCGCTGTTTGTGTAGACCAAGCAGTGAAGCTGACAATGATTGCAGGCGTGGTTTTGATGATGGTTGCTGGTTGCCTGGCGTTACCAGAAAGCAGCAACGTTACGGAGATAATAGGTATTCGTAAACGAGAAGCTGATGATTGGAATGAAAACTGCTTAAAAACCATCATCTCCAACAACGGGGACACGACTAAGGTAATGTTGTGCCCTTCACAAGCGACGGAATTCCTTTTCTAGCTTCCCGTGGCTTCAATCAAACCGTCCTCCTAAAGAAGCAACGGACTCAATTTCAGGTGTTTTTTTCTGATTATCAAATTCAATTGAAGTTTATCATTTTGAGACACTTGTTACTCCGTGCTTTGCTGTAATTAATCTTTTCATTGAAACATTCTTAATTTTGTAATGGTAAGGAATCGTTGCAAAAAAAGTCCTTGTCATTGACATGAACTTGGATGGACGCTTCTTTTTTATATTTAAATTATATATGATTCCTTAATTTCGTAACGGTGATTGCAGTTAACTAACTCTCTTTGTCAAGTCTCATGACATGATCCTGAGACCTGTAGATACTCAACTCTCTTATCAGACGTATTATCACATGCAGTATCCCGCCCATATTCCAATCATAACCCTCGCTGAAAAATATCTGCATATTATTAATTAGCTGCTAATGGTCTTTGCTCGGAGGCAGCTACATTCAAAGTAAGTACGATAAAATAGAAATATAAAAGTTAAATCGATTAACGTCTGGTATTAAATAACAAATTAAATAATTTCTGACCGATTTTTACAGACCGTTTTTATTTTTTATTTAAGGACGTTTAGGCGCATATTCACTTTGGTAAAAAGAAATTACGGGTTACAACGATTTTTTGTAGGTTTTGATAATTGTATTATAACAATAATTTGATTTAAGAATACGCTAATATGTAAATATCGGTCGGAGATTATTTAATGTTAGAAATATAATAAATTACTAATGAAATTTATATTATGGAACAATTTTATACTGTCTTATTTAATTTTGATCAGAAAAAAAGAGAATCCACTTGAAATTCACTTCACTATTTTTAAGCTATATTTAGAGAATAATATAGCACTTTATGAAATGTGTATATGCGTAAATGCTTTCTTTAATTTACGAAGCTTACCCCTAAAGGAATGAATACTACTAGGAAAGGGCAGTATTTCTGTTGCCAAGGATTTCCAAACGCGTATTGATTAAGTGTGCACTTTCCTTTATCTTTTATTTTTATTACAATCAGCTTTACAGATATAAGTCGGCGCCAAAAGATGATTTATTCATTTCCTGGCTGGTTCACCCGTATAACCTTTATATATTGCGTATAAACTAGCTAGTTTTCTCTTATTACTAATACCTTCGAAATGCTCAAGAGGATTTATCGCGAATTTTTTTCAGTACTTTTATGTAATTTTTTACAACTGTACTGTGTTCTGTGTGGATCCCAACATGTTACCCAAGATTTTTGCAAGCAAAAATCTTGGTTTTTGTGGTGCTTCTCCTCAGGATCCTGTTTCCAAAGCTCACTTGTTTACTAAGCGTGATGTGATCCCAATATATTTGCAATCCGTAACTACTTCCACCTTTCATGCCGAAGTGGAGGAATATTTTGTCTTTTTCGTAAAACGATTACCTTATTCATCTTTGCATTTATTTGTAACTGGCCATTGGTAAATGTTGTCTAAGTCAGCATGAAGGATCTGTCCATCCTCCACGTTCACCTTGCCCCTATAATCCGTGCAGACACTTAAATCTGTGATTTTATAGCGATTGTTAAGTCAAAGAACATAAGTGGACTGATCACACTTCCTTGCGGACCTCTGACGTGATTTTAAAAGAGTCGGATAATTTGTTATTCACGCTAATTCAAAGTGAATGGTCTGCTAAAAATTCCCGAATCCACTTCACTACCCGAAAATCTATAACTAGTCTTTTTCACTTACTAATTCCGTCCGAGTTTGATCCTTTACTGATCTTTGATCCAGCTTTCCTCATTCCAATAAATATCGTCCCTTTTCTGCAATTTAATCTTACTCCTACAAGATCTCCATTTCCTATCTGATTTGCTTTACAACTTATTACACTCTTCTCTTTTTCGGGCAGAAATCGAGAAACAAGAACCTGTGGCGATGAATCGAACAGAACGTTTCGATGTAAGATTGTCTGACACAGTTTTCTTTGGCGCAGAGAATTGCTCCAGTTTTTGCTTAAAAGCCGTCCTTGGTGTGCTCTTTTTTACACTAGCTATCGACAAACCTGGAGAAATAATTACAGTCATTTCAAAATTTGTTTCTGTAATTGTAACATATGGATAACGATGTACGTCAAATATTTGGCAATTTCAGTGACCCATGTTGATGCAATAAATTCCTGCACAGTAAGAAGAACGGGCTCGTGCAACGTAATATTTCAACGACGAAGTCATGTATCGAACGGCAAACTAGCCACTACTTATATAAACTGTATTTATGAGGAAAGCAGTAACTTTCACTAAATAATTTATATAACATTCTCTAGAGTAAAGAGTCTGGAGTAAACAAAATTATAAGAATGATCTAATAAGCGATACAGTACTATGTCCTATATTTTTTAAACTATAAATGTAATACTTCTTCATTCGTCTGATTACAGTTTTCCTTTGAACTAAATCATCCGGCTGCAAAAGTCACGCGTTGCGAATCTGAATATGGGGAAACAGAATCATGGACCATCGAACCTCTTGAATCAGGTAAGTCCAAGTCCACAGAGTTACTTAAAGTAAATCATTCATTATAGCCTCACAGAACGTTTTTTAATCTTATTTTTCATGTGGCTCTGAATGCATGGAATATTTAGTAAGTATTTTCTAAGAGCAACGATGATGCCTGAATACACAACCGTCAACAGCTGCGCTTCACTAAACAAACTTATAAGATTGACGCTATGAATTACGTCACACTGATCTTTTAGAGTGATCAAATTACATATTTAAAATTCATCGCAGTAAATTTGCGTAACGTTACTAAAATCCTTTTGACCTAGTATGATTGTTAATTTTTAAGATATGGTATATGTTTATTATTTAATAGGTAAAAATTTATGACCGATTTCAGCCTGTTTTTTTATTTATGACAATTTACAAAAAGGAAATAACACGTTTCGTTACGTATTTGTATCTTCTTCAGGCTATTAACCAAATAATCAATACTTGAATTGTCACAATTTAAATACCACAATATTTATGCACCGAAACGTTGTGCTCTTTGGAAATTGTTATAAATAAAGAATAAAGTCTGAAATCGGTCGTAAATGTTTACCTATTATTACAAAATCAAACATTAAAATACAACGTTTTATTACTTAATAACAGGCTGAGCTCACGAATGCCCGGAAAAGTATTTAATTCGACACAAATGTCTTGGTCTCACGTGACTTAATCAGCGTTGTTTACCTTTTCAGTCTTCTCCTATTCTGTTTAGAACTTCCTCATGATTCTATTCACCACATTGTAAAGGCTTCTATTCTTTTACTTTCTGCAACTTCTATCGTCCACGTTTCGTTCCCATATCACGCCACACTCCATGTTTCACGTAGGTACAGCAAAATAAAGGCATACTTTTGTTTAACAGTGTATCTTTATCTTACAATGTAACATTTAAATGTAGTCTAATAAACCCCTGTTAAGTCGTCTCTACTTTTACTTCAGATGAATATTGACACACATTGTACAAAACTGTATACTTAATCATAAAACGTTTAAAATTAAGAATTAGACATAATTTACATTTACCACTCATCAGAAATATTAGTGACAGCGAACAGTGAAAAGAAAATGAAGTGGTTTATTTAATTTAGCATGTTGCGGTCCTAATGTAGACCTTCATCAGCTTTACAAATGAAAATATTAAATTGTGATGGTTAAAGTATATAAATATATGTTACCTAAAATACGAGAAACGGACCGTATTACTGTATCTGATGATACATTCCAGCTCAAAATTCAACTAAATCGTTCAGCAAGTGAGCTATATATACCTCCGGCGCTCACTCGGCTAATGATCTAGATGGGAAATGAAGAAATCAGAATAGGAAAACGGTAACGTGAGGGTTCGGGTTGAAGCGAATGAACCTAGGCGTAGTGGTTGATGTGTCACCGCACTCCAGTCAATTAAAAGTGGAATGAAGAAGAAACAAAGGTTTAATGAAAAAGATAAAGGTCACATAGGCTGGCGTATAGCACCAGGAGCCACCGACCCGCTTGATGGTAGATCAGTTTCTCTCGTCGCCAACAGCTCTGCACAGGGGGAGCCATTCAACCCTTCCACCTGATGAGAATGTTTCCTCCAATCAGAGCTGTGGGCTAACGGAATATTTTGAGCTCCGAGCTCAGGGGAGCGCAGGCTGAACGACTTTAAGCCTGCGGAATCCGGAACATACAATTCACATGAATAACTCTCTGACCACGTATGGGTCCCTGAACCCGGATGATTCTAAATGGCCCTAAGAAATTATTATATAACCCTGACTTAGCAGAAAGTAAACCCAGTATTATAAGAAAGTAATTTTAATTTTGTGTCAATAATGAGTATTTATTTTTCAGATAATTATGATCAACGATCAAATATAAATACAGGCAGTAAATGGATAAATGAAGGAAAAGCATTGTCGAAGGTAATAAAACAATTTGAGAGGAAGATGGATCTGTTAGTAGAAACCGTTACTACAAGGTTGGAGGAAAGAATCGAGGAGATCGTACCTGGTAAGTATATGTAGATTTTACTTTCTTCCCTCAAGATTTCGGAGGCTTACTAGTGAAAAAAGATAACTGACACTATAAAGTACAATCCATTTGTATGATAAAGATATAAGAGGGGGGACATTGCCATAACACCGACACCCACCATAGTATATTTTTCTCGAGAACACCTGTAATTCAGTTTTTACTTTCTTTATCGGGTGCTTGTTGTGACAGGCTGCTTGCTTGTTTCCAGCGAAAAAAAAGCCGGAGACAAAGATGGTGGTGGGTGGCTACAAGCCGATGTGGAACCTGAGCAACAGGTACAAGATGCACACAGTGGGCATGACGTGGGCTGAGGCGAAGATCACGTGCGAAGAAGAAGGAGCTCATCTGCTCGTCATCAACAGTCCCGAGGAGAGGAGCGTGGTCCCGACGCTCTTCAGCCAGAGTCCAGCCATCCGGTGCGCTAACTGGGTAAATTGGGCCTGGATCGGAGTCCACGATAATCATGGCGAGAAAGACTTTTGGACCGTACAGGGTAAGTGTCAGGGCAACGTTTGCCCGGAGTAGTTATTCTAGTAATCACATTTATGGACACGGCAGAAAATATATTTTAGCAAAGTAAATTGTAGAGAAACTCACGGAAGGTTGAATTGGACGTGTCTCTCATTTTAATTGCTACTAATTACAAATCGACAATGGAATTAATTAAATCAGGGTAACGTTTGCCAAGAGTCGTTATTCTAGTATTCACATTTATGGACACGGCAGAAAATATATTTTAGCAAAGTAAATTTTAGCTAAACTCACAGAAAGTTGAATTGGGCGTGTTTCCTATTACAATTGGTACAATTTCGATGAAGTGTTCGAGCGCTACAGCATACTTTTTAGGGACAGTGACAACTATTGAAGCTTTTCAATCCTTACTTTCGTGTGTCCAACATTGAGCCAGTCTTGGATCACTACCCAAGTGTTTCAAGTCGTTAATAGTGAGGCCTGTTGTCTCTCACCATGTTAGTTTTTGTCCGCTCCGGTAAAACAGTACCACTCATCTGGGTAGTCGTCCCCACTTCACAACCTGAACAGACGTCACGCTTATATTTCATACAAACCAACATACCCACACATTATTTTTTGCTACGCACATAATTCTTAATCGAATAACGCAAAACGAGTTACCAAAACATATATTCAGGACGTATGGGCCAATTACTTTTTTTTATTATTATCAAGGCTTTCGCATTTAGCTCTTGTTTCTGAACCGTGAAGACGCAGGAAAACATGCAATTCTACTGCAGCATCAAATGTACTTTTAACATACTACTGACCTGTATGAATCTGACTTCTAGGGGAGCGCCTGAGCAACATTGGATATGCGAACTGGTACCCTGGTCGTCCAGCTTACAGCACCGCAGAGAACTGCGTCACCGTGGACAAGAATGGCGCCATGTACGACAGCCGCTGCGGAGCCACAGCGCCTTTCATCTGCGAAATGTAAACGAAATTATGCTGCAATTTGTGTAATAAAATGGTATTGCATCACGATGACAACGGTACATTAGAGAAACAAAGTAATTTTTGCGAGCTTATCCCCGCTTAAGCACGTTACATTTCAGTATTCTATTTTGTTTCTTTAAAAAGTACTGAATTTTAATTAATGAATAAACCAAATAAAAAGAAAAGAAACAAATCTGTTATTTGAAAATATAATTATCTGGGTCAACATAAACAAATCGTGAAGATCATTACATTCATTAGCATACGTGGGATGTTTTGTTACGTCTGAGAAAAATGTAAGAAAAATAAATATTATTTTTTAGTAACTTACTTTATTTTTCGACTTAGTCTCTTTTGTTGACTATACATTTGGTCCACCAGTTATAATTTTTTCAACCCATCACAAAAAAAGTTTTGTCACACTGCAAAATACGTCATGGTCTCGATCACTTCCTCAATTGTTGAAAATTTCTTCTCAAGTCAAATTTTCAAGTTCAGGAACAAGAATAAATCACTCACTTGGTGCTATGTAAGATGAATAGGTTGGGTGAGAAACAAATACAACTCGTACACTCTCACCATTGAGACTGTAGCTGTCTGTGTGCGATGGCGCCTTGTCCGGGGGAACTTTCTTGGTCGTTTCTCCATCATCGCTCGTTTCAAATGATTCGATAGAACCGATTAATAGAACCCAATTATGGTTGTGCCCTTTTACAAGAAGTCTATGAATATTTTAATCTTATGAATCCAATAAGACAGTGGCTATCACCTTTCCAGCTGACAAAACGGTCTTCGCCATAGTCATGATAGTTAGTGATGGATCCAACATTATCGACGGTTACGAATCTGCGAGGAAAGTGTTTTGTGCTACACATAAACATTGCTTGAGTATACGTTGAAATAATTTTCTGTTTTGTCCCATGCCTACTTCTACTTGTCCATGATTTCGTAGAGGATGAAGTGTAGAAGCTCTGATCAGAAGGCTGGGGTATCGACTACCTCACTCACATTTAATCTGATATCCAGGCAAACCGAACAACCCTCTTATAAACGGTGAAAATGATAATGTGTTTAACATTATTTCTATCATTGCACTATGAGAATCTAATTGGGTTATTACAATGAATAGTATCTTTACTTACAGAATATATTAGGAATTTTAATCATCAAAATATTTGTACATTTTGCATCTTTATTGGCTGAAATGGTCTCTGAGGTCCGATACTTCAAATAACGAAACTCACTAGTTTCGCACTACTTCTTCCCATCAGATTGTATTTGAAAAGATAGTTTTTATGTTTATATATTTTTATTTTATAATAAAGATTAGACACATTAACTTTCATTATTCCGGAAGTAAATGGTCCTCACGTTTAGACAATATAGAAAATTAGAAGAATAAAATGAAACACTCCCTAGTCCTCGTTTTCTAATAGTGTCGGTGTTGAGAAGAACAATTAAATATCAATATTGTCCAGGAAGAAAAGATTCACGGGCATTCAGTCAAGGGAGATGAAAAGATGGAAGAAGAAAACTTATGCCATGACAGAAACTATATACAGCTAGGTACTGTATTGAGTTAATATAAATTTGTGTGAGAAATGTATTTTACTTTCAGTTTCTTTCGACAGCAGTAGATTAGTCCAGCGTGTCAGATAAGGGGGGATACCCAGAGCACAGGTGTGCTAACGGTAATGTGTTGAATAAAGTATTTTCCGTTTCCACCCGGGTCAAACAGCGATCAAACGCTACGTTTCGACGGCCGAGAATCTTGCCGTCATCCTCAAGCATACTGTCAAGAAAATAGCAGCGGTGACATCTAACTGGAGGTCCTGCCTCCTCTTGTATTAGACGGAGTTCTAGTCTATTTGTGGAGGAAATCACGTAGTATTCAAACATTTAGTTCTCGATCCCCACGAGGGCGTTGCTATGGAATATTCCAGGACATCTACGTACGTGCCGAATTCAAACCCTGAGGATTAGAGGCGGCATGTAGACGCCATGTCCAGCTCCCAATCCTCGCTAACTTTAGATTAAGAATTTAAGAAGTATCAAATATCGCACAACAGTACAAGGTATATAAGAGTAATTAAGGACAATGTGACTTTGTAAAATCAATTAGAATAAGAGAGCAGTTAAACTACATTAAATTGTGAGCTGCTGTTGTTGTAAAACAAAATCAACAACTGTAATTGTATTTATGATGTTTTTCTCTTTAGTCTGACTTGTTTTCTCAGCGTTTTGTGGTAGTTAAAGATATTTTTATATTATTGATATACATGAAAAATAAATACATCATATTTCGGTCAGTACTCTTCATCCAGCATCTTCATCGGGAAAATCTACGTTCTCAATCAACCTGATAGTTAACATACTCAGCAATGCTGCAGATTCTATGCCCTGCAAATAATTATAATGTAATTAAATGATTGAAACTGTAATGTACTGCCGAATAATGAATAATGTAAAATGCTCAAGTAATCATGACGAATAGTGCACAAATTTTTTTCGGCTCAGTCTTGGTCCACCTTCGTCTATCTGTCTTGTCTTACGTAGCGTTGCAGGTCAGCCGAAGATAGTTGTAGAAGTTTCTCTGGATCTTGGGTCGGGAAAATGGTAGCAATTATTTTCATTTCCTCAGACGATTTTACTTCTTGCCTTTCCAAGTCTCTGTCCTTTCCTGCTTATTGTTCCAAGGAAACCTAATTTTGTACTATTCGAGTCCGCACGTGTTATTTACAAGTGCCAAACTCAGGCTTTTGTCACTTTTTTGGTCTCCTGGACTGCTCTAGTCACTTTTGCTTTCAAAAATATTTTCAGTCAATCCTGTAGTAATACTGGATTCCAGCATCTCGTCTGGCTATATGTATTAAATTAGCCAATCGTAATCATTATTGCTATGCCGTTGGTTTGTAAGCAGCATAGCCCGCTTCTTAAGATTTGTACGCTATATATACAAAACTAATAAATTAAAAACCTCAATGAACAATTATGATGTCGAAAATTGTCTTTCTTATATATTGTAACATTCACGGGGAGGGGTAATTAAATAATTCACTTAATGATCAAATTTATAATAAATATATTACAAAACAAATTTACAATAAATACATGTGTCTTAATCTCAGGGGTCATAAGGGCCTCTGGGAAGTGAAGCCCGCTGATACTAAAAAGAAAGAACAAAATATAGAATTCGATTTGTAATTAAAAGAAGAAGAATAAAAAATTAGCATATCAATATATCCTTTTTCTACACACCCCATACAATTGTGTTCCACACTTTCACCTCTATCTGCCATTAAAACCATTAAAAATATTCCTTCTGGCCGTTGCTTTGATCTTTCTTCGTCACCGCATGTAACGGCCTTCGAAGTCACACGTCGCACTGTAACTCTGCTAACTTCTGAAAACAGACTTCAAACAAGTGACGTCTTTACTGCACTCTCTCGAATATACGTGCGAGTGGTCCTCTCTCTACCGTCTCTCCGAAAACACAACTTAATTTGCGGGCTTCCACCGATCACCGCTCTCAATACACCAGTTTACTTCTCAGTTTCCACCGACTTTCAAATGTACGTGTTATTAGTTCCAAATCGACCACCACACTCAATGTACATGCTACCGCTTCGCTCTCTCTGGTCAAACGGCAAAACACGTCTTGGCACACGCCCTCGCTTTAACCAAATTCCATGTCCGCACTCTCAAGGAGAACACCTTCAAGTTCTTTCATGCCTTCGCCATGATACCTCGGTCACCTGATCCAATCCACCAATCGTAACCGCGTAACAGTGGCCATCTGCAGAACCCCGTCACGTGATTCAGTCGTGCAACCTAGCAACAACACATACTGTCTGTGTTGCTTGCATGCTATAAAAACGCTCTCAAACGTTCAATTGTAGCCATCTTTCACTGTTGACAATAACTTTAACTAACTAACTAATTAGATTAACTATAACAAAATTAAACTATAATATTAGCAGCCTTATTTAACAAAATAGGGTATCTGGGCTTTCATCACTATATATAAATATTATGACATCCTTAGGGTCTTTCACGACCCTCGTAATTTTACCCGAAACTAACCAGCCGATAGGCTCCCAGGATCGCCAATTGAAACCTGCAAGGTGCACCTCAAAAGTAAGCAATCAGTCCAAGCGAGATAAAATAAAAGGAATGAAAGGAATTTTTCAAGTGAAAACATAATTTAAAAAAAAGTAATTTACATGTGTATTATCGTACAATAGTAAATATTTACAATATAGTATTTCAAGGCGTCACAAGGCCTCGATATAACAAAAGAAATTTAAAAAAATATAAAGACTGCAGAGCTTGCAAATTATACACATAAAATACGACGGCAAAATTATTATGTCTACATTTAAAACACGAATGAATCACAATATCGTACGATACTTTCGTATAATCTGACGGTTAATGCGAACACAGACGCAACTTTATTAAGCAGCCGTTTAGCAAGGATCAGCTATTTATGGTGCAAAGATTTGTTCTGGAAGTAGCAAATCTTTAAGTACATATTACAAAAAATAAAAATAAAGAGCTCAATCGCTATAAAACATTTAGTTCTCATGCACAAACATAACAGTTGAGAACTAAGTAGAAACGAGTATTTACAGATATAGAGACAAAACACATTTCAACAAGGGGCGAAAGACTGTGTGAATCGGTCTTTTGTAGAAGGACACAAAATATAAAATGCAATGTTAATCTGATCGTGCAACATGCATTCACTTGAATTACAGTTAGTATGCAGGCAATGTCAATAGATAGGATAGACTACATCTGGTTATGAGTCTTGGAATCCAGATGGCGTCATTCATTTCCCTCCGCGTCGCGTTGACGAAGCGGGCAGCGGTTCGATTCCCGTTCAAGACGAATGTACGTCACCAACACGTCCTCAGGATCTGGAACTGCGTCTCTGAAACGCCGCTCGGCAAAGGACCAAATGTGCGACAGACAGGAGAATTTGAGATGATACTGACTACGGACTAAGGAAGAAGGTCGCAGTGTAGTAAACCGCGTTTCTCCACCGTCGGTCCAAGATGTCTCCGGCTTTCGGTCCACACCGTTTCACGTGCGACGCCCGACGCCCGACGCCCGACGCCCGACTCCCCTACCTCTCTTATCTTTCTTTCTTTTTTCTTGAAAAAAGAAAGAAAGTCGTGACATCGCGCGTCATAGAGTAAATGAGGCACACGGAAAAACGCTTTTTAACGAGATATGAATGCACCGATTGAAAATTAATATTATTTATAATTTCCTTGGCCAGGGTGAAGTAGTGAAGTAGGCACATGAACGGAGAATTGCAGTGAACCAGCCAGCTGTTATATCATGGTCGGAGTAAATTCATACCATTAAACACCTGGAACGTGTACCACAGTTTAGCCACCACCGAAACGTCACGTAAATCCTGATTTAAAGAGGTCTTGTATATTATCAATTATCTCGTTTTCTAAAAAATTATTTTGATTATATAAAGTACCTTCCTTTGACTGTAAACAGTCACATTCAAAACTACTACTTAGAAATACGAACGCACTTTATAACGACCGTGTATTATCGCATTAAGGAAGGTAATAGGAGCGGGGCAGGTTTCATGAGTTTGATACTAAAACAAGAAATTACCTTTTTATAGCACAGGAAAGGAATTGTAAATGGTGGATGAGGATGAGCCTACCCGGTGTATCGCCTAAAGGAGATGCAGAGAACCTGCATCAGGTAGGTTAGGCTTATAAGTACTATTTTCACGTCGTTCCGAATGACTGGAGATCAGTTTCCCGTGGGGTCGCAGCATTCACTTCTCCGTCTCTACACCAGTTTAGAAGGCAGTTGGCCAACTGATCTAATGGGATCAGTGCACAACTCTTAGCTTATGGCGAAAGTATTCGACCCCAGTACAAACACCTCCTAAAATGCATGAGAGAAATTCTTTTAATCATATGCCAATTGTAACAGAATTTTTTTCCTGGTGCTAACTGCGCATCCAGAAGCGGGGTTACCAGGGCCACGTGATAAGAGAGACTTGCAGAGCAGTCAGGGAAAAGAAATCATTACATGTAAAGGAATGACTTCAACTTAAAAAGGCTTACTCAGAAAAACGATAATGCAATTTGTAAATCGTCTAAATGGCTACTCTCATGGAAACGTGGGAGGAATATAGGATATCGAAACCACGAAAGTAAGTTGTGATGTTATTAAAAAGGGAAAATTTAAATGTATTTAAAAACAAAGAAAGGTGAATAAATGAAGAAGTTAATTTCAATTTCATAACAACAAAAGAAAATTTTGTATTCTTTGTCAAAAGAATACAAATATTCGGAGACAGAGATCAAATGCAACGGCCTCCACCAATTAGTGTTTCATAACTGTATGAAGTCGGGTAGTGTCTTTCGGAGGATCCCTGCCTGTCCATTGCGGTTTTTCTACCAAACTCCTAATTCTTTCTTATCTGGACCCAACCATACCTTTGGTTGTTTTCTAATTAAAGATGAAGCAATTTCTTTATAAACAATTTCGTATATCACTTGTAGTTAGTTACCTGACTCCGACCAAAACTTGTGCCGTACTGTCCTGCAAGACTCCCCTTTATCATGTCGTCCTCACAACTTGTGCCGCTCCTCGCTCCGCAGTTCTCATAAAAGATACGACGCCTGACAATACGCTTCGACAAAACATAAATATAAATATTTTGTACTCTCCTAAGTTTTTTGAGGAACAAGCTTGTAACATTAAGAACATTGTTTGTAAGTAGTACACACATTCTTCCAAACCCGGGGAGAAACACTGTGGGGGTGAGAAACCCCTGCATAAACGTGGAATGAAGTTTTAGTTAACAATACTAGAAAGTTATAAATGGAGATCTCCTACCGACGAGTCAGAGGGCGACAAGGAAGTCCTCCACATTTAATGGCGTCAAATATACAAACATTAGAAACTTTGAGCTCGTTAAATACAGATGAGGAGACGAAGAAATATCAGTTCGTAAATGGGCATTAAATTTTACATCAAATAAAACTTAATTCAGTTGGGAAGAGGAGATGCAGATCTTTTATCTATGTAAATGGAAACGTACAATGAAGGTTAACCTATTACTCACCATACGCTATCAAGCCGACGTTTGTTAGACCATCAAGATGGCAGAATATAGCAGAAAATCGTCAGTTCCTTCTTTCTTGGGGAGCGGGGGATTAACAGGGTACATGAGGGTGATCCTGAAACAGACAACCCCCCTTTAATAACAAAGGAAGGGAATTGAAAAGAGGGAATGCGGAAGGTATAGCAAGGTAGCCAAGGGATGACTAGGGCCACCGGGCTGTGCTTTAAAGATCCTACCCGGTGATTCACCTAAGGAGATGCAGGGAAAACCCTAGAAAATCTGCATCAGGTAGGTCGGGCATTGGGTACTATTCTCACTCCCTTCCGAATGACAGGAGACGAGTTTACTGTGGGGTCTCACTCAGCATTCCCTTCTTTCTTGGCGAGTCACGATATTTGAGTATAACATACTGAAAAATCATATTTACATATTTCTGAAAAAAAATTATTTTTTGTCATCAGTGTCACCTAGTCTCAGATCTCAAAATTGGTTTTAAAACCATGATAAATTATTTCAACAGTCTTAGCAATATTATTCATATTTATTCAATTGTAATGATTAACGTATAGGTTTTTTTCATTTTCTTGGATATTTACTAAAATTAAAAATAGGAATCGTTGAGTTTGTAATCAGCAGTACATCCGTGTCATGTGTATGCATTAAATATGGTGGATTTCCCTGACTATGTATGGAGACGTCACAGATCTTTGCGTGCTGACACATTCGTATATATTAGTCTAAATAAGTGGAAATGCATAATTTGAAACAATTAAAGCATATAGATAATTTTAGAAGGAAACAAGAATTGAAAAACATCAACCGGACACGAACCCAGGACCCCGCGATATCCAGAGCACGCGGCTGGATATCGTGTGGTGCGGTGTGCGTTTTTCTATTCTTGTCTTTCTTCTAAAATTCATATAAATTTTTAACTATAATTTCTTCCATATGGAGACAACGGTTTCTCACCTTCCCTCATCACCTTTTGTAATAATTTTCCCATCTGTGTACAGAATATACAAACATACATACAAGCAAAAACACATTCACCCTTTTTATTTCCAGTGCATTCATAGCTCTGGGGAGCCGAATTATAAATTGTTGTTCCTTATTAGTGATGTTTCAGGAAAGCGCCTGAGCTCCATCGGATATTCGTATTGCTACACAGGTCGGTCTATTTTGAACTCGAAAGAGAACTGCGTGTCCGTGGACAGCGAGTGCGTAAAGATGGCGCCTTTCATCTCCGAAGTGTGAACACCTGTCAGTTTCTATAACAATACGGCGTTATGCGCCACGCTTATAACAGTAAACTAAAGAAACTAAATAATTCGTTAAACCAATCTCTATTATAAAATTACATAATAAATAAAAAGCAGTACATTTTTCATGTATTCATAAATTAATTATTTAGCTTTGTAACGACCTCCCCCTTCTTCTCGATGGAAAATAAATTTGAAATATTCCCAACGTGAGGAAGCGTTACCAAACTGTATCATCGTTAAATATTTCTCTGTTGCTCTATGGCAGGCTTTGTCAAAATATTCTCTCTGTGTTGGTTGAACCTGTTTTTATCTGATAGACACTGTCAACAAAGTGAGAAGGCGGAAAAGGAGAAAAGGCGGAACTATTTCTCCCCGTGTAATAGACGAGACAGAAAAGTTGGTAGAGTTCCAATGAGCACCGAATCCTCTAAATTTAAGTAATTATTTGGAATAAGATCTTAAAAATTGCAAGATATACGGATAATTTTCCTTTACATAACTTATTAATACATTATCCCTCGGCTGAGGAAATATGATCCGTCATTACGTAAAGATTACAAAATCATTTTGTCCAACAATAGATCTACTAGAAATACAGCGTAATAATATTAATAATGAAATATTTTAACGTTACTAAAGGTCTGAATACAAATTAAACACGCACGAGGTATAATAATTATACACATAATTAAATATCATAAATCACTAATTCTGAATTTACACACCATGGGAGACTAAGTAAGAGAGAAGCAGGATCACAAACGATGGACAAGTCACTTCACGGAACTGAACGGAGAAGAATTGAAACAGGTACTAGATCACAATTCCACCGTTATTAAATTTATGAAGATTTGTGGTGTGTGTTGATGAAGCACGTTCACTGCGTTTGTGTTTGAATTTTATGCGTAAATTTAAAGGTGACACTGAAATAAGGATGGTTAAAATTATTTGTCATGGAACTGATTATTGCTTCACAGGAAACAAACAAAATATTCTGCTTCACATTATTAATAGAGAGTACATATGCCACTGACGTCAACTAATTAAATTAAACAGACGAAATTCTGGGAAGTCACGAGTGCTTTCCTCGTAGAATTCTCCAAACTGATAACTTTTGCAAGGAGTTTCGTGATGGAGTGGGGAGTTGTGCCTATTAAAGATGCCATCTCTTCCTAGGGGGAATAAGTTTATTATCGCTGTTTGTGTAGACCAAGGAGTGAAGCTGACAATGATTGCAGGCGTGGTGTTGATGATGGTTGCTGGTTGCCTGGCGTTACCAGAAAGCAGCAACGTTACGGAGATAATAGGTATTCGTAAACGGGAAGCTGATGATTGGAATGAAAACTGCTTAAAAACCATCATCTCCAACAACGGGGACACGACTAAGGTAATTTTGTGCCCTTCACAAGCGACGGAATTCCTTTTCTAGCTTCCCGTGGCTTCAGTCATACCGTCCTCCTAAAGAAGCAACGGACACAATTTCAGGTGTTTTATTGTGATTATCAAATTCAATTGAAGTTTATCGTTTTGAGACACTTGTTACTCCGCGGTTTGCTGTAATTAATCTTTTACATTGAAACATTCTTAATTTTGTAATGGTAAGGAATCGTTGCAAAAAAAGTCCTTGTCATTGACATGAACTTGGATGGACGCTTCTTTTTTATTGAATTAATAGTCCTAATTCTACGTATTGCTTAACTACTTTGCAACTCATGACATCTGAGACTTAATACACTACTCAACTATCTTAGCTGACGTATTAATACATTAGGTGCGCCGCCCATATACTAATCGTAACTTTCGTTGAAATATACCTGCATATTATTATTATTTAGGCGCTATTGGATGTTGCCCAGAGGCAGATACATTCAAAATAAGCACAATAAAATAAAAATATAATATATTACTAATGCAATTTACACTATGGAACTATTTCATATGAAATATTGCTCAGAAAAAAAAGAATCCACTTGGAATTCACTTCACTACTTTAATGCTTTATTTAGAAATTAATTTTGCTCTTTATGAATTGTTTATATGTATAAATGCTCTTTTACATTTTCGTATGTTATGATGATTACTACCAGGAAAAGGTAGTATGTTTATTGGAAAGGAATACCAAACCCGTATTGATTAAGTTACAAATGAATATTTTCCTACGTGTGTGCACTATCGTTTTTCTTTTATTTTTATTGCAATCAGTTTTACAGATATAAGTCGGCGCCACAAGATGATTTATTCATTTCCTGGCTGGTTCACCCGTATAACCTTTATATATTGCGCATAAACTAGCAAGTTTCCTCTTATTACTAAGACCTTCGGAATGCTCAAGAGGATTTTTCGCGAATTTTTTTTCAGTACGTTTTTGTAATTTTTTCCAACTGTAAAGTGTGTTCATTTCTGTGTGGATCCCAACATGTTAACCCATATTCTAAAATTGGTCTGAGCAGTGTTTTGCAAGCACAAATCTTGGTTATTCTGGTGCTTCTCCTCAGGATCCTGTTTCCAAAGGTAGTAGCGCCCTCCCCTGGGACCTCGCTCACTTGTTTACTAATCGTGATGTGATCCCAATATATTTGCAATCCGTAAGTACTTCCACCTTTCATACCGAAGTGGTGGAATATTTTGTCTTCTCCGTAAAAACGATTATCTTATTCATCTTTGCATTTATTTGTAACTGACCATTGATAAATTTTGTCTCCGCGTTCACATTGCTCCTATAATCCGTGCAGACACTTAAATCTGTGATTTTATACAGATTGTTAAGTCAAGGAACATAAGTGGACCGATCACACTTCCTTGCAGGAACTCTGACGTGATTTTAAAAGAGTCGGATAATTTGTCATTCACGCTAATTCTAAGTGAATGATTTGTTAAAAATTCCCGAATCCACTTCACTACACGAAAATCTATAACTGGTCTTTTTCGCTTACTAATTCATTCCATCCGATTTTGATTCTTTACTGCACGTACTTGAGATTCTTTGATCCATCTTTCCTCATTCCGATATATATCATCCGTTTCCTGCAATTTAATCTTCACTCCTACAAGATCTCCATTTCCTATCTGATTTGTTTAACAACTTATTACACTGTTCTCTCTTTCGGGCAGAAATCTAAAAACAAGAACCTGTGGCGATGAATCAAACAAAACCTTTGGATGTTAGATGCAGTGATGCATTTTTCTTTGGCGCGTAGAATAGCTCCGGGTCCGCCATGACATAGTGTTTATTTCGAAGATGGAAACTACGTTGAGCCCAAAACAGCTGACATTGATAAGACGAGAGCCACATTGGTCGTATTGTCATGGTAACAGTAGTTGCGGAAAAGTCGTACTTGGTGCGCTCTTTTGTGCCCTTGTTATAAACAAGCCTGGAGAAAACATCAGTTTCGATACACGAAAAATATTTTGAATTTCAGTTTACAAAAATTCACCAATGTTGTTCGAAAAAATTCCTGCTCAGAAAGAAGAACGAACTCGTGCAATGAAGGAGGAGTTATTATTCCACGTAATATTTCACCGACGAAGTCATGTATTGAACGAAACTGTAGCAACTACATATATAAACTGCTGTACGATTCAAAAAAAAGTATATATAAGAAAAATAGTAAATGCACTAAAAATCTTCTATAACATGATAATACGTCTATAGTTTGGAAAAGATATTTCTATAGCAAAGGAATCAGTTTTTTTGTGATGAAGTAAGGAATAAAGTTCTGTGTTTACTGTTTTCAAACTTAAAAATGTATTAAATGTTTAAATTTTCTGCAGAGAAACAATGTTAGACAAAAAACATTTCCTTGAATATCCGTAGAACCAGAGTAATTTCAAAGTAATGTTATAGTCAAACCTAACTGCCGATTTTAATACTGCCAGATATAATATATTTATTAAGTAATTATTTCACAATGTTTTAAAGTTCTCCGAGTCTCCTCTGCATCTTAACATTCGGCCCGTCCTGATACAGAAAACCTTGAGGTTTTGAGCTTTCGCTCATGTAAATATATGAACGATTACGTGATCAATAATTCCTCACATATTCCATCAGTCTCTCGTGCTTGGCTTAATAACTCACTTGCCCTGGCATAACAGTTCCCAACTCCCTGTTTCCATAGCGTGGATCACATAAATTCTAATCTATGTATAAAGAACGATTCGAATGATCTGATAAGCGTTAGAGTACTTATGTCCTATATTGTTATAAGCTATAAATGTAACAGTCCTTTATTCGTCTGATTACAGTTTTCCTTTGAACTAAATCATCCGGCTGCAAAAGTCACCCGTTGCGAATCTGAATATGGGGAAACAGAATCATGGACCATCGAACCTCTTGGATCAGGTAAGTCCAATTCCACAGAGTTACTTAAAATAAATCATTCATTATAGCCTCACAGAACGTTTTTAAGCTTATTTTTCATGTGGCTTTGATTGCATAGAATATTTAGTAAGTAATTTCTAAGAGCAACGATGATGCCTGAATACACAACCGTCAACAGCTGCGCTTCACTAAACATACTTATAAGATTGACGCTATGAATTACGTCACACTGATCTTTTAGAGTGATCAAATTACATATTTAAAATTCATCGCAGTAAATTTGCGTAACGTTACTAAAATTCTTTTTGACCTAGTATGATCGTTAATTTTTTAAGATATGCTATATGTTTATTATTTAATAGGTAAAAATTTATGACCGATTTCAGCCTGTTTTTTTATTTATGACAATTTACAAAAAGGAAATAACACGTTTCGGTACGTATTTGTACCTTCTTCAGGCTATTAACCTAATAATCAATACCAGAATTGTCACAATTTAAATACCACAATATTTATGCACCGAAGCGTTGTGCTGTTTCCTCTTTGGAAATTGTTATAAATAAAGAATAAAGTTTGAAAACGGTCGTAAATTTAAGAAAGTACATTTTGTTTGTGTCAATAATGAATCTTCATTTTTCAGATGATTATGTTCAACCATTAAACATAAATACAGGAGGTAAATGGATCAACGAAGGAAGAGCATTATCGAAGGTAATCAAAGATTTTGAGAGGAAGATGGATCTGTTAGTGGAAGCAGTTACTGCAAAGTTGGAGGGCAGAATCGAGGAGATCGTACCTGGTAAGTATATGTCGATTTTACTTCATACCCATTGCATTAGTGCCCCGTGGTTTGTGTTTGTACTAATGCTATTAATTTTCATTTCATTATATTCCTTCACAATTATTAATCAATAATGATGTGCCGTAGTCTTTCAGGTGTTAAACATAGTACTAATAGAGGAGTCAGAAAGATTCATTCCGATTGTGCGATGAAAAAGCGGTCATTAATGGGGATGGATGTTCTTTATATTCTGTGTACACACAGGGCGTAAATAGAATCTACACCAAAATTTCAGGAAAGTATTCCTTATATTGAGAGAGGAAAAATTGTTTAATTTAAAATACTTCCAAAAATATATAGTTACTGAGATTTTTGATAGTTTATGAGAGTTAGTGCTGACGTTATCTGGACTAAAATGCAATATTATTGCTACAATTGTTACATTAGGAAACATGTTGCTCATATAATTGATATCGACGAGAATATGCAAATGATGACCTGTCATGGCTAAGTTACTCATCCCTATCTGATGTGTTAAGTTTTATTTCAACTGAATAGTTGGAGCGTTGTGGCTTTACCAACTAATTTAACAAATATATATTGTTTGATAATCACCTCATCATTTTTCTGACTTCAAGGTTAATGTTGAATGAATAATAAAATTAAACTAATAATTGTACTATAATTTGTTTTCTGACAAAAAATATGCAGTATATATTTATTTAACATTACATTACATTTATATTTTAAATCTGGTAGGCGTTCGTAGTAGTGCGTCTCAGGTTCATTTTCAGAAGATATAAACACAACAACAATTATTTTTCTAATTAAATTAAATGAATAAATGACCAGATACAGAAGCGACGTTTCGTTACATGATTTGGGACTTGTTTATGAAAAGTTCAGTCCGCTAATATATGGATTGAAGCTGCCACTGTAGGCTGTCAAGTTTACATTTTTATTCATTTGGCTTTTTTTTACATCAAAATTTATCATTACCTGAATAATATGTAAATATGTTTGTGCAACGCTAATTCAACCAAATAAAGTCTTTGCATGTATCTGATCGTTAATTATTTCATTTTAGTACTGGAAGTACGAACTTTAATTGTTAACTTATCTTTTTTGTTAGTCATTACTTGAAAAACAAAAATGATAAAATTATGAATGTACAGGAGAAATGCCACTACATTGATTCACCACTAGTTTTAACTAGGAACATTCCCTCCATTGCAGGAAAGGAAGTCTATCACTTCCGTCACTCTTGTTTCTCAAGCTTCCTGGAGCATGGTTCATACTTCCTTTATTCCAATATGTCACACGTAACTTATTCTGAAACAAAATATTATATTGTTTCATTGTACCTACAGTCAGCAAAAGTTAAGGAAAGAAAACTTCAGCTAGCGGTTTCCCTTTCCCCGTCTCAACCCTCTAAAGTGTATGGCAACTGTTTGTACAATACGTCCAGTTTTCAAATTTCACACGTTACTAGATGTCCATCTCACATTATCTATTCTTACAACCGGCGATTATGTTGTTTGATGAACTTTTCATTTGTCTGCCACTTACTACTCTCTCTATCCTCTCTCGTGTCCGCCGTAGTTTCTTTAACCAGAGTTGCTTCCTGCATGTTGGCCTTCAATTAACTGTCAGTTTTGATGGTCTCAAGCCAACTTGTTGTCTGACAACCCGGACAGTGCTACAAATATCGGGAACTTGTTCTCATCACACGACCGAAGAACGTAATACTAATCTTTGTGTCAACATTAAGAATAGTTTAGTTTTCTTTTAGTGTGAATGTATATTCCCAAAAATCGAACATTATTTCTTCTTCTAAAACATATAGATATAGATAATTTCATCGTCACTCTCCATCTTGAGTGACATATTGAGGTTAGGTTTGCTTCAGACAGATTATGGTAGTCTCTGTCTGCTGGAAGAAAGTTGTCAGAACACACTTTGGCTCGCGACGATTTGCTTCAGACAGCTATTCTATAGTCAGAAATTTTGACTTGAGGCAAAGTGTCGCTTGCAGTGAACGGCTGGTCTTATTTCAATTACTCTTTTTTACCCAACCATTGTTAATATTGAACTTTTTCAATTTCAGAAGAAGACCAGTCTCTGCAATTTCGTATGTTGTGGAGTCCATCTTGCAAAGTACTCAGTCGTAATAAATTAATTTGGGGGCATTTTATTTTTATGACTAATAATAATTCTGCAGAAGTAATATTCTCGCTCCGACAACTGTTCGGGTCATCGTTAGGGGACTGACACAGATCAAGATTGTAAATAACTCAAAAATGCAAAATCAGATCTCAGCCCTCACGATTTCGGAGGCTTACTAGTGAAAAAGGATAACTGACACCATAATGTTTAGGGGGGGTAGTGGGAACATTGCCATAACACCGACACCCACCTTAGTATATTTTTCTCGATAACACATATAATTCAGTTTTTACTTTCTTTATCGGGTGCTTGTTGTGACAGGCTGCTTGCTTGTTTCCAGCGAAAAAAAAGCCGGAGACAAAGATGGTGGTGGGTGGCTACAAGCCGATGTGGAACCTGAGCAACAGGTACAAGATGCACACAGTGGGCATGACGTGGGCTGAGGCGAAGATCACGTGCGAAGAAGAAGGAGCTCATCTGCTCGTCATCAACAGTCCCGAGGAGAGGAGCGTGGTCCCGACGCTCTTCAGCCAGAGTACAGCCATCCGGTGCGCTAACTGGGTAAATTGGGCCTGGATCGGAGTCCACGACTCTTATGGCGAGAAAGACTTTTGGACCGTACAGGGTAAGTGTCAGGGCAACGTTTGCCCGGAGTCGTTATTGTAGTAATCACATTTATGGACACGGCAGAAAATATATTTTAGCTAAGTAAATTGTAGAGAAACTCACGGAAAGTTGAATTGCACGTGTTTCCCATTTTTATTGCTACAATTACGATGAAGTGTTGGAGCACTAACTACAAACTACAAATCGACAACAGAATTATTTAATTCAAAGTAAATTACGCGAATGGGACAATCAAAAGAGGTAGGACGCTGACGGTTCCTCAACCTCAAACACTATTGCCTTCTTTGGCTGAAGGAAACCAACGTTCTCAAATGTCTGATTAGGCATTCTCTGTAGCCGCAGTTTTCATAAGCTTCCTCTCTTTTCCTTTCTGCAAACTCTATACACTACGTTTCGAGCCCATATAATGGAATGATTTCCTAATATTAATACTTATATTAGCCGTAAGTAAATTCCTCTTTTTGCGGTAACCTTGCTGCGCTTTGCTATCCTACTCTTTATGTCTACTATATTTCTACAATCCCTAGTGATTATACTAACCTAGTAGCAGAATTCGTAAACTTCCTTCTACATATTCCTTCCCAATGAAACACCTTTAGTTATTCCTCTTATTTCCCATACTAGACTCCATCACCTTGGCTTTCCCTTTATTAATCCTCATATTGTACTATTTCTCCAGTGCCATGTTTATACCATTTGTTGTGGTTTCGAAGCCTTATTACCCTCATAATACCACAATATCAACGGCAATTCTTCGGTTATTTATTGGTTCTTCTTTCATTTGGATTACCTTTCCACATTCATTTGCAACTTTCTTCGCCGCTTGTTACATAAGTTAAAGTAATCTTGACTTCTGCTTTATTTTCTTGACCTTAAATTCTAATTACTGCTGACTGCCATCGGTATAGGTTATGGATAACTTTTCTTTCTCGATATTTTATTCCCGTTATCTTCAAAATCTTTTAATATTAGCGGCATCTAATTTTCTTTCATCATGAAATCTTCAAACCGTTTTGCATTTCTCTTGGAGCCAAACCATTTACATCTACAGCGTTTTTATATTTACGTCCTTCATAAATCATTTACTTATAAGTGAGCTGAGGCTCCGGTGTAGTTGATGCAGAAATATTTCTCGGGTTTCCACTCGGGTGCAGGTGCAATGAAAACGCGACGTTTCGACGACCACGTGTTCTGTCGTCATCATCAGGCTGAGTGAAAATGATGACAGAGCATTTGGTCGTCGAAACGTCGCGTTTTCATCACACCTGCACCCGAGTGGAAACCCGATAACTATTTCTGCATTTAATTATAGCTTGCGTTTTCCAATCTTTCCATACGTTTGAGCTTTTCTTCCTACTTTTCGTCTGTTCCTGTAGTCATTTCTTCCTTCACGTCTGTCTATTTCTCTTCTATATTATTCCGGATATCTTCTTTGAAACTCTGCAGCACCTCCTGTTGATTCAAATTTTCTAATTTCCATTTTTGTCATAATTTCTTTCTTGAGTTTCTTATTTTTTAGCCTCCATTTCATAATCAACAGATTATGGTCCGAGATCACCACTGCTTCTGGGTAGGTTTTGGAATCCAGCACCTGATTCCTATACCTCTGTCTCACCATTATGTAGTCTAATATGTTCCTGCTGTATGCAAAATTTTACTAACCTGTTTCCCCTTTGATTCCTTTCACGAACTCTATAGTCCCCAACTACATAACTTTCACTTCCCTTTCCGATCACTGCGTTATTATCAAATTCTCGTTTCCTTTGACATGCTTCATAATTTCTTCAGAGATTTACTCAGTATTTTATGGTAAGTAACCTTTCACTATATTATTCATAATAACCTATTCGTTGCCCAAGCCTCCTATTCATTACAATTCCCTTTTGTGCTAATAACTTTATATTCGTCAGACCGTAAATCTTGCTCTTTCTCCCAAGAAACTTCACTGTCTAAGTTTAACCTTTTCATTTCACTTTTTAAATTCTCTAATCCACAAACATGATATAAACGCCTGACATTCCACGACCTGATTCTTTATGATGTTATACTTCCGAGTAGTCTACACCCGGAGATCCGAATCGGGGACACCGGAATATTTTACCCGAGAGGCTGCCATCATATTGTTACGCATTGAAAGTTGCATGTCCGCGGAAATTAAAGACACGGATGTAGTTTCCCTTCCTTTCAGGCGTGCAAAAGTGACAAACATTAAAGTTGTTCCAGACTTACTTGCGTTTGTCCAAATTGAGCCATTCTAAATCACTATCCAAGTGCCTCTAGCCGTTAATAGTGAGGCCTGTTGCCAATCGCCATGCTACTTTTTGTCCGTTCCGAAAAATCGGTACCAGCCATATCTGGGTAGTCGTCCCCATTTCGCAACCTGAGCAGACGGTTATATTTCATACACACAAACATACCTACACATTCTTTTTGTCACGCACATAATTCTCAATCGAATAACGCAAAACGCGTCACCTAAACATATATTCAGTACTTATGGGCCAACTCCTTTTTTTTTAATATTAAGGCTTTCGCATTAAATAATAAACAGGTCTAGATTCTGAACCGTAGGTAGGATAACACGGATTTCTATTGCAACATCATACTACTGAGCTGCAAAGTGTTTAATTTGTTTGTACGAATCTGACTTCCAGGGGAGCGCCTGAGCAACGTCGGATATGCGAACTGGTACCCTGGTCGTCCAGCTCACAGCCCAACAGAGAACTGCGTCACCGTGGACAAGAATGGCGCCATGTACGACAGCCGCTGCGAAGCCACAGCGCCTTTCATCTGCGAAATGTAAACGAAATTATGTTGACAATTTGTATAATAAAATAGTAAACGAGTCTGCTTTATAAAACTAGAAATTGAAAAAATAAAAAACACTAAACTTTACATTATTATATTTTTTTTCAAAAGGCACTTATTTTAATTAATGAATAATCTAAATAAAAAGAACGTAAATAAATATGTTATTTGAAAATATAATTATCTGGGACAACATAAACAAATCCTGAAGTACATTACGTTCATTAGCATACTAGGGATGTTTTGTCAAGTCTGAGAAAAATGTAATGAAAATAAAAATTATTTCAGAAAACTTACTTTATTTCTCGACTTAGTCTCCTTCGTTGGCTATACATTTGGTCCAACCAATTTATAATTTTTTCAACCCATCACAATTTTTTTTGTCAAACTCTACAAAATACGTCACGGCCTCGATAACTTCCTCAATTGATGAAAATGTCTTATCAAGTCAAATTCTCAAGTTCGGGAACGAGAAGAAATCACTTGATGCTAGGTAAGATGAATAGGGTGTGTGAAAAACAATTACAACTCGTTCACTTGTGCCATTGAGATTGCAATTTTGTGCGCTGGCGCATTGTTCTGGGGAAACTTCCTTGAGCATCAATCTTGATCGTTTCTCCAGCTGCATTCGTTTCAAGTGATACAACAGAACCCAGTTATGGTTGTGTCCTTTTCCAAGAAGTCTATGAATATTATAATCTTAAGAATCCCAAAGACCTTTCCATCTGACAAAACGGTCTTCGCCATTGTCTTGATAGTTGAAAGATTGTTGTGATAGTTTTTTTGTAGTGATGGATCCAAGTTATATTGACGATTACGATTCTGCTTAAAAAGTGTTTTGGGTTACAAATAAACATTGCTTGAGTCTGCGTTCAAATAATTTTCAGTATCAATTTAATGTCCCATGCCAACAGTCGCGTCAGCCGCCTTTTACATGGCCAGTTTTCGTGGATGAAGTGTACTACCTCAGCTGAGAAGGCTGGGGCATCGGCTACCTCACTCGCATTTAGTCTGATATCCAGACAAATCGAACAACCCTCATATAAAAGATGAAAATCAGAATGAATTAAAGTTTCTTTTTATCATTAAACTATGAAACTGTATTTGGTTTATTACCTTGAATAGTATCTTTACTAACAGAATATATTTTAACCACCAAAATATTGTAGCGAAGTCTAACCCTGCCAATTTTAATTTCAATTTATGGATTTTTAGATTAAATAAAATTTCTGCAAGATCATGTCGCTGGCCTGGAAAAGGTAAAAAAAATCTACCACGCTTGACGGAGAACTCACGATGATTGGAAGATAATCGCAACGATAGATAGTTTTATCCTGGAGTAGGCAGATACGGGGGTGACCTGCGAAGGTGATGGGCGGAAAAATAGTCAGTATGAAGCGAGGATTGATCATTAGAGGAAGCAGTGGACAGCATAGTAATGGTAAACCTTCGGACAAGTTGAGGAGCTAAAACAGAAGTATAGTATGGTAAACCGTTGGAAAAGGTGAGGAAGCTGCGGTACAAAATAAAGTGATCATAAACCGTGGGACAATTGGAGGCAGCAGCGGAACAGGATAGTAATGGTAAAGAGTTGGCCAACTCGAATAAGCAGCAGCATGGTGTGAGACATTCGAAATGGCAGTGAAGGAATAAGATGATAACAACGCAAGGAAAAAGGAGGAGAAGGCTCGAGTTTTCCTCAATTCGGCAGCGTTAGGTTCAACCCGAACAACGAGGGAACAAGAAGGAAGTCCAATCACCAGTTAATCCGCACCAAGACGCACAGGGAAACAAAACAGATTCGTCCAGTGAACGGAAACTGCTGCACGTGATTACCCAAATAATAATATAACCCTGAGAATTTTAAAATCGTCCCCTTTAATTATTTATTTTTGTACTTGTAATCTTCGCGCAGTACCCCATTTAAAATTATTGTTTTTCTTTAAATAAATGTATATATTAAATCCTAAACTTAAATTCATTAAATGATTAATATAATCCCCCTCTCATTTACAATATTTGTACATTGAAATTTTGCATCTTTATAGTCTAAAATGGCCTTAGAGTTGCGATACTTTTCTTACGAAACCCACCAGTTTCGTACTACTTCTTCCCTTCCCTCCACATTCAACATCAGATTCTAGTTGAAAAAGAGTTTTATTTTATACTACAGATTATGCATAGTTTTCAATTCTTCTTATTCTAGTTTTTCTATTTTGGCCGACTATGGTACACATGAAATAACTTATTAAGACTGTTTTTCTCCTTCTTATTTTCTGGTACACTTTCATCCTATCCCAGCGTTATTTCCTTCATCCCTCCGTCCATTTTGATCCGGTCTTCAGTTTTCGTTTTTCTGGAACATCCTTGAATCCACTAATTTTCACTCTGAATTCGTTTCTTCTCCGTGTATTTTCATTTCTTCCATGCAATTATTGACTTTCTTTATCGTCTGCGACTTTTCTTTCTTGTTGAAGTAATTGAACAGTTTCATCGTTAGTCTAACTCCATTCATTCGTGTGTTCATAAAAGGTCACGGTCCTTTTCTTGTTCTTCCATCAATTATTATTTCTTATCGAATCATATCTCTCAAACAGACACTTTTCATTAAAATTCAACAGAGAACAATCCTAGTTTCACTCCGTCACCTTTGGTGTTTCCTAGTGGTGTTCTGGGACCTCTGCGTTTCGTGATCTATACTGCAGATACCGAAAACAGTCTTCTTTGCCGACGACGTAGCTGTGCATTCTACAGACCAAGATCCTGCCGGGGCCACCGCATTCCTGTAAGAACACTTCATCCTTCTGAATGATTGGTACACAAGATGTCAGACTCGAGGGAATCAAGAAAAAATCAGTGCACATAACGTTAACCGTGCGACAAACCACGTGTCCACGAGTGACTTTTAATAACGAAAATGAAATTCCCGGAACTCCATATCGATTAAAGGCTAACCTGGAAGGAGCATACTGTAAATAAAAGAAGACAACTCGATCAATGTATTGGCTCCTTGGTCATCAATCAAAACTATCCCTGAGAAACAAAATACTTCTTTGCAAAACGGTCTTGAAATCCATACGGATCTAAGGTCAATTACAGGCGCACAAGGATCTCAGGATTCCTTTTATAAGAGACGAAATACAACCGATATTTGCAACTATAACAAAAAAAACTGTGAGCACGAAAGTAATCTCGCAGAGGAGGTATATACAGCTGGTCCTACAACCCAAAGAATACGAGTGTGGCCGAAAGACTTTCTAAAAGAATAAAAGTTAAATAATGGATAAATGGAAAAACATTAATGTGCGTTTCCCCTCTCACGTTTCGCACAAGTAACATCTATAAATAGACGTAGATTGTAAGTCAATATATGAATAAAAATATATTTTGGTTCCAGGATTTACCGTATGAATTTTCTTTCCTTTTTTACCTGTTCTGTCTGTAGTGTATTTATTTACGTTCATGAGTTCCTTACAGCAACTGGAACGCCAGTTCCATTCCTTTTGCTCTTTTCATCTCCTTCTCCTTAGTCTACACCAGTGTTTCTCAACCAAAATCGCGCCACAAATCACTTAAAAAGCATAATTTTCTACCGCCGCCGACTAATAACAATTGTCGGTTTATATTTTTAAATATAACAAATGTACCCATATGGCTACTAATACATTTATTTTATTTGTAAAAATTTAAAAAAATGATCAGGAAATAATTTTCGCATAAAATTGTGCATAGGATAAAAAGACGCTACAAAATTACATTTAAATAGTGAAAATACAACTTGAAAATAATAGTAAAATTACACAAAATCTCTGGGAATTTATTGCATTTCTTTAATGTCACAGAAAATAAACAACATATAAATAATTTACGTAAAAATGACGATATGAAATAAAAACTTGTTGAATTATAAACCAAAGAAGTTCCACAAATAAAATAATAATGGATACGGAATTTGGTAGAACAGAAAGTTGCTTATAGAGCAGTGATATAAAATTATTAATCAATATTTGTCAAAAAATGTTATCAATGTTAAAAGAAATGCATATATTTCTATTCTGTGGTTGAGGTGATATTTACGGTTGATTTAAAATAATCATTAAATTTGAACTAACTATTTATTGTTACTTTTTAGATAAGTGTTTTATTATTAACATTTTACTGACGTCAGAAAAACTTTATTCATATTAATTATCTTTTGCAGATTAATAAAAGTGCGTACCGCTGATCTAGGGCGTTTTGTTGAATTATTACTCTTAGATATTAATTTGATAACCGACCTAGTTTTCGCATACCTTTTATTGATCTTTGTCCATTGTCTATTGGTCATGCATGTACTCTATATTTGAGCATACATCAAGTGTGGATGTCATTAAATGTATAGCTAACGATTTAAAGAAACTGTTTGAAAATATCCTGCTCTTCTTATGATTATGAACTGGTAATTTATATTTAACTATTATCTATAATGTTAGTAAAGTTAGCGTATCATCATTTTGTAAACTGTCCTCAGATCACGAACTTCAGGATGGTGATACCAGAGTTAGCAAAGCCTCTGTAGTTCGTTATTAAATGAAGCTCCCACAATCTGTTTTTTAATCTCATCTAGCAATTAAATGCATAAATTTTTCAAGTCAAAAATCAATAGTGGTTTTCAAAGGGACGTATTTTGAAGATAAAATCAAAGACAGCATCCAGTAATAATAGTAATTGGGAGTAAAATGAATATGAATCTTAATTGTCACTTTCCTCCTGAGGAAATGTGTAATTGGTAGTAAATTTTCGAGGAAATAATAGTAATAATTTAAATGCTTTGGAAAATTTAAACAATGGAGCATAATAAGGTGATTACGGAGCTCAATTGGAATTGAGCTGATGGATTAAGTTGGTCATAGTGCTTGATTCACATCATACCAAACAATGTATCAAAATTTAGACTGAGTTATTTCAATCAGACAATATGCAGATCACAAAAGTGTTTTTACTGATAAACGTGCCTACTTTCCATGACTACCTAAACTTGACAGGACAATATGATTTGCTCATAATTTAAGAAATCTTTGAGATGAATGAATACGAAATATTCACACTTATTGTGTTTATCTGATAAACAGAATATTGACCGTGCAATAAATATGCAAAATATGCTCCGACATTTTGTTCATTATCTCACGATCCGATTACAGGAAACAAACCGACTTACTGTTTCACATCATTACGTAATTAACGTCATCTACCTATATTTTCACGTTTACTTTATCTGAGTGAGAATAAAGCTGAATTTGAAAATGCTCTGTTGTGGGGAACGAAGGGAGGTTGGCAACAGTGTTCTCCTATGACGTCAGTGTGACGCCATATTGGTCAATATCGGAAATTTTAATTAGTCGTTCTTAATCGGCTTTTTTAGAGAATTCGAGCGTTTATGTAAATTCCTTACGTTTTTATAATGTGTTGCTTCATTTTTTGTATTTTTAAAAGACACTTTGGTAATTGTGAAATTTTACATTAAATTAATAATCTGACATTCATATAGTTACAGATAATGAAATCAGCCAATTTTTCAGCCAAATACTGAAATCTAGACTGATATGTTTATTTGATATAATTACGGTTTTTCAGAGCACATATGCCCCAGCTGCTACTGCTGACAACTATTCAATCAAACAGACGGAAATCCGGGAAGGAAGGAGAGTGTTCCTGTTAGGATTCCCCCAACTGATATATTCTGCAAGGAGTTTCCGGAAGGAGTGGGGAGTTAGACCTGCCAGCTCCTCCTAGAGGGAAAAAAAGCTTATTAACTCTGCTGAAGTAGCTCAAAATGTTTTCCCGCTTGGTGCTGATCCTGGTTGCTGGTTGCCTGACGTTACTGGCAAGCAGCGTTACAGGGAAAACTTTTATTCGACGGGATTCGGAAACCTCGAATGCGAGCTGCTTAAAAACCATCATCTCCAACAACGGGGACACGACCAAGGTAATTTCGTGCCCTTCACAAGCGAAGAAATTCCTTATCTAGCTCCTCGTAAAGAGGCAACGGCAACAGATTGAGTGACCACACACGAGCAGATTTCATCGGAAGATATCCGGCAGATTTAACAAATCGGCCGCGAAATCTGAAGGCCGTATGCACGTCATTGTAGGATTGCCGACAGTTATCTTACCATCGAGATCTGTGCGTAATACATTTCTGCTCTGCGAGGGGATATCTGTTTACTACCTTACCTAATTATCTCTAATTACGAAATAAACAAGTCAAAGGACTACTTTATTATTATAATAATCATAAATTGTCAACACAATAATATTAAGAAGATAATTTTTTAATACTTTTAACATTTTATATTTCCTTGTTGACATCAAGGTATGTTATATTTTGTAATCTATCACACCTTTAGGCTTGCAATCTAAAATCATTATTGAATATAAAACCTGAATTAGAGGGTAACGCCGATGAATTGATTTTCAATCAACCACTTAAAATTCAGCCACCTAATTACAAAATGAATATTCTCAACTAACCATAAGGATATTGGAACTCTATATTTCATCTTTGGAGCTTGGGCAGGATTAGTAGGTACATCATTAAGATTAATTATCCGAATAGAATTAAGTTCTCCGGGACACTTAATTAACAACGATCAAATTTACAATATGACCATTACCGCTCACGCTGTTATTATAATTTTCTTTGTAGTAATACCAATTATAATTGGAGGATTCGGGAACTGATTAGTACCTTTAATATCTGTAATAATATCAATAACAACCTATTCGGGTTTATTGCTCACCACTACAACCAACAATTGACGTTATAAAACTTCTAATAAGCTTCAATTGGAAACAAGGGTTAGCGTACCTGTAACAAATTTGACACGGAATCTTTGGAATACGCAGATAAATCTGTGTTTAAGCACAACCGTCAAATGTTCAGATGTGATCTGTACGTGAAGACGTAACGCAGATTTGATCATTCAGACAATTATCTGCGCTCCAATGGAGGCCCACACACGAGCAGATTTCATCAGCAGATATATCTGTGCACATTCTCGTATTCTCAATATATTTGTCCTCTACGAGCGGATATGTTTACTATCTTAGCTAATTATCACTAATTACGAAATAAATAAGTCAAAGGAATACTTCATTATTATAATCAGAAATTACCGACACAATTAATAATATTGAGAAGTTAAATTTTTTAATGATTTTGAGGAATAGTTAAAATAATAACATTTTTATATTTCCTTGTTGACATCAAGCTATAATTGTAATAATAACCTATTATGGCTTATTGTTTAGCACTATAACCAACATTTAACTCCATTTAACCCGGGTGGAAACCCAAGAATTGCGTTTATTAACAATTGACGCCATAAAACTTCTAATATGCTTAAATTCAAAAGAAGGGTAACAAATTTGACACGGAATCTTTGTAATACGCTGATAAATCTCTATTTCAGCGCTTGACAGCCGTCAATTGTTCAGATGTGGTCTGTATGCGAAGACGCAACGCATATTTGATCGTTCGAGATCCAGCGATTGGTCGGCCGATCAGATCTGCTCGTGTGTGGGCAGCCATTCACGTGTTGTATTCTCAGTAACTTGAGTATGATCTCTGCTGTCATTACGTCATGCTCAACTGCCATTTCAGACTTTTTATTCGTTGGGATTACGTCCATGACGCACGTCCTGCGAAACTGTTTGCATCTTTGCGGTAAAGATGTTAGAACATCTGCGTTCTAACACCCATATTATAAACGAAACTTTCGTTGAAATATCATTATATATCTTCAAAATCCATTCCGTCAGAGCTTGGTCCTTTACTGCCTGTTCTTGAGACTTGTTGATCCAGCTTTTCTCATTCCAATTGATTGCCTTGAATATAGAGTCCTTTTTTTTCTGTGATTCGATGTTCACTCCTACCAGCTTCCATTTCCTATATGATTTGTTTTATTAATTATCACACTCTTCTCTCTTTTCGGCAGAAATCGAGAAACCAGAATCTCTGGTGATGAATAAAACAAAGCTTGTGAATGTAAGATTCTCTGATAGATTTTTCTTTGTCACGATGGATGCCATGACGTTGTATTTATTTAGAAGCTGGAAACTGCCTTGAACCTAAACGGCGAGTCCTTGGCCAGGGCGAGAGGAGAGTCACAATGGTCGCCTTGTACTTCGCGCGCTCGTATTTGCCCTGGTTAGAATAAACATTACAACCATTTGTAAATTTTGTTTCTGTAATTCTAAGTGTCTATGCACGTCAAATACTTTGCATAAAGTCATCCAAGTTCCTGCACAGAAAGAAGAACGTACTCGTGGAGTTATTGTTACACGTAAGGCATGTATTGAAAGGCACACTAGCCACTACATATATAAACAGATGTGCCATTCCAAAATTACTATATACAAAAAAAAGATGAGTGTAACATGAGAATACGTCTCGAGTTTGCCAGACGTAGCCACAATGAAACAGTCCTTCTGTGATGGGTTGTCCAGAATTTGTTTAGTAACCCACACAACAACGTTTCGTTTTCAATCTATACCTTCATCACGCCTTGTTTCTGCGGAGAAATAGTGATAGACAAAATCTTAACCATAAAAAATAATTTTACTAGAACGTTATAGAACCAAGGCAAACCTAATTGCCACATTAATACCGTCAGATACAATTTATCTGACAATTTATTTATCAATTTTTAAAGTTCTCCGAGTCTCCTCTTCAACTTAACATTTGGCTCGTCCTGACAAAACTTATTTGATGCTAGCTATACTGCCCTAAAAAGGAAACTACGGTATCATTTATTTATGATCGCTTCAAGGAAAAACATATAACTCGCAGTTGGTTTAGAACACGTCCCACTTTCACATGATAACAACAATAGATGGAGTGAGAATGCTCGCCCTCTCCCTCCCTCCTCCCCTTGCACAAAATTACGCCTATAAGAACACAATAAGTGGGATAAATGGTAAGGATCGAGTGCCTATGGGAGTTTCTCTCGCAAGCATTCCTCCTCAGAGTGACTGCGGGGCTCACCTGACTAAGTCTCTGAGTTTTTTCAAATTTCTCACATGTCGAGACACCTTTACACATTTTTGGAGGTATATGTACTAGGTTCGAAGACCTTGGACTTATAGAAAGAGTTGTCCGCTGATCCCATTGGATCAGTCGGCCAATTGCCTTCTAAAACTGGTGAAGACACGGAGAAGTGAATGCTGCGACCCCACAGCAAACTCGTCTCCCGTCATTCGGAAGGGCGTGAGGATAGTATCCAATGTTCGACCTACCTACTGCAGGTTTTCTAGAGTTTTCCCTGTAACTCTTTAGGTGAAACACCTGGTAGGATCCTTAAGCCACAGCCCGGGGGCCCTAGTCAACCTTGCTCTACCTTCCGAAGCCCCCCCCCCTTTTCAATTCCCTTCCGATGCTATTAAAGGGGAGTTGCCGATTTCAGTATCAGACTCATGTAGCCTGTTAACCCCCAAAAAATTTACTTGAATATCTTCTGAACTCTGCAAGATATCAAAATGAAACATATTCGAAAATTTAAGTTTAAATTCCAATTTCAATCCCTGAAATTTCTATTGAAATCTGTTAAGTTGTTTCGGAACATAAACAGATCAAGAATATACGCAAACCGCATTCGCTTTATGGCGATTTGAACGCATGATTAAAAAACTTTTTTTGAAGATTGGTTTGTATTAGTATTTATATTAATATCTTCTGCAATATATCGAAATGAAACATGAACAAATACTTGAGTTAAATCTCCTGTTTATAAACCCTCGAATTTTAATTGTAATCCGTTGATCCGTTTCGGAGCCTATTCGTGACAAACTTCCAGACAGACAGACACTTCAATTTTATTTATTGGTACAGACAAGAACCCTTCACTTTTTGACTACTCGCTCTTTTATAAAATATAAATGATTACATGTTTTGATCAATAATTCCTTACACATTCGATCAATGACTTATGTTCGGCTCTATAAGTCACGTGCTCTGGCAGAACGCTGCTCTACTCCCACGTAGGATGCTGCAGATCACGTAATTTTAAAGATATGTATAAAGAAGGAAATTAAAATTCGTAATAAGTAGTGCAGGGCCGCAATTATAAAGAAAATGACCCCAAAGAACTGATAAGCGTTACAGTATTACTGTTTCTGTAACACGTGTTCATTCGTTGATTTCAGTTTTCCTTCGAACTGAATCATCCGGCAGCAACAGTCACGCATTGTCAACCTGAAGCAGGGGAGAGGGAATTATGGACCATCGAACCTCTAAGCTCAGGTAAGTCCAAGTCCACAGAGTTACTTAAAACAAATCATTCACTATCGCCTCACGGACCGTGTTCCTCGTTTATTTTCATGTGACTTTGAATATATGGAATATTTAGTAATTTATAATGGCAACGACGATGCCTTAACATACAGCGTAAACAGCTGCGCTTTATTTAAGAAACGTCGACGATTGACGCTTGGAATTACATCACACTGATATTTTTGAGGTGTAAAACTCTTCTTCTTCAATGGCTCTACAGGCTATTGAGGGTCTAGGCCTATCAGGTCGACTGCGGACTGTCAACTCCGAATATGGAGTGACACGTGGTCAGCGTATCGATTCTCCCGCAGTCTTAATCCCAATCTCCGTGACCAAGACGACACGCTAGCCACTACACCACAGGAGGTCGGCTTCCGTTCATATTACATATTTCTAATTCATCGCAATATATTGGCGTAACGTTACTAAAATTCTTTTTCAACTTGTATGATGGTTAAATTTTAAAAATATTCTTTACGGTTGTTATTACTAGCTGGGCAGTTGTCACTGCCTGGAAAATAATTTACCTCGACACTAATCCGTTGGCACATGTGACGACCTTTTTCACTCTCCTACCAATTCTAGTGGAACGGTAATTTCATCGTAACTACCAGAAAGGGCTGTAATTATTAAAAGAAAAATTGGGAGAAACACTATCAAACTGAATTGCTCCGAAAAAATTTTATGTCGCAAATGTCGGCCATTATTGCATGTTTTATTATTTCCGTCCCGAGCACAGGTTGGTAGTCGCGTCTTACCCGTACAGTGTTTCTTTCCGGGTCGTAAGGAATACTTGTATAAACTTTCTGGAAATTACTCCAAGCGTTTAAATTTCCATGAATAATGTATAAACATGTAATGTAACACCAGACAGTGAAGTGCAAAAAATTATTTGAAATTAAAATTAGACGGTTGATGTTGTGTGTAATATAATAAATCATCATCGTCGTCGTCTGAGACTCTTGATTCTAGTTGTAAACATTGCTGCAGACAGTGCGCTACACTAACACAATACTTGGCTTCTGAAGCAACCACAAATCACACATAATTCTAAAGGTTCGAAACGATGGCAATGCAATAAAGAAGAACATAACCGGAACGTATATAATTGCTAATAATAATGGACTGTAAACTTAAAAAAAAATCAATTATAATTTATAACGGCCAGTCAAATGTAAATGAGAATAATTTTTAAATAATTTTTCTGAAAACGATAGAATTTCAAAACATTTATATTTTAATTTTGATCATACTTTCCTTGTACTGAAACACAATTTTCCCAGCGTTTTGGATGATTCCTGATAGCGTCATCATATAAAGCTGAACGTTGAGTCTTCAACTAATTGAGAACAAATAGTTGAACCTGTTCATCGCTATTGAACCTCTGAGCTTCCTTCAACGGTCCAAACAGATGGTAGTCACACGGTGGGCTGTGGTGTGGATGTTCCAGCTGATCCCGCGGAATTTCCTCCAATTTGGTCCGAGTTATGTCCGTCGTGTGAGGCCTTCCACTGTCGTGAAGGAGATGACGCTTCTGGCTGGGAAACGCCTCTTTTGCTTAACAAAGCTCCTTTCTGATGATGGAACCAACTGAAGAAGCAATTTCCGCAACGGTGTGGTGACGGTCTTCCTCCAAAAGCTCCCATACTGCACGAATGTTGTTTTTTGTGATGGATGTTCGGGAACACCGATCGTGACTTTAATTTCCCACAATTTACCGACCTTCAAATAAACTGTAGTACCACTCGTACACGCGGGTTTTGGAGAGAGTGTAATCCCAAAATTGTGCCTGTAATCTAGTTAAAACTTTTGAACGTCTCACAGGAACATCTTGCTCACTTATTGCTCTAGTATGGACTGAATGAGACTAGCATTGGCAGTGGGTGCGATAGTGGCGTGGAGAGACCCAGACGGAATTCGTTGTAAAGTAGTCACGCCCTCAGACAAAACTAACATATAACACTTTTAAAATTAAGAGATGAAATCCTTTTTACATTTCCTCCTCTGCAGAATTCGTCGTGACAAAGAGCAGTGAATTTAACATGTTTCGTTCCTAATGTAGACCTTCACCGGGTTTATAAATGAAAAAAAAATTAAATTGTGATGAAGATCTGAACTGATAGTCAAAAAATATTGATGATTATAATTAGAAGTTATGTTACCTGAATGATCGCAAGACGTCAGTGTGAACTGTGGTGCGACATATTCATTCTTGGTCGCCTTCGAGCAAAAGGCGACCCCAGAATTATGTTTTATGTATGCGAATTTTTTATTAGGAAAGTCTCAAGCTTGACACTGCGCAGACTGAAACTAGTTAGTATTGTGACTATAGGACAAGTAACAGATTTTATTACTGTATTTGACTTGGCAGAAAGTAGAACCAGTAATAAGAGACCGAACATTTTTTTTGGATCAGTCGGCGAACTGCCTCCTAAAACTGGTAGAGACTTAGAGAAGGGATTGCTGCGACCCCACAGCGAACTCGTCTCCCGTCATTCAGCAGGACGTAAGAATAGTACCCAATGCCCGACCTACCTGATGTAGGTTTTCTAGGGTTTTCCCTGCATCTCTTTAGGTGAAACACCGGGTAGCATCCATAAACCATAGCCCGGGGTCCCTAGTTAACCCTTGGCTACCTTGCTCTACCTTCCGCATCCACCGTTTCAATTCCCTTCCTATGCTATTAAAGAGCAGTTACCTGTTTCAGGTTCACCCTCATGTAGCCTGTTAACGAATATATATATATATATATATATATATATATATTGTTCGGGTTAATAATGATTCTTTATTTTGCAGATGATACTATTCAACAGTTAAACTTAAATACAGGCAGTAAATTTAACAACTACGGGAAAGGTTTGACGAAGATAAACGAAGAATGGGAGAAGAAGATGGATCTGTTAGTGGAAACCATTGCAAATTTGGAGAAAAGAATCGAGCAAATAATCCCATGTAAGTAAACGTCGATTTAAGTTCCTCCCTCTTTTATTAGCGTTCCGTGCTTTGTGTTTTCAGAAAAAATTATACTGATGTTATTAATTTTTATTACTTATATATTCCTTTTCCAAACCTCCGAAAATGTTTAATTTGTGTCGGGCGGATAGACTCTTGGTTTTGCAATTTATTTATTTGGTAACATTAACGCACTCACCACATTAATTATGTATTAGGGATCACTTAATGGAAAATTAAATTTGATTCATTATTACAATAAGTATATTTATACAAAATTTAAATAAGCAAGCTATACAAATGTCACTTAGCATTTTATCCAAAATTCAATAAAAGAAAACTATATACACAATTTACATTGGCTTCCTCCGACCAGCCACATGGACTGACAAGTTGATCCTGGTCCTTGGGAAAATTGTACCAAAATACATATTGAAATAAATAAAATAACATACCACACCGTTAAATTTAAAATCTCATTAAATAATGCAAACAAGCAAGTTATCTACCCTGAATTTTGAAAGTAACTCAAAAACAAAACCCCGTAATTACCGCGTCGACGTGAGAACTGTGCAATGACTTGTGGTCTGCTCCGTCTCGGATGGTCGTGCGTTGGTGACGGTAGCGACGACGCCAGGACTCCAGTGCAGCCAATTGCAGAGGTAGTACTACAGCCCAGGAGAACTCTGTCCTCCTCTCCTGGTTCCGTCTAGGGCACCAATCACCGCTTTTTTATTTTAGAAGGAACACGCCCCCAATTGTCCGCGAATTTAGTGAATCTTCGCCATTTTTTCCTTGGCGGGGAGAAATAATTTATGCGGGGGACACATCCTTCCGCGCCTATGAAATACTTCGCACTTGTCATCGCTAAAAGCCCAACTCTCCCTCAGGTTGGATATTATTCCACCGTTCTCACGTTGTATCTTCCCAAACAACGTATCTTTCCATTCTGTCAGTCTTGGTGACAAGCAAATATGGTTTACTACAAATTACAGAGATTTTTTATATTTTATTAAAGTTAGTGCAGGCGTTATCTGGACTAAAAATGCAATATTATTGCTGCAATTGTTATGTTAGGAAACATGTTGCGAATAAAATTGATATCGACCAGAATATGCAAATGATGCCCCGTCATGTCTAAGTTACTCATCCGTATCTGATGTTGGAGGGTTCTGTTCACTTTTCAGGTGAACTGAATATAGGTAGCCGTCATAATCAAAACTGTATGGTGTAGTCTTTCAGGCTGCTACAATACAAACACGAATAATTAATAGAAAAAAGACAATATGCAAATCTGATCTTTACAGTTAATTGAATAATGTAAAAAGGATGTAGAGACGAAAGCATAGGTGAGCAAGGTAGGTTAGATGGTAAAGGAACTGTGTAAGAATATATGGTCCCGAATTACTTTATTTCTTTACTGAATTCCATTTTGATGAAGAGCTTTAAATAACAATTTTTTGTTCATATAACAAAATTGCATCGAAGATCTCAGTTTTGTATGACCCGTTGAAGCTTTATTCTCAATTTGTAAGTAGCAACGTTCGGCATAGACGACGGGAAAAACACTAACTTTAATTTAAAATAAAAACCTATGCACTTTTGAAAATGTAAGGGAGGGAATTTTTGTTAGATTGTCATATAAAGTTCAAGAGAGAGAAGCGTTTACTTTACAGTAATAACACATCAAATATGGATTCAATTTTAATGGCTAATATATTAAAGATTCTTTATGCCAGAATATTGCGAGATTCTAACAGAATATTGGAAATGAAGATTATTGGAAATAAATCAAAACAAATACATTAATATTTAAAATAATCGCTTTTAACGCCTCTTACGTAATTATTTACGTATTATAATGCCAACAGGTTAATGAAAAGAAAGTAACAGGACGTTCAATATAAGCTGCATTCTATTTAATATTGTACATGAACTGTAATTACTGACTAGTTAATTTATGTTAAATTAACTATATTTGTAGTTTACATCTGGTAGCTCGTTTCGACTTCATTAGCAGAAAAAAAAACGTGAAACAATTATTTTTCTAATTAAATTACATAAATAAAGGACCAGATTTAATGTTTATCTTTAGTTGAAGTTACGTTTCGTTACCATATTTGAGACTACTTAAGGTAATGTTAAACCTGCTAACATTTCGAATGAAGGCTACGTAAGGCTAGGCTGTCAAGTTTGCATTTTTACACATTTGGTATCTTTTTTTCATCAAAATTAAATCCATAAAAAAAAATTCCAAAACTTAAATTGAACTAAATAAACTTTTTATCTGTACTGGTCGTTAATTTATTTAATTTAGGTATTGTAAGAACACTCGTTAATTTATTTACTTATTATTTTTATAAATTAAACGTAGAAACACAAAATTGAGAAAAATATAAATCTACAGTAGAAATGCCACTACATTTATTCATGGCTATTTTTGACTATTGCAGGAAAGGAAGTCTATCACTTCCGTCCCTCTTGTTTCTCAAGCTTCCCGGAGCAAGATTCATACTTCCTTTATTCCAATCTATTCCAGTCCGTCACACGTAACATATTCAGCAACAGAATTTTGTGTGTTTTCTTCACATCTACGTTCAGCACAAGTTAAAGAAAAGAAAACATTAGCGGCTTCCCCTTCCCCTTTCCCGTCTGTTTGTGCAATCTGATACATAATACATCCGGTTTTCAAGTTTCACAAGTTTCCAGATGTCCATCTCACATTATGTATTCTTACAACCAGTTATTGTTGATTTCTGAAGTTATCAGTTTTCTTTCACTCCAGTCTGCTACTTATTACTCTCTCTGTCCTCTATCGTTCCCAAAGTACCAAGGGGTTTTTTCCTTGACGAGAGTGGCGAACCTGGGCCTACCTAAACTAAAAATGATGATATTATCCGTTATTTTTACCACAAAATCTTCATACTTCTTCTTAAATGAATATTTTTAATTGTATTCATTCAATAAGCATTTTTCAAGCAATATCAAATCGCACTTTTACCCTAGGCGTGGGGCAAAATTGCGCTTATAGTTCACATCTACAGAGACTTTTAAATAAAAAGAACTACTTAGTCCCCATAGAATGCAATGCCATTAAAAATAATGGAATATTACACTTGAAGTTTAACAGTTTTCACCACTGCCTTCGTAACAAAAGCATGCTTCGTGCAACCAATTTTCTATTCTTACACATGATCCAGTCCTCTAATGGCTGATCGGTGTACACCTCTGCACGTCCTTGGCAGGTTATGGAGCTCTCACATTTCTTTTTGAGGTCAGATTGAGTGTCATTATTAAAAAAATGTGTTTGTGCTTAACTATCCTTGTAGTTTCTGCGGGAGGCGTTTATTTCGACGTCTTCTTCATCATATCATCAGCTTTGGCTTGCAGATTATTCTTAAAAGGTGAACTAGTAATTATTTCAGACTTTGTTCATTTTTCATTGGGGGTTCTGCATTTTTGGGAGTGACCTGATTTCTACTAGGAGACTGGACACGCTACCGTGCTGGATGCCAGAAGTAGATGGAACTGCATCTGCTGCTCCAGATGATCTGTCTGTTTCTGTTGGTGACTCTGCTTCTGCGAAGACTTCGTCCGTAAATATATAAGGATCAACAGGAACACCCCCCCCCCGCCCCCACATACACATCTTAAAAGCACTGACAGTCTTTTCCGCTGAAGCAGATCTACAGTAGACAGTGCCAAATAGTTGGAATTGTGTGATGACTGTTCCTGGATTATTGGCTACTTCTGTGAAGTACGTCTTCATTACTTTAGGAAAGCAAAACTCCAGTGGCTGAAGTTTGTGACTATTGTGATGAATTGATAGCTCGCGATAATTCTGAAGCAAGCAATACTTAAATCTTAATTGGATAATTGGGGTAAAAGTGCACATGCGAAATGTAGGCCCCGTGATGTGCGAACTTTTGCCCAACGAGGCTAGGAGTAAATAATGTCCCAATGACGAATAATTTTAAATGTCTCATGTATCACGTCACACAAAAGAAACGAGTTTATTAAAATGCATCAGAATTATTTACTCAGGTGCATATCTAGTTAACAAATATAGTTACATCAGAAAGGCAAGAAATAAATCATCGATATTCAAACAAGCAAGCCTCCCTAATTTTATTCGAATTTTTCGATTTTTGAATTATCTAAAGGTTCAGCAAGAACATTCTGGCTTTGCGACAGGCAGGTAAGATGTGATTTTTCCCAACGCCAGGCTGGCGGACGGAAGACTTGCCTGTATGCGGATTTATTAGATTAAGCGTGTCTTTCTGAATGACACTGTTCCCTTTCTCATGGAATATTTCCCGTGCTGGACGAACGACTCATGAAGATTGGCAGAACAAACATCATGTGGGATAGCGCTTTCCCTTGGGGAATGAGAATATTTGAGTTCATATGGGAGGCGAGACGCCGAAAAATATGAAGAGTTGTGCATGACGTTGAGAAGGCGAGGAGGCAGAGGAGAGTTGATCAGGACGTGGAAGGGAGGAGAAAGCTGGAAACTGCAACAAATGTTGAAAGGGAAGGGTTAATTGCTCTTAAGTGAGAACAAGGAAGGTAAGAGGGAAGAAGGAGGAAAACCTGGGTTGTCCCCAATCACCGGCAGTACCAGGTCCGACAGAGAGAAAATTTACAATTCAACCTGAAGGAAGGAGGAAGTCGAAAACTGGAAGAAACACGAAGAAGTTCCGGTCGCCTAGCACCTGCATCGAGAGACGAAAGAAGATAAAAACAGGTTCTTCTGGAATAAACGAAAATCTCTGCTGCAATTGGTTACCCAAAAAAGTAATTAACCCTCTAATATTTAAAAAACATCCCCTTTACTTAATTTGTTTGTAATAGTGCGCAGACCCCTTTAAGTGATTGGTTTTTTTTATCAATAAAATTATTATATTATATCCTATAGCGCAAGTAATTTTATTAAATAGCTTAAATAAAACCCCTACTCATTTACATTAGTATTGCGAATCTATCGTCATTGGAAACAACTAAACCCTGTACTGCTCACGCTCTCTTCTACTCCACTCTACTTTATCTGAATTGCGGCCATTCAGTGAGGTAGCTTCGTGCTTGTTTGCCTTCAATTACCTCATGCTCAGTCCCGGACGTCTTACCGCTGAGTGCTACAAATGTCGGGAATTGTTTTCTCATCACAAGACCGAAGTACCAAAACCTAATCTTTGTGATCTTGTCATCCATTGTATGTGAGGATTAATGTTCTATAGAACATAAGAAATCAATCCTAAAGAGTCGGGGTTCTTTTTGTCTGCTTTTCTAATGGTCCTACTTTTACAACCGCACATCGTTGTATGGAGCACGAACCAAACTACTGCACACTTCGTCGTAATGCTTAAACCGCTGTTTTCCCATACTTCTGCTGAAGGGTATCCGTCGTTTTTCAAATGCTACAATCATCGTTTTGATTGATCTGAGATCCGAGAAAAATGAATTTATGAGTGCTCGCACAATGCAAGTGACAAAGCCATCCAAGACAAGTATTTTTTTTTTCGATTTTTCACAATTCTTCGCAACAGTTACGGCCGAAATGATCTCGTGGGAGATTAATCACGATTGTCCGCCATAACAAATTACTCATAATATAAATAGATCATCTATTTTAAAATTAAACTGAATAAGTCCAAAAAGTTGGACGGAACGTTGTATTTATATTAGTTAAATAATTATTACATTTATTTACTGACTTATATTGCCGCTTTTTCTTTATTTTTTATTAGATTTCAAAAAATACAGCAGTGAGTCCTGCACACTATTCGTGGTTAGACGTGTAAGGGGCAGATGAGTTTTCACGAAAACGATTCGCTATCAACAATACCAATGGAAAGAACGTTGGAAACTGTATAGAAAAAGATATATGAAACAAACGCGGCTTCTTGTGAAAAGGAAAAGAAAGCCCTACGAAAAACAGAAAACGGCTGTATGACGCCATATAGTTCAGTCTAGTTGTATAATAAATAATAACGGCACATATTAGGCAACCAATTTCTGGATAGTGATTCCAGGTGTCGGACTGTTTACTTCGTTAACTAAAAATGTGTGTTTGTAGGGAGGGGAACATAACAGTATATTTTCCTTGTGAACACCTATCATTCAGTTTTTGCTTTGTTAGTCTGACTGTCTGCTTGCTTGTTTCCAGCGACTACAAACATGGTGGGTGGCTACAAGAAGGTAGGGAACCTGAGCGGCCTGTACAAGATGCATCCTGTCGGCATGACATGGGATCAGGCGAAGAGCATGTGCGAACAAGAAGGAGCTCATCTGCTCGTCATCAACAACGCCGAGGAGAGGAACGTGGTCCCGTCGCTCTTCAGCCAGACTTCAAACATCCAGTGCGCAGACTGGAAAGATTGGGCCTGGATAGGAGTCCACGACAATATGAACAAGGGGAACTTTTGGACCGTACTCGGTAAGTGTCAGGGAAACGTTTTCCAGGACTCGCCATTCTCGAATCAAATTTATGCGCACTGCAGTAAATATATTTTATAAATGTAAAAATCGCGAAACTCACGGAAAGTTGACTTGAACGTGTTTCTCATTGGAATATTGTGTTTACGATGAAGCGTTCGAGCGCCACCGCATATCTATGAGGGGAAGTCAAATGAAAACAGAAAACCCACTACAATAGTTTTTTTTTATTCATTTAAAGTAAATTATGCGACTAAGATTCAATTACAATCTTGTAGTAAGAGGTAGGACACTGACGGATCCTCAACCTCACACACTTTTGCGGTTCCTCGTCCGAAAGAAACCGACGTTCACGAATGTCATTCTTCAGGTGGCCAAAAATGTGTGTTACCAGCAGGTTCTGAGCGTCTGACGCCAACTAGTCGTGATTTAAAAAAATTTAAACTATAACAAACGAAAACAATTTTTTTTTGTATATTGAAGAATCTTCTTTACAAATGCAAAATAAACTGAACAATAGAAATATAATAAAAGCTTTACAAGTCAATTGAATATAATGGTCAATTACCCCCCCCCATAAAAGTAATAATAAAAAGGAAAGAAAGTGCAGCGATGTGCACCGCTCGGCGTTGGTTAGCAAGAGAGCGAGCCTCCGCTTCCTGGTCGTCCTAGGCAGCGCTGGTGGCGGTGATTAGAGAAACTGCGCTCTGGCGACCCCAACCAACTGTAGAGGGGTGTTTCAAATGTGTCAGATCCACAGTGTGACAGCAAATGGCACACATAGAAGCTTCAAGGAGTGTTCTATAGAAGCGTATTCCTCACCAGATTGATAGTATAGGGACGGGCGTTATAATGCAAAATGTTTATTCTGTCTGACAGCATTCAAGGGATGTAACGAGTCACAATATTAGGTTTGTACATTTTTCGTCCAGATTTAAAAGCATCGTTAAATAGCAACAAAATGTGGTACATATATTCTAAAAAAATCTATTACGTCACCTAGGAGTGAATTAAAAGGTTTCCCTTTTTTAGAGGTTTCTTAGTGAAACTTTTGCTCTACAATTCGTTTTTTTATGAATTTAAGGTCTGGATTATATTGAATGTGAACAGAACGTACTTGTAAGGATAGAAGGATGTAAATAACAGACACGTATACAAACGAAGATTTTAAATATAATAAATAAATTTCAACTTAACAATAATTTTCATTATTATATGCGGAACAGGTTTTTAATTAAACATGAAACCCCAGTATCTGTGTTGTCATTTAATGAGGATGAAGCTAAGACAATAACCAATAATTATTTGGTAAAAACAAATTGATAGAAACGACATATATATATATATATATATAATTAAATAAAATTTAAATACTGTCCAAAACTGTAATCAAATTAAAGGCTATGTTTTAGATATGCGCTAACCAGTAGTAATATTATATTCGTTGGACAAAACTGATAAGCATGCAGTACTGTTATTTAACTCAAGTCTCTTATACATTAGCATGCAGTGACACCTTTAGCAATTGCCCGTGGGAGTTTTCTCTCGCAGGCATTTCTTCTCCAGATTGACTGCGGGGCTCACCTGACTCCATCGGGAATCCATTTAATTAACCTACTTTGGTAGATGGGTAAGTTATTTTTCTGCGTGTGTACCTGAGAGTTACACGACGTGGGTGGATGAGGATAAGCGAGGATGTGGTCTGCGGACATGATGGTAAGGTCGGTTAGGGCGTGCCTGAATGATCAGGGGGAAGTATGAGCTTTCTTTTGAGCTGACGGAAGCGTAGAGGTGGGTGGAGGAGGATTGTTACGGAATTGCTGGATCGCTGGATTTGGTGGTTGAGGGCGCTTTTGATTAGGGAGGTTATGGATTTGAAGATTACAGAGTTTACTTTGGGAAGTTTGATGTTATGGTGGATGACGGGATTTCTAAGGTACTAGGGAGAGTTTGTGATGGGGCGTAGAAATATGCTTTGTTTAGTTTGAATTTTGGCGGAATGGATTTTGGCTGCCTCATAGGACCAGGTGGGTTGTATTATGGAGAGGTATAGGAGGCGTTTTGTGCTGATGGTAACAGGGGATTTTCTGTTTAGTAGGGGATAAAGGGTTCTGATTTTTTGGTTCATTTTGAAGAGGAGAAGATTAATATGAGGTTTCCAGGAAAGTTTTGAAACAAACAAGATTCCGAGGTAGGTAGTTTCTGCTTTTTTAGGGATTAATGAATTGTTTAGATAGAGGTGGATTTGGAGAGGAGGGTTTTTTGTTAATGAGAATCGGACGGTTATTTGAAATTCAAATCAATCAATGATGTCGGTCTATTCTTCTCAGCGTTCAACGCGCTTTTCAATTCCTCGACTGTAGAAATCACTGTAAGAAATCGTCCAGCCAAGTCTTCAATTCCTGGTGAGTCTCGTGTGGGTTTGCGTCGTACCATTTACGGAAATTGTGCCTGTTAACGTAGTTATTCAAACAAAAATGCGTCTCGTCGCTAAAGATGATTTTCGGCCTCAAAACACTCTGACTTTATGGTCCTGGGTCAGTTGGATCTTATATTTCCCAAATCACAACGATTACTTTCACGGACCGCGGCGATGATCTGTCGTTCCTTTGACGTACGGGTTTTGGCCGATTGTTTATTGAGTCGGTCGTCTCGAATCTTGCCACCAAACTTTGCAGAGTCGACTTTGAAGGGTCACCGCGGGGTATGCCGTTTGCACTAACGAACACTCACTTTGAGAATAAAGTTTTATAATTTGGACGTTCTGCCCAATCGTATAACTTGCCATGGTGATTTGGCATCAGCGACTGAATAAAAAACAAAAGATTAGACAGTCGTCGCACAAAACATGGCCCCAGTTGGCAGCGCTGAACGATTGGACAGGTGGACAGATGGAAATGAGAAAAAATGAGACTGAGGCAGAACTTCTCAGCCAAACTTTTCAATAGTTACCTTGGTTATATTTGCGATGTGAGGGCGGCCGTTGTCGTTGATTTATTTATGTTGCCGTTCAAATCATGCGCCCAACTTTTGAGCCTTTCTCATCGAGAGAAAGTGACGCAATGCGCTGTGGAAGCGTTTCATCATCTCAGACATTTCCCTCGTCGTTTGTGAAGGATCATTATGATGAGGTTATTCAGTCATTCTCCATCGAAGCATCCATTGCTGTGTATGTCTGTGAGTTCGAAACTATCGTCTTTGAATCGCTCAAACCAATTTCGACCCGTTCTTATAGACATGACTTCCTCGTCATACATTTCACAAACATTTCGAGCAATTTCTGTGGCTTTGAAGCCTTCATTAAACGCAAAAAGCAGTATGTGTCGAAAATGGTCTTTATTGTCGACTTGGCGATCCATTTTAATGTTTTAAAAAGAATTAAAAACAACAAAAATTCAACACTACTTTCTGTAGAGCACATAATTCTCTATCGTATAACACCCAACTAGTTGCCAAAACCTTAATATATTCACTTAAAAAGAAGGCCAGGATCCAAAGCGTTATTTAAGTATTAAGGCTATTTCATGTATATATATATATATATATATATATATATATAAAATTTAGTGTCTGTCTGTATGTTTGTCTCGAATAGGCTCCGAAACGGCTTAACGGATTTCAATGATAATTTTAGGGTTTAAAAACAGGAGGTTTAACTTAAATATTAGTGCATTTTTCATTTCAATATATTGCAAGAGATATTAATATAATAATATGAATATACATGCATTCGTCTCCAAAAAAGTGAATGCAGGTAGCCTATATTATAGATATGTTTACGCTCCGAAGCGAATTTAATTGAGAGTTTCAGGGACTCAAACAGATATTTTAACTTAAATTTTCGTGTTGTTTCATTTCAATATCTTTCAGAGTTCAGATTTATCAATCCATTGAATTGCGGCGCGAACATTGGCGTGAAAACCAACTGCGAGTTATAAGTTCTATAGCATTCATCCCCCTTACTGTGTTGTTATAAGCCTAATTTTGGCAGCATAAGAGAGGGAGAGAGAGAGAGAGAGAGGGGGGTGGGGGCGAATATTCTCACTCTATTGATGCAGTAGGATTCGCTCCGCAATTAACTTATTGTTGGCAGGGAGATAACTCATTGAGAAATAATGAACTTCTTTGAATCACTGATACGATGCGTACGGAAATTGCTTTTGTGTGTCGCGTCAGGTAATAATTGCTCATTTTTATTGGCTCCGAAACGTACCAACAGCGAGTTATAAGGTTTGCCCTGAAGTGATCATAAATAAATGATACCGTACTTTTAATAATTTCCATGAATTGAACTTTATAAAAATTCTGTACCTGTTGTTTCGTTTTTAGGAACAAAGTCGCGGGCATAATAAATAACTCTGAACCGTGACAGACGCAGGAAACACGCAACTCTACTGCAGCGTCAACTGAATATTAAGCAGTGTTTAATTATATTTGGACGTATGTGATTTTTCAGGGGACAGCCTGAACAGCATCGGATATTCGTATTGGGTCTCTGGTCGGCCCATTTTCAACACCAAAGAGAACTGCGTGTCTGTGAACAAGAATGGCGCCATGTACGACAGCGAGTGCGAAAAGAAAGCTCCTTTCATCTGCGAAGTTTAAACAAATGGGAAGCTGCCAATTCGTGTAATAAATTGGTAACGCATCACGATTAAAAATTTATTTATCTATTTAAGTAGTTTTGTGAGCTTATCTTGCTTAAATAATTTTTATTAATTAATGATATTGTCGTCTGATATTTAATAAATAAAATTTTTAACAAGTAAATACAAAACACTATATGTTTTATTGTTCAAAAATTGTTTTCATTTTGAAAAAGGTTCTTATTTGAATTAATGAATGTCTAAATAAAAAAGGTAGATAAATAAATTATTAATTTTTTCAAAATATAATCAACAGGGTTAATGTAAATTAATCCTAAAGACGTAATACGTGTCAATTAATTTCATATTTATTTAAAAAGAGCTGTGCCTGATTTAAGATTTTTGTCAGCCGATTTGTCTATTTTGATATATTATTTAACTATATTGTCAAGTATTTATTGCAAGAAACTATAACATATGTACCGACGTTTTAGATCTTTACAGCAGTAACATAAATTATCCAACATCATTACATTCATTAGCATATGAGAATTGTTTGTTAAGTGTGTTAGAAATCTAACAAAAACAAATTTTACTTTAGAAAACTTACTTTATTTCTCAACACAGTCTACTCCCGAGAATCTAGTCTAGTCTGCCATTACGGCATTGTGAACTTTTCGGCGCTTTCCTGTTTCATCTTCTGTGATTCTGCGACTTCATTTAAACTCATTAATCCAGACATAAATGGTCTACAATGCTGGTGCAGAATTCCATTTTGATTTTAATTTGTGCAGCTGCTCAGCTCTTCAAATGAAATTGCTGAATAACATCGTGGAATTCGTTTATTTACAATCACTTCGCTTGTCTAAATATCCAACACTACAGAAGGCTGGCGTATGTTAAAATATTTTAGTAATATATTTGAAAGGGTCATGTTTACCAACAATGGTTCAAAAGTGATAAATTTTCCGTTCTTTCATAAAAATGTACCGGACTTATCGAAGAACCGTCCTAATAAACTTTGAAAATGACGTAGTATTTAGGTTTCTTCCTATTATCACACTATTAGACTATTTGTTTTATTACCTTTAATAGTTTTTTATCATAAAGATTATCAGTTTGTACAATAAATGATCCTGTATGAATACAATATTAAAGTAATGAATAGAAAATTAAAATAGTGTATATAATTAACATGAAGACATGGAGGTAGGTTTTTTTTTAGTGAGGAGAGTGATGACTTTTTCTCCTTTCTTCTTTTCTGGTACACTTTCATCCTATCTCAACGTTGTTTCCTTCATTCCTCCGTTCATTTTGATCCAGTCTTCATTTTTCCTTTTTCTTGAACATCTTTGAATCCACTAACTTTCACTCTGAATTCACTTCCTCTCCATGTATTTTCATTTCTGCCATTTGTCATTTCTTTATCTTTGCTTTCGTGTTGAAGTAATTGAATATTTTCTTCGTTAGTCTTACTTCATTCATTCGTCCTTAGAAAGTCGCTGTTATTCTCCTGATTCTGTCTGTTATATTTTTAAGTTTCTGTGTAGATGTCCTCGTTTCTGCTCAGTTTCCATTTGCCATTCTCATATTTTGGTCCCGATATTTAGCGTATTATTTTTCTTTCCTTTTTTCCCCTTGTCTGTCTGTAGTGACTTAGTTTAACACTTATGGATTTCCAGGAATGCCAGTTCCGTTTTCCTCGTTTTTTCATCTTCTTCTTTGTCTAGACCGTGGATCATATGAAAGGCATAATTTTCTATCGCGATCCATTAGAAACAATTGTTGATCTACATTTTGAAATATAACAAATGTATTCAAAGGGACATTAAAAATATTTTATTTATTTTTGTAAGATTTCAAAAAGTGATTGGGAAAAATATTTGCATAAAATTGTGCAGAAGATAAAAAGACGCTACAACATAACATTTAAATAGTCAGATACTTTAAAATAATAGTAAAATTACTCAACGTTTCTGGAAGTGTACTGTATTGTACAATGTTACAGAAAATAAAGAAGATATTAATAATTTACGCAAAAATAACTATTTATTTAAAACAAAGGAATTCCAGGAATAGAATAAATTGGAAACAAAATTTGAATTGGCTAATTATTGTTACTGTTTAGTCACAGATTGATTTAGATGTCAAAAACCGGTACACATTACATTGCTGCCGGTGTTTTATTGAATTAGTTGATATAAACAACTGTAATGGTTCAAAATTCTAATTATATTTAATGGGGGAAATGCCGAAATAGTGGGGTTTTCCGAGGCTTAACCTTGGAGTGGTAAGCGGACGCCGACAAAGGGAGCTTTCATGTGCCGAGACGCTAGAAGGATTATCAGAGTTCAATAAGCTCAAAGTTAGCGCCGTCGGCCGAAAAATGTTTTTTTCGCACCAGGGAAATACTAAGGCAAGGGAATATTTTCCCGTGCGAACTGCCATGTGATTGGTAAATTACGGCTCTGGAAGGGGAAATCCGAGGTGACGAAATGGCGGACAGGAGCAGAATTTGGCATTCTGGACCCAGCAGTAGAGAGGGAGTTTTCGGCCTTAGCAGCCAACAAGTACTTCTTTGGCTCAACAGCACGTGACTTATGCTGGGACAGCTAAAGCCCAGAAATCAACAGTCTTGGGTGTAGTGATGGGCATAACAAGGACCGAACCGAGAGGGAGAGAGACGACACACTTCCGCCAAGGTTAGTCCGAGGTATTGTAAACCCCTGGTTGTTAGTCAATATGCTAGACATTTATTCTCCCAAGCCACGAGCATCCTTTAGAGAAAGAGCACAATATAAGTACCCGGGAAAAAAATGTATATATAATTAATAATTTACATAAAATAAAATTGTAATTATTAACAGTATAATCTTTCTTTATTATTAATATCAAAACCCAGCCAAGAAATCGTCGACGAAGAAATTATCCAGAAGTGAAGAGGGAGCGGTACACAACTAAGGAAGTAATATAACTGGTTTATTTCGATGTACGCGACTCTTTCTTCGCTGTTCTATAAAGGGTAATGTAGTACCAGAAAAGCCTCTAGGAAATAGGAAGGAATTAAGTTGAAGAGGCTGAAACAGTCTGAGTAGTCTTATAATTTAAAAACAAATTTAGGTTACAAACTCTGAGCAATTGACTTCCGGTGCTCCATTAATTAAACCACGTAAAGCAGCAAGAATTAATTAATATTCTCGGGTATGAAATATTTGTTAAATGAAAACAGTTTGGAGAAACTAAAATGTTTGTCACGTTGAACAGGACTTTGTCTCTTTTTCGTTTCATTCCGTTAATGTCATCGATGATGTGTAGAACGGCATCGTAGAGCCAATGACTGAACTATCACTGTCTGTACTTGAAGCAATTAGTGGATATTGTGAGGTTCACAAATGTAATGGAGGTTTGCGTAGTTGGATCTTCAATAAAGAACGAAAGAAAAACTTTTTCGTGCCTTACGACTCCATGGTTTAACAAACTATACCTTAGAATACCAAAATTGATCCGATAATTTTTTCCACTCAGAAACGTTTACATGTCTGATTCAGTTGTTAGTCATGTTAAATATTAATGTTGCTGTATAATTGTCATTGCGGCAACGCTGTGAAAGAGGGGAAAAAACTTTGTTCTGTTGTTTCTCTGTTTGCTGAATGTGAATTAAATAACCTTTAAGATCTAATAACTAGGAGTGCTTACTCATTGAACCCAACAAGTCCGGCATGTTCGCCTTGACGTGACGCTTCACTACGTGCACGGAAACTTGATATAACAAATATTACATCGTCTATCCGAGTACGTGCCTGACAAAATGTGCGTGATAAATGCCCCCGCACCTGCCACGTGTCGATGCGGCCTGCCTGTCTGCCTGTCTGCCTGCCCGCCTCCCCGCCTGCCGTCGAAAGTAGTGAACGCGTTTACAGATTTTGTTCGAAAACAGTCTGTCAAATAGAATTTTTGGGTAACAGTCTACATAGAGGGTGATCCAGAAACTAGCAACTCCCCTTTAATAGCATAGGAAAAGAATTAAAAGGGGGATCTGGAAGGGACAGGAAGGCAGACAAGAGTTGACTAGGGCCCCCATGCTATAGTTTAAGAATCATACCCGGTATTCAAACGAAAGAGATTCAGGGTAAACTCTAGGAAACTGGTATCAAATAGATCGGGCTATTGAGTACTTGTTTCACACACTTCCCAAAGTCGGTAGAGGAGTTTGTTGTGGGGCCGCACCACTCCGTTCTCCTTACATCGGTTAGCTTTAAAAGGTACCTGAGCGACTGTTCCAATAGGATCAGCGAACAACCCTTACCATATGCCCAAGTACTGCGATCCCAGAACATACACCTCAGTGAAGTGACCAAATGACAGGGGTTTGAGAGCTTAAAAAGAGAGAGAAGTCTTAAGATTGGTCTGATGCAACCCTCCATACTAACCTATTTTGCGCAAGCCTTTTCATTCCTGAATAAGTAGCACACCCTCGTGTCTTATAACGTGGCCTGTAATCTAACAGATTTCGTTTGAGTTAAACGTACGTACAATTTAACCAACGAAAAAAGAATTGGTTTAATAAAGGGTTTTCCTCTTTACGAAAATTTGGTTTCTAATTTTCTGATTAATCTTATACTTTGTACGTAATATGATTAGCAACCCTGCACCCCTATTTTGCTTCTCGAAGGTTGCTCGTCAAAAATATGACGGCTTAAATCTATGTAACTTCAAAGATAAGGTCTGAAAAGCAGTTGTTGTTGTGGTATTCAGTCCTAAGACTGATTTGATGCAACCCTACATGCTAACATATCTTGCGCAAGCCTTTTCATCTACTCAACTACCACAGCACACAACCTCCCTAAACGGCATAGCGTACTGCATCCTTCGCCTCCCTCTTTTGTTCTTAACCCACAAACTTCCCTCTAGTGCTAATTTTACAAGACCCTAATGTCTTAAAACTTTGTCTCTTACTCTATCCCTTCTTTTGGTCAACCTTCTTCATATTGTTCACTCTTCCCCTATTCTGTTTACAACTTCCTCGTTAGATTAAATTCCTTTCTTGCCTGTGCTATCCTACTCTAGTTATTATGCTTCCCAAGTAGCAGAATTCCTTAATTACTTCAAAATATTCTTTCCCAATCTAACAGCCTTTGTTATTCCACTGTACTGCACTCCATTACCGCGGTTTTCCCTCCATTAATCCTCATATTGAACTCTTATTGTTTCCAAGATTTCTTCTGACTTTTCTAAGATTACTATGTCATCTTTGCAGTATGATTCCTTTTCCATTTTAACTTTCTTCATCTGTTCTATAAAAAAATTAAACAGTATGGGCGACAGACTACATCATTGTCTTACTCCTTTCTTGATTTCTACTTTCTTTTTTGATCTTCAATTCTAATTACTGACAATTGCCTTCTTTCTAGATATTTTATTCCTCTCTTCTTAAAAATCCTTAATTGTGTGTTTCAGTTCACATTATCATATATTTTTTCTAAATCTACAAGTGCCTTGAACGTAGGCTTGTTTTTTTTATCCTGTCTCCTACAATTAGACGCAGAGTCTATATTGCTTCTCTTGTCCCTACATTCTTCCTAAAACCAAAGTTATCTTCTCCTAACTCGAATTCTATTTGTTTTTTGGTTTAACAGGCTACACGAGGGTGATCCTGAAACAGAGGAAGGGAATTGAAAAGGGGTCTTTCTATCCTCCTTATATTATTTTCGTTAATATTATGCATGCATGAAATACTGAATTAATTGTCCTGTAGTGTTCGCATCTATCAGTCCCAGGCTTCTTCGGTATGGGTATAATTGTTTTTACTAAACTCTTTTGGTATTCTTCCTGTTTCGTAGATTTCGCAAACTATCCTGAACAGCCGTGATATTTCAACCGATGATTTTATCAGCTTTGCTGGAATGTCATCAATTCCTGGCGCATTACAATTACTCAGGTCTGTCATCGCTCTATCAAATTCTGACCTTAAAATTTTGTTCCCCAGCTCTTCATGATCCACCTCTTCTTCTATTACTGACTAATCTCGATTTCCACCATGATACAGCTCTTCTAGATATTCCTTCCATCTTTCTTGTTTTTCTTCTTTATCCAGAATTTGTTCCCATCCGCTATCCTGATACTTTTCCTCTCACCGAATGTTTCTTCGATTTTCCTATAAGCTGCGTCTATTTTGCCTTTCACAATGAAATCTTCAACCGCTTTGCATTTCTTTTGTGGCCAAGCGTCTGTTCTGCTCCATATCATTTGTATTTCTCGCGTTTTTAAATAGAAGTTATATAGTAATTAAATCAAGAGTCAGTATACGCACAGTTTATGAATAAATGGCTTAAAATAAGAGGCAAACTCCGAATATTAGTAAACATAATAAGATATGACGGGAACTAGGAAAGGCAAACACTAACGAAAAGTATCTAAGATTATTACTGTATACGAGCTTATTCGACGCCATTACATCGTCATCGTCGTCAAAGCTGTTAAAACTTTACACGACTATAAATATGCTGATTCTTGACGGAGTTGGCCAATTTTACATACACTGACAGCTTAATGCATTTAACGTACCACGTTTTCCCAGCCAATTGGTGAACAAGTTTCAATTTCTACTCGAGAAGGCCCATCAATCGCTGTCGGAAAGTTCAAACGTTAGATTCACTATGTTATCAGCATATGTATAATTGACCAACTCCATCAAGAATTATATTGAAAACAGACGTGTATTTAATACATAAGATAATGTTTGTTATACCCGGTCAAGATGGCGCAAAAATTACTGGGTTTTATGGAAAATCGGTACCAATCAAAGAAAATAGTTCTTTCTGCTTAGCTCAGTTCTACCAATTTATTTATATTTCAACTTAATTTGTTTTGATTTCAATTTTTTTTTCTTTTTTGCCGAATAGGTCGTTGTTTTGTCCGTTTGGATTATTAGGAAATTTCGTAAACAAGTTCACACCCAAGGTTTTTGATTATAACCAGTAGGCTTTTCGTATTCCTTCACGAGAATCACGTAAAATAAAGATACGAGACACAGTGCCACGCAGAAAACGGAATGAATGTTATTCTTTTATATATAAAAAACTGCTCCGCCATCGGAACCAACTCAAATAGCATAAATGAAAACTACCAAAGTACCGTTCTACACAAAATTTCATTCTCAACTTCCACAAATTATGTTAATTCTGGTAACTATTGCTAATTCAGTTCAGCATAATACCTTCTATCCCTCCCTTTCCTTAATCCCAGGCAAATGGTTTTCCGGCCAGCATAGAGTGACATGCAGTTCTGAGGAAGTGGCCTCAAACCCTTGATGACACTAGCTGCCTGTATACGGTAAATCAGATGCTATGCCTCTCTTTCCTGTCCAGATGAGCTGATTGGTTGGAAAAGGTCACATTAACTATTGTTGCAATATATTCAGCCCAAAGCACTTGGAATGTGTCCCCTTTATTCAAGTCAAAGGAGGAGGATTCCTCTCAAAATTTGAGAAACTTTATCCAATTCCTAATGCTGACACCCAGTTACAGTTTCAGGAATGCAATCACCTGTCTCTCTTCCTTTCAATATCAATTATTTTGACAGTATCCTTACTTAAAGGAAGAGAGAGGGAGGAGGTGGCTTACCTGATATTGAAACTTGGTGCCATCATTGAGTGAGTACAAGGTATAAATCTTCAAAATTTCAGACACATCAGCCTCAATTTCTCCTGGAGGAGTGACTGCCTCTCACAACATTCGGACATACTGCACTGGAGATGGAAGTTCAGATATTTGAAAATTTGACTTGATGTTGCTTCCCAGCTGGGCGATATTTAAGGTCTATAATATCTATTCCTCTTTCCTATCCAAGAGAGTTGCACATTATTTTACTTGTTTCATATGTATAATAAATACATTGGTTACGAAAGAGAGCCATTTTTGTTCTTCCCTGCCAGTTCACACCTGCTATCAATGACATTTTTGTATCAATTTATTAATATTTTGACTTTGTCATCTTATTTTTCCTTATATATTAGTATTAGAAACATTAATTAGATATTCATTCCACTGTCTGAGTAAGAAAAGCAAAGGATAACATTGAAAGAATTAACATAGAAGACATAAATGTAAAACAATTGATAGAAAAAAGTAGCAAAGAGAAATACAACAGACATTAGAAAAAAAAAGCCATAAAATTTATTTTTCATGACGAAGCATAGACCAAAAATGGATCATAGAAAGTGAAAGTAGAAATTTAGAGTTACATTAAGCATAGTCCTACACAGGCTCTTTGCTAACACAGATGTCTTTGTTATTACCTTTGTCTTGTGAACTATTTTCCTGTCATCCTTACTGAGACAATGGAATACTTGATTAATGGTTATAATAATACTATTACATTGATATCTACAAATTTAAATATTGGTATATATATATATATATTCTTTTATATATACATACATAATATTAATAAGGAAAGGAAAGAGAGATAGAAAGTAGGTACCTTAACTGAGGTTCATAGATGGTAGACACCTTGTGAGGTTCGGAGTTCTTTAAATTTTCGGAGGCACCTCCCCCTTCATCAGAAAGTTAGGAAGACATTTCAAGTGATCGACTAGCCAACGACCCGATCACTGGAAATGCCTCAGAAAATTTAAAGAACTCTAAACCTCACAAGGTGTCTACCATCTATGAACCTCAAGTAAGTCATCTACTTTCTATTTCTATTTCCTTTTCTTAATAATTGTTTTAATTAACATGACAATGTCATTTCCTGACGCATATATATGAAAATTTCGATTCAACAAAAATGGAGAAATTTGTCTTGAAGTAGCACTTTTCTTAAAAGGAAAATGAAAGTGAATCATTTTTTTGTTTGTTTTTGATTTGTATTAAAGAAATGCAAACAGTTTTAATATTTTACATGTGTGTATACAATGACACACATATAAACAGCAAAATAAAAATTGGCAAATAACATTAACAAAATCACAGCTTATACTTTAAGTAATGAAGTATATACATACATATTAACAAAACTGGGGCAAGGTGCATACATTTTTTGTGTTACTTAATTCTGTTGGAGTTAAAATAATTCAACCTTACTGACTACCATGTTTGAAATTCATAGCAAGAATTGTACTTGTATGTTGTGATGATATTTGAAGACTTCTCTTTGAATTTCAAGAAGTATGTTCTACCACAGCATATTAAAGGATGAAAGTGTGAACAATCAATTGTAAGGAAAACCTTCCAATTTGCAGTTCTATAAAATGTTTTACTTAAATATAAATGAAGGGTAGCTTTAAATTCAAAGTGTTTCCTTTCTTATAGGAATTATTGAGTGGAACTTTAATTATTAAACAATTTCCTGCATGGAATTACTACTTCAATTAAATTACAACAAATATGATGTATATTCAAAACAAAAATATGTAAATGTGTACCGATATCATACATTCAATGATTTTTAAATTTTTAAGTAAAATAAGTTTTCCTGATATTTTTTTAATTCAAGGAGATATTACTTGTTACAGATTCATTTTTGACAATTTATGAGAGGAGAATGATGTTAGAATATTACACATGAACACTGACTATTGGTAAATATTTACCATGTCCAAACTTCACTTTGTCATACTTTATAAAAAATAAATGCTGGAATGTTAAAAAGTAGTTTCTTTGTGGAATTTTGAATCTGATAGTCAACATTTAGTATAAGAAAAACTAATATTAAAGTAACAGAAACAACCATGCAGAAATATTGTTAATAATTTCCGAATTGCAGTCGTTTACATACTGAAAGCACCAAAAATATTTTTTGTTTTACTTATGCCATAAAATATATATAAAAAAATAATAAGTATGTGGAGTTTTCAGGCATTATGTTGTGTCATGTGGTCAATAAACTTAAAATAAATGAAGAATTTCATAATGAGCAGTACAAATATAATATTTACAGATAGCTTCTAATAAAAAATGGAATACTTAATTGCTTTTGTAAAAGTACCTTTGTTTTATTTATTTTTTTATAAATTCAGACAAAGATTTTGTGTACGAGTTTTGAGAACATATGAGCATGTGAGGTGATTAAATGCAATTTCAAGAATGGAAATGAGCTAGACTATACTTTATGTACATATACAAAGCTTTCATTTTCAATTATATTATTGCAAAAAGCTACAATTTTGGGATAAGCACAAATAACTGAAATAATATCAAAAGAAACAATCACTTACAAAATTTCTATTTGTGCCACCACATGAAGTAAGGATCTGTTCGGCATTTAGTATAAAAATATCTAAATTTTAGACAGTTTTTGTTTCAATGCAAATAATTATACAATGCAACAACAGCCAGTGTTCCATATTATTTCATTGAGTTGCTTCAATGAAAATAACCAATACATATCAATAAATAAAATTCTATACAAACTATATAAAAACTGTTCACAGGAAAGTCACATGCCTTACTCCACATGGTAATAATACCGAATTTGTCATCAGTCTGAATTGATTGCAGTAATACTGTGCACTTCATTCACACAATAAAATGCAAAACTTGTACCTAGTAAATTTTAACACCAGTATTCTTTCAATGTATATAAAAACTTTTAACAAAACGAATAAGATGCTTTTTATTAAAAAGAATATGTCTTGCTGTATCTAAAATAAGGCTAATAACCTTCCTTCAGTCAATAACACTGATTTTTGATATTTTACAATCAGACTATGAAAGACGTTGGTTATGATAAAATAACTGTCTGTACTATAAAAAAAAGATAGTTGCCTGAGCACTACATCACTTGTAACACTTCACTTGTATTATTAAACAGTAATGTTGGCACAAGAGAAAAATAAGTTACATTCTACATTGTTACTTCATGAACCAGACACATATTCAACTGGAAATACTAAAACTATAAGTAAAAATCCAACAGAGACTAGATACACAACATACTAGTGAATAACATTGTAAATGAGAATTTTGGATAATATTGCACAAAAGTTTTTGAATAGATATGAACTTTCATGAAAACATTTTACTATTAATGTTACAAAATGTTTTCTTTATTTTCCATTTTCTTCAGCCATTGAAATAATTCCAATTATTTATAAGCAAGATATTAGTTTACTTTACAGGCTGCTTCACTGGTACTTCTCTGAATTTTTTAAGTAGCATAAGAGTCTTAGCTGCCAGGTGAATGTTTAATTTTGAAAGAATATCATGCATGGCGTGATAAAAATGGCAATGCATACAAATTTCGATTAACTTGCCTTACAGTTTATAACAAATAGAAAAGTTAAAACTGATTCTCACAATGTATTGAAGAAAACTGATTTTATCAGTACAGTTATAAAGGGTTTTAGTTATGAAAATTACACTAAGGTTGATTCATTGTGCCAAGTTTCTTGAAGCTATTTAAAAAGTCAATATCACATCACATTGCCCTATCTTTCGACTTGAAAGAGCCACTCTGAGCAAACATTATCTAGGTTTCACTATCAGGTTCATTCAGTTTTATTTTTTCATAAATTACAAGTGAGGAGTGAACCCCAGACGGATGACTAGTCAAGCCATGGCTTTAAATCCAATCCTGCATTGTCACAGTGCCAGCTGGTCCTCACATATTGTAAGCTACATAAATAGGATCTAATTGATCCGCAAGGAAGCCATCACGTAGGTGCATTCGTTGTTTCTCTCCTCGAGAATTAATAGGTACAACACCAGGGTCCACAACAACTACTACTCCTACAATGAGATGGTGCTCCTCCAAAACTGTATTTGTCACAAGAGGTACAAGATCTAACGCTTCATTTTCATTTCCATCCAGCTCTACAACAACTACTAAAAGATTGGTCCACGTGAAAACAGCACTGAAAATAAATAAGTTAAAAATTAATTTAATTTGTGAACTATTTGCTTTAGTGTAAAAGTTAGGGGATGAAAAAATAAGGAACATACCATTCAGCAATTTTTTTATGGCAACGCATTACACTATTTTCGATATCGATTGGGTGATATCGCATACCACGAAGCATGACGGTTTCATCCAGAGCACCAACAACAAATACTGCATCATGTAACTCTGTAAATAAATTAAATGGCTTAGTATACATAAATCAGAAATTAAATTCCTTCTGTCAATAGAAATAAAGAGAATTGAAGAATTCAAAAAATATAGAATTGGAGATAGGAAGACATAATTGTGGCACAGCTAAGATTAATAGTTACAATTTCCTGTGTTCTTTTTATAGTTTTGGATACTAGTAACCAGGGCAGGTAGTCATTAGTGGAATTAAAAGAAGTTTAAGCTACTTCAAATAAAGTAATATATATTGTCACACATATTGCTTACCAGCCATTTTTCCACATTATACCTCTCGGCAAAGGTATATATACAAAGTTTTTTTTAACCAATTTGCCACAGTGTTAAGTCGTGATGCTTGATGAATATCTCCAGTCTTGTTATGCTTCTTTTTGATAAATGGGATGTAAAGAGAAGAGGGAATAGAAAGTTTAGAGCATCAATTAAGGATATACATTTAGCTAGGACAGGAAAGATGAGGATTGAGCTTGATTGGTTTCCTTGTGGACTGTGCCATCCCAGTAAATAGCACTTTTTACAAAATTTTATTGCCAAATATACAGAATGGAGCATATGTAGATAAGAAGCCTTTTAAAACAAGTACAATTTGAATCATTCTCCCAAGGTAGGAACAAAGTAAAAAAGGAGAAAAGAATGAGGAAAGGTGTGAAAAGGGAACATGTGGAAACTTAGAAAATTTCTAGATGTAAAGTCCCTGGCTCTTCTTGAACCAAATAATTCACAAGAATATAATTTACCATCTACCTCCAAATACTTCAAATTCTGAATAAATACTTAAGTTTATAAAGGTTAAAAACCTTAATTTAGAGTACTTATAATTGAAAATTTGGAAATTTATAATTATAGACAATATTTAATAGATACATTACCTTAATTTCTTCCAAAGATTGCATTAAATGGCTAAGTGATACATCTAATAGATACATATAGCAAAAAAACGGAAAAAGCAACTTGGAAAGTATCATATAACAAACATATGCAGGGTACATAATTAAAGGTATGAAAGAAAGTGATTTATGCAGATAATATTATAAATAAAAACATAGTGACAGAATTGTAGTTTATATGATATAAGTGTCAATAGATTAAATGCTTTAACAATACCTAAGCATAGCATTATTATTTAAAAAATCTACCAATAGTGAATTGAGCATGAAATTTTGCTATAATCCATACAAAATTACAGTTCATTACACAAAAAATTCTTTAATCTATAAATTTGGGAAAGATTTATACAATCTTTCTTAAGGTCATAATTTGTAACTGAAGTAATAGACAGAATATTTCAGATTCTATATTTAATATGTTTCATTTAAAAGGTAATAAATATATTATCAGTTACTGCACTAACTGTATTCTGTTTAGCAAACTAGGTTTAAAGATAATTTTGAGGTTCATGATAAACACCTACCACACAGCAGGATGATATAAAAAATCTGCAACACATTATCTATTCATGAAAAAACAACTCAAATTATCATCAGTACTTTGTAGAAAAGTACACAATGAAATGTCATCCTTAAATATCCCTTAATGTCCCTTAATTCTATTTTAATTAAAAGTCATAGCTGTGTTTTACACTGATGAGCCAAATATGAACGTGAAGCAAGTCAGGACAAATTAATCAAAGGTTCTATCCATTGATTTCTCTGTTTTTCTCCATCTGTTAGAAAAACTATCATACATGTTTCACAATTCGCTTCTTGAAGTTTGTGAAGTAAGTATCAATACATGGTCATCTTTAATTTAAACAATTCTACTCATTAGTGTGGGTCTCTGAGCATGTGATAAATAACAAATATATCTTGTCTTTCTTTTTTTTATTATTTTCTAACATTTTATGGGAAAATAGAATGTTTCTTTGGTAATGTTGAAGATTAAATATTTTTGTCTAAACTCCAATCACCAGGTTGAGACAACATAATTTTAAGTTTCATGTTCCTCATTTCTGTAGACTCCCTATTTTACATTTTTTTCTGCACTAGTACCTGGACTTAACATCCCATCTTTATTCTATCAGTCTTGAAGGTGTTTGACTTGGCAATGATCCAAACACATCTACCACATTCGAAGTGTTTAACTTCTTTCAGTATTCTACAAAACCATATTATACCCATCATAAATTGATATATTGAGCATATAGATAGACCAGTTTTAAATTTTAGGGAATAATAAAGGAAGTAATAAATTATTACTCATTTTGTGTGGTAGAATTCTTAGAAAAAGAGCTTAAATTTTTTTCAGAAAATCATTTGATCACCACTAATGTGTAATTATTGATTGAATAAAGGAAATTAACTGCTGTTATATATATATATAATATAAATAAATAAATTAAGAATTTACGCAATGAAATATAAAAATACATAAAGCATAAAATAAAATTAAGTGCAACATATTATATCAGAAAAGTGACATTAAAACATTATGTTTTTATTCAATTATTTAATGATTTTAAAGATCAAAATAACTTATCCATTTAAATTGTCATGCAGCAAGCTAAAATTTATTAAATGACTTATAATATAATTTGAGCCGTGCAGTGAAACAATGAAAGCAAAATAAAAAGTTGTGACACTGTGGCTCAACATAAAACTAGCTTTAGGATACTAATAAAATAAACAGACATATCTCAAAGATCAATAAATAAAATATTTTAGAAAAATTCATGCTTAATGTAGAGGAATTAATATTTATAACAGAACTTTAACACATTTATGAGCAATAAAATGTCTCAGACACCACATCAGTGTCAGATTTAAAAGTAATGATGGAACTTTTTAACATTGGCCAGTACTGCTACAACTATAATACTCATGCTAGATAGTAATCTATATCTGAGTATTCTAAGATTTGACTTAAGTAGGTGGTCCTTAACATGCAACATGCTGCAACAGCCAACAAGGCTAGTAATAATAATGCAAATTATTTTATGAGGAATGCCGTAACCACACTTTTTTTTCCTGGGGGGATAAGAATCAAAAGCTTGGTCAGAAGGCTTAATTTATTGGCAATATTCAATCAAGTAATCTCATTGGAAATATAAATTTTTATCTAAAATTTGTAAGTTATTAAAATTTATATATGTTAAATTAAAATAAGTTATGAATTTTCTCAGAATAATGCAATATTTAAAATACTGCAAGAAGTAAATTAGAAGAATTTTTTTAGGAATGGCTAACTTAACACTTAGAAGTAATAATAAGACACTAAATTTCAGCAGATACTGATATAAATAACATTTTTGCCAATGTCAGGTCTGGTGATTCACCTATGATACTTATAGTGATTGTGATATAGACGAGTTGAATGAAAACATCTACAAATGAAGAATTACGAGACACTGTATGTGGTGTTAATATATTATATTTGTTTATTTGAGATGTGCCTGTTTGGTGTGAAGTGTTGCTACAAGCTGGTGTGCACAGCACCTGGTGTCTCCAACTGGGGCTCAGAGGATTCGCTTTCCTCACCTCCTCCACCCACCAGAGCAGTTTCTCCTCCAGGAGGTAGTTGCTGCTGACCACTACACTCTGTTCTCCGCAGGAAACCCAAGTAACCTGTACGAGCATAAGTTTCTCCAGTTGTTCCAGTGACTAGACGGGCATTAAAGTGGTCAGCGTAGTCACTCTCATCTCCATAAATAGTAAAGTAACCACTAGCATTATGACTTGATTGGACCCATATCTGTTGTAACAAAGACCACATGAAAAAAATATAAATATATCATCTTTTAAGTAAAACAACATAAAATGATGAATGTAGTAACTTTATCTTATGAAAAGTACTCAGTTAAGTTTATTCAAAGTGGTATTATAATTGTAAAGTTGAATAAAAATTTATTTTATAATAATGGATCTTAACATTGCAGAAACCCACGGCCTGAGAGTAATAAAGTAAACGTTCAAATTTAAAACAAGCAACTCAAGTAAAAATAATGCTCACTTCCAGTAAGGATATATAAGCATATATAAACCATTATTATTGAAATTAACTTTGTCTTTTATGTCAACAAGAACAGTTTTAAATTTTAATTTTGTGTTTGATTAATTAACATGATTGCATGATGAGATAGAACCTAAGATAAATTTAGGGGCCTTTATTTTTATGACAAAAAAAAATCAAAAAACTTGTTATACTATATATAACAAGCAAATAGTTATGTTGAAATTCTAATTATGTGACAATATACATGATAAAAGGGCTTATTACTAATCATTTTTGTTGTCAACAATATATTGTCTATAAAGTATATACATACACATATTTGTAAGTTAAAGGACAGAATGATAATGCTTGGGTAACATTTGGAAGACACTCTATGTCACATGAAATATATAAATAAAATTTAGGTGCCTATTTGGTAATACAGTATTTTATCAGCAGACATCATCCTTGCACAAATAAAGTGTAAAATACTAATATTTGACTAATATGTGAATTACCTTCAGCAAAAATTATTATTAAGAGACATGTACACAAGTATAACTTTCCATATATCATGTAGAAAACTTTACTTCACTGTGATCTTAAATTCTGAAGACACTGAAATGAGTTGTAACACCTTTAGTTAACACATTTTACCTCTCCAAGGTGAGAATCTCCACATTGACCCTTAGTCTCCGGATTGGCAATGATGACTTTCACTCCTGGAAGTAGCTTTCCTGATTCCATGAGACACAATGAGTGTGGACTTCCTCTTTCAACAAGAGATACCCTATCATTTCGTAGTGCCCTGAGATCAACATATACAGTAGATGGTTCTGGACTAGAGGCTCCCTAGAAAATTTTAATAATTAATAAAAATTATTTATTTGAGATTATAAAATAAATACAATAATAAAGTTGTGATTCCTGTTACATACCTGTAGACAAATAGCAACATTTACACGACATCCAAAGCTTGTTGATACTGCCCTAGGACTAAGACCCAAAGCAGAAAATAATTTTGAGAAACTAGTGGTGAGTGTAATTCGAGGTCGTTCTTCTGCAACTACCACACACGTCCTCACACAACCCAAGTTCACTCCCCGCTGCTTTAACTGATTGACTGATGAACCAAGACCCTTTGTGCACAGTTCCATTACTCCTATAATTATATTTAATATATATGTTCAATGTATATAATTATATTAATGTTATAATATTTTTGTAATATATAACATTTCTATTACATGCATTAAATATTAAATTTATTTTCAACTACTGGATTAATTCTGCTTTCTCTAATGTAATAACAATTAGAATCATTTTATCTATTAGATATATTTCAACAAGACTGTAGATGAAATCTACCTTTCCTGATATAATGCTCATATAATGGAATAAATTGCTGTTATTCTAATATGTAGAGCACTCAAAATATCTGTACGAATCTGCCTAGATTGATCAATGTTTGTAATAATAAGAATACCAATTTGTTACAAAAAGACTTTGCATTGGATGTTTTCATTTGGTTTGTAACAAAAGCTACAAGGCTAGAAATGTTGTCTATATTTCAGTTAATTCTTTTCTGTAATTTGTACATTTTATACAAAGATGTTTATATTTTAAATTTTCAATGCCCATTTGTTATTCTGAATATTGTATAGCTTTGAAACTGAAGTTGAAATAGATTTTAGAAAAGGCCTGACAAAATTTAGTTTCTATTGGCTTGTGCAGACTTATAATAAATATCATACAACAACATCACTTAATTATATCTGTTATTTGGCTATGTCTTTATCAAATTAGCATCAATTTAACACAGATGTTTTATATATTACATATTTTCATGGAGACTTAATTCTTAAGTTTTAAATTAATTCATAATTTCTTATGAAGAGAGAAACTTATGTCACCCAGGTCTCCTGTAAAGAAGGATATTACCTCCTAATATTATATTCTATTCATAAAAACAAATATCACTTATAAGTAATTTGCCTAGCATATATATAAACAGAAGTAATAAAACTTTAGCATTTCTAAACTCAGAATTTTCTGAAATGTTCTTTAATTTGATAATTATAATGAGGAAAAATTGTAATCGTTAACAATTGATTCACAGATTATGTAACTTTCTTATAAAATATAAACTTACCATAGGAGCAGAATGTATCACGAACTCTATACTGGCTTACTGCAGATAACCATAGAGCAGGATTTACTTCCACCTCTGACGGAGGAATTAATATTGAGTGATGCCCCGAATATATACTAGCAAAGAAACGCACAATACCAATTATTTTAAAACTGATCAATAATGAGGATAATTTTGGTTATCACCATATAAATAATTTGTTTGATATAATTCATACTATTTAATTTACCTGCTAAGACACCACAGAGCAAATCCTAGACCACAATATGGATCCAGGCATAAAGCAATGTGGCGTGAGGGATACAGCTCACAAGCTAACTTCATTGACCTACAAAGCGAGGTCACTGCTGCATGGGACATCTTAATACCAGCCAACATACCAGTGGTAGATACACTATTTAAAAATTTCAAGAAAAAACTAGTTTTATACGGGCTCAGGGAAAATCTACAAATATACAGCAGCATTGAGATGTTAATTTAAATCATACCTGAAATCAAGATATGCCAACATTTCTGCAGTTGGTGCTCGGTACATGGTAGGTAATTTCTTTTTAGGCATATCATCAGTATCTAATGTAATCGGCCAAGATTTAATGTCTACTACATTACTAGCTTCCTGCAATTAATATAAGCATCATACTACCACAATTCCAGAAACAGGATGAATAGTTTCAATAAAATACACTAACTGGTTATATTATATTGTTGTAATATGATACAAAGTAAGGGCAGTTTTCTAAATCATATCAAGGGAAGCAAATATTAAAATGCAAACAAAATTATGCATGAAAAAATATATATATAACTACAAAAAAGCAGATTTAACTACATGATATTTAACTAAAGCAGTTGTATTACAAAGGTTTTAGACAATTTATATGAAGTTTTTTTAGACATTATTCATTGTCTAGAACAAACTGTTTCAATTACTGGAGAAATTAAATGTTCCAACACTTCGCATAAGTCAAAGTAGGCCAAATTTTGCATTATGAAATTTTACTATCATTTGATGGATTCCTGATCCATTTCCTAGTACATAATAAATATTAAATTCTCATATTCATTACAGTATATACTTCTAACTGAAATTCATAAAAGGCTTGAAGAATTAAATGAATTTATTACATCAGTTTTCCAAAAGTTGAAGTACTTTGTTTCTAACAAATTGTTTCCTAATTTACAAAGAAAGCCAATGGTTCTACATACATAAATGTGACTCATTTCCTGTCCATCTTGCTGTAATTAATTTACATCCTTAGGTGTTAAATACATAATGTCACACTTCTGGATTAGATAAATGATTTTGAAGGCCATGCAAGAATTAATACACTTAAAAGTAGTGAGGTAGAAAGAAAAAGAATATTTAAGACTTTGACATTAACTACTAAGAAAAAAACATTATACATTACCTTGGACTTTAGGAGCTTTATTACATTTTGGTTCGAAAGGACTAATACAGATTTACTAACATCAACAATCATTCGAACAGTTGGAAGTGTAGTCTGTAGATTCTGGGGATGAGGAGGTCTTATGGTAACTGGAACTGCACCTGGAGTGCACTTTCAATGTTACTTACATTCATATAATAAATAAATATACCTTTCTTTTATACCTTTTATACCTACCGACATACAGACATCCATAAAATGCACAGATCAAATCTATGCCAGGGGGAAATATAAGGGCCACATGATCTCCAGTGTTAATTTTTCCTTTTTCTAGAAGTAAATTACCAACACGCTCTGCTTTTTTGTGTAACTGGGAACATGATAATGTTGTAGCTACTGTCCCTTTGCTGTTAAGCAACGTAAATATAACATGATCTGCTGTACTCTGAGCTCTCCATTTCAGAATTTCTGAGATGAATTGATACTGCAAAATAATAAAAATATTCTTACTACACTTCCTTATGAATAAATTAATTATATTTTCATCTTCAGAAATCTTAGCTTTTGTGATATGAATGAGGTTTAAGTCCATAATTTAATTTAGAAGCCCTCACCTTTCTGGCAGAGTCAGATTCTTCATCTACAATTCCCATGTCACGTCCTTGAGCAGATGCTAGACGGTTTCCCTGAACAATATTTCCTACCATAACAGATGCTGGCCCAACATCTGTAACAAAATTAGTAGCTAGGAAGCCACATTATAAAATATGTTGATGCTACATCACATACATCATGTCCTGAAACTATATACACTAAATATATTACTTCGATGTTTATCAGGGGCAGATATAGAAACAAGAAATATCCACCAACAGAGATATTATCTGATCCTACAATGGAGAATATATAGCCAATGCATTCAGAAAACAATTTCAAATGCTTTTAAGCAAGACGTCTATAGTTTAAACATTTCAGTTTTAGGAACTTAAAAAAATTAATATGCAAGTTAACGATAATTAAAAATATATCAACTGTATATTAGCATTCACAGAAACTGAATTAGTTAACTATGAAACAAATTTTAAATGTAACTCAGAGTGCATGAATACCATATAGTGCATATGTCAATTTAACAACAAAGCTTAAAAAGATTTAGTTTATTTTTAATCTGAAACAAAAAAGAAAGTTCAACAAAGGATTTTTAAAGTTTAATGGAAAAGTAATAAGTTGGAATTATTACTAAAACTATGTTTGCAAAAAGCATCCTGAAGTTTATTAATTATATTTCTTGTTACAAAGATCTATTCAGTGAAATAAAAGTAACTCAAAAGAAACCACAAGATAACAGTAATATAAATTTAAATAGACATAAAATTAACTTGTTATAAGTGTATCAAACATAATAAGAAAGAATACCTGAATGTATTTCTCTAGGTTTTGGAAGATTTGTGACACAAGTATGGGGGCAAAGCAGAACATTTGCAGGGTGAAGTGTTCCATCCAAAAATCTATGTTTTGTTTCCGAAAGGTGAATTCCACCAAGAGGAGTTTTCGGAAGGTAGTTTGGTGGCACCAATGCAAGGCAGTATATGCCAACCTGATGAATGGAATCTACAGCTTGCAGTACTCGAGACATCCATTGGAAGCTCTAGATAAAAAATTATCTTCATTATTTATTCAGGTATTATTTTAAAAAGAAAGAAGTTCTATTCGGAAACATTTAAATTTGTGTGCACAAATATAAATTATTTCAAAATCATCCTAAGTCTTTATTTCTGTTCACAAATACCTTTATTATCCAATTCTTCAAGTTTCAAACAAATTTTATGCATTGAAAAATTGAACTATAAATAATAAAAGCATATTTTATTCATTTGATAGTTTATAGGTATACATAATATATTTTTAATGGAATAAAATCAAATAATTACAGTAATATTACCTCTTCCTCACTACAATCAGGCCTCTGTTCTGCTATAACACATATTCTCTCATCTCTTAAAACCCGAATACTAAATACAGCAATACGACCTCGGTAAATAAATTTCATTGGTTCCACAGCCAAAACAGTTGCTATGATATCATCAGCATTATGTTTTCGGCCTGTTACAACCATTAAGCCATCACGTGATCCACATACAAACACAAGGCCACCCTAAAATCATAAGAAAAACACAATAATTGTCTGTCCATTATGACTACAAAATAATAGTATGATATGTAATACTAATTAATTAATTTTTAAAAGTAGCAACTAAACTCAATATTTATTGTACACTTACTGGACCAAGGAAACCCAAAAGGCCACTACGAACATATTCCACTTCTCCTATTGGTTTACCATCACTTTGTAATGGTTGGACTCTGAAGGTATTATTTGTCAGACCTTGTAATCCCCAGTACTGACTGCCCGTTGAACCAGAGTTTACACATATTTCACCAACCTCATCAGTTTTACATAAATATGAAGCCCCTTCCATTTTCACAACTACTATCACACCTGAAAAATGCAATTTTTGTCTATTTTTAAAATTGAATGCACCAAGTTATTGAAATCATAATAAATAGTAGCTACCACAACTTATCAGTCCTTCATATTCATTTGGTATTGTGTAGTGGAATAATCTAATAAAGTATGATATATTCTTACATTTAGTTATACCAATGTAACGTAAAAGTAACCAGACATCATCTTAAACAAGAGGCAATATTTGAAAATAAAATGAGAATTTAACTATTAATTACAGTAAAACTTACAGCCAGGCATAACCTGTCCACAGTCTTGCAAAGTGAGTGATGTCAGAGAATTTTCTTGATCAACTCTAACAACACCGTAACTAAGTCCTGACATAGAAAGAACTCCTCTTCCAGTTGCATTCACTCCTGCTCGACCAGGCCTGTAATTACAATAACATGAGTAAATCATTGTATAATTAATAATTATTAGGTGTAAATATGAAAATAAAGCTACGTTTCTACTAGCTTCTTAGAATTATTAGATATCATTTAATTTGCAAGCCACTTAATTTAATAGTATCTTGGTTGATATTTTATGATCAAATACTTACAAATTATATAAATCATTAACATAGCAGTAATAACAGTATTAAAATATTCCACAAATCTTCATAATAACTCAATGCAATAAATAAAATAAATCAAAAACCAATGTAATTGTGAAAGATTGAAAGCAGAAATATTCCTCCAATGGAGTAAAAATTGTATTCTAAATAAATTATTTAATGTAATAGGATTTCCACTACTATAATAAATAAAATAGCCACAGATATAAAGTTAAATGTTGTAGTTAAATTATTTTATGTCAGCAAAAAGGTCACTAACCTGCGTACTGATACAGTTAGGACTTCACTGGAACTGGCACAGGGACAAATTGCATCTGGCCGTAAGCCTTTGGGTTGGAAGACACCAAGAAACTGATCACAGCTGGAAAGAGACCAAGGATTTGCTCCATCAGCTACTAGCAATAATCGTAAAGATGAAAGGCTAACTTCTTTGTGGTCTTTTGTAGCTAACAAGCCCCAGTGAAGGTCTCTGGATTTGACAACAGCCACACTTGCTGAAGAAGAAAAATAATGTGTATCAGAAGATAACACTTAGGTTAATTAAAACAATTAACAATAAAGGGAAAGGGAGAGAGAAAGTTTGTGACTTACCTGAAGTTCACAGATGGCAGGCACCATGTAAGTTTCAGATACTTCGATTTTCAAAGGAACTCTCGACAGTTGGCCATTATTCAAAATGTTTTCCTAACCTTCTAATGAAAGGGTTGGTGCTCCAAAAATGCAAGAATCTGAGACCCTGCATGGTGTATGCCATCTGTGAACTTCAGATGTTACCAACTTACTGTCTGTCTTCTTGTTGTGGTATTCAGTCCTAAGACTGGTCTGATGCAATCCTCCATGCTAACCTATCTTGTGCAAGCCTTTTCATTTACTTATAACAAGCACAACCCACATCCTCCGTAATCTGCTTAGCGTATACAATCCTTGGACTCACTTTTCTGTTCTTACCCCACACACTTCCCTCTAATGCTACTTTTACAAGACCTTAGTGTCTTAAAACGTGGCCTATTAATCTATCCTCTCTCTTAGTCAACGTCCTCCATATTGTTCATTTTTCCCTATTCTGTTTAGAACTTCCATCTGATTTTCAGCATTCGCCTATAGCACCACATTTTAAAGGCTTCCATTCTTTTCCTTTCCTTTCCCCAATATTCCATATGAATATTTTTAGCAACGATTTCCTGATATTCACACATATTACCCGTAAGTAAATCCCTCTTTTTTGCGAAAGCCTTCCTTGCCTGAGCTATCTTACTCTTTACGTTCGCTATACTTCTACCATCCATAGTTTTTACGCTTCCCAAGTAGCAGAATTCCTTAACTTCTGTCAAAATATTCCTTCCCATTCTAACACCCTTTGTTATTCCACTGATTCACATACTACACTCCATTACCTTGGTTTTCCCTCTATTAATCTTCATATTGAACTCTTTCTCCAGGACTATGTCCATGCCATTTATTATGGTTTCCAAGTCTCCTTCTGACACCCCTAATACTACAATATTGTCGGCAAATCAGAACGTTTTTATTTTTTCTCCTTGCAGTAGAATTCCTTTTCCATATTCCATTTTAACTTTCTACATCACCTTTTATATATAAAAGTTAAACAGCATGGGCACAGACTGCATCCTTGTCTTACTCCTTTCTTGATTACGGCTTTCTTTTTTGGTCTTCTATTCTAATTACTGCTGCCTGTCTTTTGTAAAGGTTATATATTAGCCTCCTTTCTCAATATTTTATTCCAGTGCTCTTCAAAATCCATAATAGTGTGTTCCAGTTCCATTATCAAATGCTTTTTCTAAATCTACAAATGCCATGAACATAGGTCGTTTTTTCGTATCCTGTCTTCTAAAATTAATCACAGAGTCAATATTGCTTCTCTTCTCCCTATATTTTTCTTAAAACCAAACTGATCTTTTCCTAACTCACATTCTATTTGACATCCATTCTCCTATATACTATTTTCATTAATATTTTGCATGCTTGGGATACTAAACTTCCTTCGGTATAATTATGTTTTTACTAAAATCTTCGTTTTTTTTTTCCTGTTTCGTATATTTCGCAAACTATACCAAACAGCCATGATACTGCTTCTTTGCCTGATGCTCTTATCAACTCTGCTGGAATGTTATCAATTCCTGGTGCTTTACCATAACTCAGATCTTTCAGTGCCCTACCAAACTGTGACCTTAAAATTTTTTCTCCCAACTCTTCATCATCCACCTCTTCTTCTTCTATTACTGACTGATCTAGATTTTCGTAGTGGTACAGCTCTTCTAGATATTCCTTCCACCTTTCTGTTTTTTCTTCTTTATCCATAATTGGCTTCCATACGCTCTCCTGGTATTCTTGCTAATATTTTTCCTCTCGCCGATTGTTTCTTTGATTTTCCTGTAAGCAGCGTATATTTTCCCTTTTATTGCTAAAACTTCAACTGCTTTGCATTTCTCTTGTAGCCAAGCCTCTTTGGCCGATTGTCTTCCTTATAAACAAACATTAAGTAAGAATAAACAAAAAAATACAGCCAATTTGACAGCAAACAATTTTATACTTACTTAATATGTTTCCTCTATTGGCGGACTTCATCAGACAACTACAAAATTTTACAAAAACAATTATAAATTTGAATACAGAATATTTTGTTAAAATATAAAGAGACTAGTTTTCAATTATGTAATAAATTTATTATCTATCCTTTTTATATTTTAACAAAATACTGTATATTCAAATTTATGTAATTTTTTGTAATTACCTGATGAAGTCTACAAATATGGATGAAATGTCATAGATGTATTAAATAAATATAAAACTGTTTGCTGACAAATTGACTGTATTTATTACAAATATTTTACCTTTAAAACTATTCTACAGTTGTATGTAAACCTTGTATAAAAATGTAATTGATATTTAGAAATTTTCCTTATATATAGTGAGAAGGAAATTAATTAGTTCTAAACTTGGCCTGTAAATCATCCCTAATAATTTGACAACTGATGAGAACTTTACTTACATGTGTTTAATGAATAAAAACCTTATTATAAATAATTATGAATGAAGTATGGTTGAATGACATTTAGCTAAATTTAGCCTGTTTAAGTTCAAGCAGTTGCTCATCATTTACATAAGCTTATCTTTATTGTTCAACAACTTCAATATTTCCAATGCAAAGCAATACCTCGGTACTTTGTTATCATCTGCATCCAAGACGCTGGATTTACTTTCATAAGTGCATATGGAATGAACACAACATGCATTCCATTCAGAACACTTGTAAGGACACTGTGCCAAAGACCAACTTCTCGTTTAAAGTCCAACACACAAACCATATTTTCTCCCTCAGTGTAGCTGCAGGCCATAGTCAATGTCCGGCAATGACCTAGCATAGCAGTTCGAGTAACTGTCACACCCATAACAGATCCATCCTTATCAGTTGTGTACTGTAAAGAGAATTATTTTAGTAATTGGACAGTACAGAAAGATATTATTATAATGATTACAGCTGAAAGAAATCCAATAATTTTATGTACTAAAAAGATAAACCAAGTTATTTAAGTTACATTTAAAAAATAATATGAAAAGAATGAAAATATGGAACCAAAATAAAAACAACATGAATGTGCATGGATATTTCAATGAGCAGAATAAATAATGGTTGAAATTAAGGTTTTCCTTATTAGTACTAATTAGATTAAATAGCAATTGTATAAAATAATTAATATAAGCAGACCACAATTTGGGTAACATTTTTAATTTGCGTTAAATAAATGTACAGAAGGAGAATCATGCATAATGGTGAACTACATACATAAATTTACAACAGGGTAATCTGTGATGGATTCCTACCTCAATATATGCTGGGGTATCATCAGTTAGTCTAGGTGGGGGAAGCCAGTCTTTAGGTGTTTTTGCTAGATGTTCTGTAACAAACCATTGAAGTTTTGGCCATCCTTTGAAGGCAACTACTTCTCCTGTTACAGTTTTTGGTAACCCTTTCAGACAAGCCTCTGATGTAAGGGCTACTTGAATTCCACAGCTACCTAATAGAAATCCAATTTGCTGGGAACCTGCATCCTAAATATATACATAATTTTTAAATATATTTCCTGATCAGGTGCATATGTCAAATTAGTTCACACAATTTGTACTAATATATAAATTTGAACTACATACCCTTCTTGTAAGAGGAACTTCAATGGGAACAGGTACTATGCCTGCTTGCAAACAGCCATAAAAAGCACATATAAAATTTATTGGATCATTATTTGGGTAAACTAAAGCAATTCGATCTCCTGGTTTCAGACATGCATCACCACCCTTGTTAAAGGTCTTATTCAACAAGGTATAAGCAATCTTCTGTGATCTGCTCAGCAACTTGCCTGCATTAAAAAAAATTAAAAACCACATATAGAATGCAAGAAACGGTTTTTGGTAATAAATATTTAATATTTATATTACTTTTACAAACAAATTTTGACTTCTACTAACATAACTCTAAATTTTTCACATTCAACTATGAAATACCCAGGAAATTAAAAGCAAGTAAGACTTTTAAAGATGTCATTTAAAAATGTAGGAGGTGTCTCTAGCCATTCACACTATTCAGAAAGAATTTAAAACAATCTAGAAAACATGGGGTTATGAATGCTAGCATTTTTTGTGGTTGGATTGCCTTTATTCACTCTCATGTAAGATATTTTGCAACAATTTTCCACCCACCTAATTTCATGGCCAACATTAATTAAATATGGCAGAAAGTACAATCAATTTTGAAAAAATTATTTTCGAGTTTTTAAATGGCACAATTATAAATAATAACATAGGAACATTTTGAAATGTGCCTCCAAACAAAGGTAATAATAATGTTCTTGTATTGTCTATAATTCAAGCAGAAAATTGATAAAATATAATAAAAATTGGAATAATGTAAGTAGGCTTCATAATGAACTGAAAAATGGCTGAATTGAGGAAATTAATAGTTCATATTTTAGCAAACATTGAATGAATAGTAAAAACATAAGTTTCGAATTAATATTTATCTATACAAAGAATTATATTTAAAAGCTCATGAAATAACATCTTTTTTTACATACCATAGGTGAGTGTAATTGTAAGTTTTCCATTTGGATCCAGGACTGTGGCAACAGGAGCCTTGTAAGATGCTGATCCATACCTCTGAATAGCAGCTTCAAGATTTCTAGGTAAACCTGATGGTACCTTAAAAGTAAAAAGGGATCAATTAAAACATTTTTTTGTTGTTGTGAGAAACACTTCGTCATTGAGCAACTTGTGAAAATAAAACTAAGAAATAGAATTTGAAAAATGTGTCTCCGAGGACTTAATTCTGCCAATGGATTCTCTTGCAACAAGTGGACAAAATCTAATTCGTAAGCTTGATTTTGTTTTCTAACGAGGCCACATTATCATGTGAAGTGCACCTCAATAGCCTCAACCATCACTCTTGTTTGATGCAAACCTGCGCATCACAAAAAAAGAAATGATTTTTTTTGTTACTTTAAATTGATAGAAAGCGTCGATATTTAATCTGAAAAATGTATCGTAGACTCTCGAAAATGTACATTCCTGCCAGTCGACACCGACTACTAATTTAAGGTAAGTAAATGCCGTTTTCTGTGTCTCTTTTCTATGTCAAATATTCGAGAGCTTGAGCCACACTGTTCAAGACTGTGAGCAGTGTGGCGGTCAGCTGCTAAGTGCATGAGCAAGACATGTCAAAAATGATTTGTAAGCATAGAGGGGGAGGGAGAGGGAGAAGGGGAGAGGGAGAAGGGGGAGAGAGAGAGTGGTGTGTGTGCACCTCGCTTCAATGTGAATGATGGATTAAATAAAGCACAGAATTTAATAAAATGAATGGGAATATTATCGTGTTTCAACAGTTTGATAGACTTCTCGATTTGACTACAAAGTGAACACACTAAACTAATGCCTAGGTATTTTTTATATTATACTATCATACAGATTATCAGTTAGGCCAATATCAATACAGTATATACAATATTTTTAAAAAAATCATGAAAATAAGATATGGTATATAATTAACATGGTTGCATGAGGGTAGGTTAATCCGTTTGATTAACCTACTTTAGCCGAACGGGTTAGGTTTAATTGTGAGTATCTGAGGGGCATACTATGTGGGTGTGTGAGGATTGACAAGCAGTGAACTGATTTTTGGAGGATTAATGAGGATGTGGTCTGTGGGCATGATGGTAGAGTGGGTTAGGGTGTGCCTGAATTATCAGGGGGAAGGATTAGGTCAATTGGGAGTTTTATTTTGAGGTGACGGAAGCGTGGAGGTGGATTGTTATGAAATTGCTAGATCGTGGGGTTTGGTGGTTGAGTACACTTTTGATTAGGTTTGTTATGGATTTGGAAATTACTGACTTAACATGGGGAATTTTGATGTTATGGTGGATGACAGAATTTCTTAGGTACCAGGGAGAGTTTGTAATGGTGCGTAGTATTATGTTTTGTTTGGTTTGAATTTTGGCTGAATGGATTTTAATGGCTAGGTATGATATGAGACGTTTACAGAAACAACAATCACACAAGTTTACTATATTTTTGACACTGAAGGAAAGAGGTTCCAACTAAGTAGAAAAATGAAGAGACTGCAAATAATTAGAAAAACATTGATTTTCAAAAATAAGGGTGTAATTATTTCGTAATAAGATTATTCATATATTAAAAAATTGAAGTTACCACCAATTGTTCTCCAATGGCTGACGTCATAGCACTGCCTTCTGGTTTTGGTGCATTAGGATCCTTAGGATTGGCAGCTATTTCTAATTCAATATCATCATCCTCATAAAATTCTGGCAATGGTCGACGTTTTGGCCTCTTCAACGTGTTTAGGAGCTGCTGAATTTTAGCAGAGACCTTCCATCTGCCTGTCCCTGTTACTGTGCCTGGAAAATGAATAGCCAAACTGAATTCGACATGGCGTATTTATATGGCTTTTGCATTATTTTTGGGCTTCAAATTTGTTTGAACCATTAGAAGAAGACTCAATAATGTTTGATACCAACCCAAGTTATCATCCGAAACAGAAGATTGCCGTGACTGATTGTAACGGTTCACCCTGTCAGCCGCAGTAAGTCGGCGTGACTGCGCCGTGTTGTTCGTGACATCAGGAGGTTGAGGATCTGAAAGTGAAATGCCAGATCATATTGAACTACTCACCAATCATATGAATTAGAATTAATACGAATTTTTTACTAAAATATCATATTTAGCATTATTATTTTCAATATTTAGGTTGGGGAATAAATAGTGAATTCAAAACAAATTTTTGGTTTTTCGAAACATTAGTAACCAATACAAAATTTTTATACACACTTATAATCCACCAACAAAATCGTGACCAGATTAACAGTTATACATGGTGGATACTGTTTCATTACAGAAGTATGCTCTCTCTCGTGTGACTTTTCAGTGCACACCGATTTGAATAGAACCAGAAATGGTTTCAGTTTTTCTGCCTTAAGCTTATTTAAACTTCTAAATAGCATGGCACGTTTTTAAAATTTGAAACATAAAAGCAATTTGCATAAGAAAATAAACAAATAATTTACCAAAAGTCTTCAATTATGAAGAGTTCACATGACACATTGGTCAATATTATAGTTTTGGTATTTAAGACAAAGCCGAGAAGAAGGAACAGACGTTATCACTAGTATCTGCGATATTCAACGAAGAGATATTAGGCAAGAGTGTGTGGAAGCTGGGATTCGTAACAAGATTGGCATATTACCGAGGGGTATCGGTGTTTCACGGCTGCAGCCAACAGACGGGCCACATGAGTAGAGAGGGGTTACTTACAGGGCCGCACGTTGTGCACGACATCGGCGAGGTCGGAGTTGGGTATGCGCGGGTGTCGGGGCGGCTGAGGAGTGCCCGAGCCTGCGCTGCTGCTGTCAGATTGTCGAGGGCCAGCCCTCTCCCTCTCGGGCGTGCTCTGCGCCTCGTTCACCACGCTGTCCTCATCGGAGCTGGAAGCTGCCAACAGAAACCACAGTCAGCCGCCGCGAGGTCGAGGCCAAGGCCGGGATCGGGTTCGGGTTAGGACCAGGCTTCCGGTCAGGGCTCACCTGAGTCGTGGCATTCCCGGTCGGGACTCTTGGCCATAACCGAAGTCCTCTTCGACGGCATGGGCAACGACGGCTTCGGTCGGCCCTGCATGGCTGCCAGCGCCTGCTGCACGGCCTCCTGCCGAACTTCTGCAAGCGCACGGGAACATTTAGAGATCTGATACCTCTGCCGTCTACCAACAGCAAACGTACTGAGTCGAGGTTGGCCCACAAAGGGACTATATAAAGTAGCATCGCCGCGATTTAACATAAATTACATTTTGTTGGATTCAAACTCTAAGTGTAAGCTTTTCTTTGCGTATTCGTCCACTGAGCCTCGATGACAGACCTTCGGAAACGTGAATTGCATTTTGGTCATCAACGTAAATTCATTTCCTAGACGTAGAACACTATTTCTGCATAAATAATTTCATGTAACACCATCTAATCAGGTTACTACTCGATGATCAGTCAATAGGAACACAATTTTTGTTCAATGACATGCTATATAATTACTATACCAGATAAAACCATAGTCTTCCCTAGCAAATTTGATTTAGTAAGCCGCGTGAAAGGTGTATATATAACCTTTGCAAGATTTCTGTCCCGTTGTGGACGGAGAAATATTTCAAATGCTCCACATTAAAAGTTGATGGATGCGTTTTCACCTATGACACACGACCCAATTTTCATGCAACACCTGTTTATTTTATTTCGCAAAAGAAGAGACTACAGAGAGGCACTGAGTCATTGTAGAAAGAAAGTTGCACTTAAAGAAATTAAGTTATACCTTATTTTAGTTCGACCTTACGCCCAAATGAAAGGGCCGAAGATCTGCATATAATCGTCCGTACGTGCAATTACTGCCATTCGCTCGTTTTGGCAACATTTTTTAAAATGCGTTCCATGTGTGTGAAAGCACATTCATAATATAATGCGGAAAATTTACAATCCAGAATGGACGTGCTATAATTATTTTCGTTAAATTAAAATTTACTTTAAGCATTAAGATTACCTTAATATGACTTTTTTACACTACTTTAAGTAAAAATTGCGCTAAAATTTGTTTAAATTTTACTGATACATTTGAGATTATTTCTTTTCTTTTCTGTGGTCCGATGGACGCTAGTTTCCGAGTAACAGTATCGTGTTCGTCGAGGAAGAAGTGTGGCCGAGGAACTATGCCAACACCGGCAGTGACTATCAGATCTTGAGCAAGTGCGACAGACGTCACTATGGTGTTGCCAGTGGCCTTCGGTCAAATACCTTCGTATTTTAAGGTATCATTTGCTATTAATAATGAGTGAACTCTGATGTAATACATAACTAATCTAATCTTATCTTTTTAAATAATAAAATACATGAAAATCGCTGACTGACTTTGTAAAGAGATTTCCCATTTGATTACAAACCACTAGAGAATAGCATCTTCATAACTCGCATCAATTCTAACAATTATGACCAATCAAATACTAGAATAATCCCGTTCTGTTATAGCCTCATAGTGGTGGTTAGTGCGTCACGCCACCGCCGTACACACTGGCATATATATTTGGTCACTATGAACATAAACCCAGCCACCCTGAAATTACCTCGTCAGCAATTGAAATACAAACTAGAGCGCGTAAGTGAAAATGATATTGTACAAGAATCTTACTTGCATATTTTGTCTTTATTCATTATTACCAAAGACATTTATTACAATAGATACAAGTCAAAGAAGAAAAAATTAATAAATGGAGCATTTATTTTATTGGAAGTTAGATAACATACTCATGCTGTAAACCAAAAGAAAATCTGGAGGATTTAAAAAATCACTAAGAACTGAACTGAGAATATGGACAAATGAGCATTTTCATTCCGAAGTGAATAGGCATTTTAGAATATTCTCAATACCTTCATTTAATTGGCAGAAATTTGTACGAGCGCGCAAGTAACAATCCCCGGAAGAAGAATAGTCAGTCTATGACTCATTTCAAATGGAAAAACCCAACCTCCTATCTATTAAAATTGATAGTTATTCCAACTTAGTGCTAGAAAACAACATTTTCCGAGAGTATATCTACACAAGACATTCTGTTAATTAAAGACAACTACAAAGGACTAAACACACATACACACGGTAGATAATATATATGATTAGCTAAACACCAAATAAATTATTAAGGTGAAAAAGATGCATTATACGTACAATGATAAGAGATTAGGTACACATATTCTAAGACAATACAGACTAATGGCTTGACTGAAGAGCGCAGTGAAGTCTTTGTTAACCGCACGGGGGAGTTTTGAGGTTGTGACGAGCTGTTGACAGTGCGATAGTAACGATAAGATTTATAGACGTATGAAGCAAAGTACACCAACAATGACTGAATCTGAGACACGTCCAGAACCAAAACAAATTTCGGAGCATCGTTCGAGAAAGCAGTGCCTGGGGTCTTAGGGAGGAAAGCATTAAAATAGATTTTCACCCAAATTTAACAGCAAACCCAAACTATAAGTGCTTGAGTTACATCTACAAATAACTGCCAAAAAATATGTAAACGTAGAGAAATAAAATATAGCTCGTAAAGGGTCTAGGCGGAGACCGAAAAATAACAATTTTGAACATTATCAAAGATTCTCTAACTAAAACATGATTGATTTTAAACGTTCACTTTGAAAGACGAGTCATAATACAATTACGAAAATAGAACAAACTCTTTCACTGAATGGCAAGTAGGTAGAACCAAAACCACGAAACGCTAAAGAACATTTTTCTTGCTCTGAAGATAAAACGTCCTAGTAATTGAAAAAGGGTGTTCCATTAGCCGACAAAAATAAACCTGCCAAATAAGGTAATCATAATAGTGAAGTATGCTAATTTCTGCTCTGCGGAGTCGGATAGACTAGCAGTTAGTTAGCTACCTTTGCTGGAAAGTTCTCGGACTTCGGATCAGCATGGCTGTTCTCGTACATTAGGTTAATTACGAGGGCGATTGAGTTCTATAAAGATAGCATCAAACATGTGGAATATCCAGTAAAGCAACTCTTCTTTACGGAGAAAACCCTTTTTTAAATCTGATCATGATAAAATGGTTGTGATTGTCCTAATAGCTTACCACTTCTAACGAGATTTGCGAATTTACTTATGCACTGCACTCGACAGCCGTCCTCAAATTGTAATAGTCAATTTCGCCATGCACGAACACGACTACCAGAACATGAAGGAATGGCTCGAGTACCTTTGCTCGATTTACCGCGGAAATGCGAATTTTGTGTGGGGGGCTACAGTGAAGACGTCGGTTAATTTACATGCAGTACTAACATTTAGACGTCTGTATTTAATAATGCAATAAGGTAAAATAATTTCGCTCAATGCCCAGCGTCGGACAAACCCCGCTGGAAATATCCCAACAAATGACCATTCCTTCAAGCTCACCAGATGTTATGCTCAACTTGTATAACCTTACCAACTTTGCTGTAGAAACGTTTAAAATTAACATGCAATACAATTTTTATAATGAAATGTAAAAACAATAGCTGAGGGAAGCATCGACTTACTTGCAAGCATCGCTGCACGAACACGACGAACTCCGTATCACTCCGTCCTTCATTAACTACTAATCTTTACGGACAAAATATTATGTGATACAAAAAACACTTTGAGCAAAAGGTATTAGAATTTTTTACCAATCGTTGAGGACAATATAAAAAAAGCAGTCTTTAAAGGTACTTGTAACATTTTTAAGCAGGGAGAAAAAATCTGAGCATCTGACGCTTGACTTACGTAATTCAAATTTCTGGAACTTTGGCTAAAGAGGATGAGCAAAACTTCAAGACACCAATGTTAAGAATTGAGTTAAAAAACGGTACCTCAGAAAAAAACATCAACCTAATAGCTTGGTACAACATAACCTAAATTGTATTTTAGAACGTTTTATTTATGACCTTGATTTGTTTGTGAGGTCTGTTATGTTTTAAATAATGTGTTGTATGTTCTTTAGGCGGAAAAAAGGCAGACGCACAAACACCTGCGCAGGAACAGTATAAAGAAAGCTGACCCACTATAAAATTGCACCAGAGACGAACAGCGTTCGGTTATTAGATTTTTCAAAATGAAGGTGTGAAACATGAACAAACTAATCGCTGAATAAAGGTTCAGGATGGGCATGTATATGAATAGTGTAGCCATCAACACCACTGTTACCAGTAGTATATACACAGGCCTCAACAAAAATGAAGTGGATTACTACGGACAGACGTTCTCCTGCAACATGACAATATTTTATGTACATTTTTTCTACAGGAAGGGGAAAAAATAGGAATCTGTATATACGTTAAGTTTATATTAAACAGTGTCTCTGCAAGTATTTAAAAAAATGATTTCGATACAATAGTTGCCAGACATAACAGTTGTTTAACAAAAAATAAGAGCGTATGAATGAAGTTGGTTCAGTTGGTCTCGTGTTACTGTCAAAAAATCTGACTACAGTACTATTCAAAATGACTGAATTGATAAACGTTTTTGAAAATCAACAGACCAACGATAACCAATACATTTCCATTGTCAGATCGGTTCCTTACATCCGTCCTGGGAAACAAACGAACCGATTAAACTACCGACAGTTGCCGGTTCACGGATAATGCGTAAACGGAGTGCGGTTGGTGGTTACTTTGAAACCTAAACAGTCTTTGAGCAAACCTAGAATTACAGAAGCTTGTGTTTGCAATATGAAGTGCAATATAAATTTCCACAGAGTTAAGAAGGTTTCGCAGAGATAACAAGCGACGACGAAAACCAGGAAATCAATAGTCTTCTGCGGAATGATTTTCGCCACTAATTTGCTATCTTATCATCAATTAGTTGACGGAGATTGTGAATGGCCAAAGAGTGAGTTATGCTTCAAGTATGTAGTTAAAGCAACGTCGTTTCTGACAATCCAATGAACTCGGTTAATGTATAAAATCAGGAGATAAAATTCATTTAATTACATAACAAGTTAACTTAGAAAAGAAATAATTTAGTCAAACATCTTCGATCAGCGAGAGTCGGATTACGGAAAATCCAAGTTCATCTCTTTCGGCAAAATGACAGGAGCTGAAAATTGGGGAAGAAGGAGCATCGACCGGCAGAAACTAGAGTACTTTGAATAATTAATTAATAAAATGTTAAATAAAGAGGCAAATAAATTCTTATATCAATTAAACGCAAAGTAAGTTACGTTTCGGCAATCTTTATTGCTTTCCACGGTTGTGAAATTTTAGTAGTCAATAATTACTTTCGAATAAGTTTGAAAGTCAATGAAGCAAAATAAACAGAAGCCTAATCGAGCCGAAACTTATTCAATAGTTCTTACTTAACGTACTAAAATTTAACCTTGAGGAAGGGAAGAATGATTACTGAAACTTAACGGAGAGTATTTCACTGGTAGAGTTCGACGTCACATTCTTCGAAGTCAGCTTAACAACTTTACACCATTTACCCAACATTTAATTTGCTATTTAATCTAAATATTATAGATACGCTTATAATTGCCATACATATTAACTGAATGTTCTTAGGTTCGGTTGCATCCACGAGCCCCGAGATTATAGAATTAAATTTAGAGTATTTTAATTTAGGCCTTTTTTAAATATATAGACGTTAAATCATCATTTTAAAGATAATTCAAAAATTTTACTCATATACGACGTTTGGTTTTCAAATTAGGTACGAAGGATATATAAATAAATTTCTTTAGGTTTTTAAAATATTGAATGTATGTAATTATACATAAATAGCAGGGGATGAAATATAAATTTTACGTCATGCACTCCATTCATTGACAGTTAGGACTGAAAAGAAACTGTACTAAATTTGAGAAGAATGAAACTTCTGAGCTGTCTTTAAAATGTCTAATATTCTTGGAAGAATTCCTTTTATATAAAGATCCCTCGAATAAAATTACTTCACACTCGTAAGTCTTGATAAGAATTCATGGAAATCACGCGTTGATTAAAAAATTGGATTCATTTTCGATAAAACCTACAAAATATAAATTTTACCCGTACCTATCGAGTGGATCATTAATTATAATATATACATTCGGTGAAAATGTTATTATTCTTTGGGAGAAAAGTTCAAGCAACTACAAGTAAATCGGTCAGATACCACCCAATTATGTCAATTTTTAACAATACACCGTAAAATACGTTGCTTAGGACGATATTTTTAAAATTCTGAAGAAATGGGTACCAACTTAGTTTTTTATCGGAATTGCAAAGTATTTGTTACAGATTCTAAATAGCTATATGCCGTCTTCAACAGCTTTATAAATGTGACAGTATCACACCCAGATTCCAATTAATAACTAAATTTAAGTTAGTTCAGCTATACTAATTGATTCGATTACGATACACAAAGGAAGGAATGTATTAATTTAACGAGTTTAAGTGAAGAAATAAATGACTGACAGTTGTTTGGAAGTTTGCAGAATCTTCGACCTTGCCGGATACGAATCTTACTATTGTGCACGCCTCACAACAAGTATGACCTACAATTGTAAAGTTTCTACATAAAGCAGAGAGCTAGAATGCTGTCCATTCCCACACGCCTTCGCTCACACGTAATAGCCGTGAGATACAACTGTTACGCAAAGTTATAATCAAATGCAAGCGGGAAGAAGTATGTCAGAAGAAAAGAATGATGGTCTAGATTGATGACAAAAATGTGTAAAACATTACTTTGGATGAAGTTTTGTTACGTTCGTGTAAGATACTCGGATTCTCCAATCGACCCAACATTTATTATTTAATATTGATCTCTCATTTTCCATAAAGTATTGTTCAACTAGTTCCATTTAGAAATAAATTCACGTCCTACAAAAATATTATTGACATTATTTTGCGGACGACAACATTTTGTTCGTAAGAAACGAAATTACAGTAAATCTTAACTTATCACCGCAATACTTAGTGACAGAATCATCATGAAAGTACAGTACCCGGCCAACTCGTGACGTTTAAGTAAACCTCAATTTTCTCTACAATAGTTGTAGCTGGAGATAGTGATTAAGAGTTACTGTGCATTTATAATGAAGGCGAGTAAGATATAATTTTTAGTTTAAGAATTAAAAATGTCTAAATAAACTGTCTTCAGTCCAATTATAACCAAACACTATGATATATAAAGATGAATATAAATGTCAGATAATTAAAACTACTCATAAACTATAACATGTCTAAAAAGAATTGTAACGATGAAGGTTTCTTCAAAAATTTGTAAAAGAAGGGTGAAATTTAATGCCGTCAAATTTGGACACAATATGTGGATTTTAAATGTGTAAATCGGTTCTTTCTTTATTCTGTTAAATTAATTTTCAGAATCAAAGAACCTCGTAAATTCAAGGTAAATGCACGCAGTTAATAAAATTGAAAAAAAAAAGTTTTAATATGGACAATGTTGAGAAACAGATCACCTTAGACATTCAATGGCTGAGTCGCTTTGCAATAAAACAACATACAAATAAAATGATGTTTCATAAACTCAATTTGCCACCAGACAAGAACCTTCGTCTTTTTTTTCATCCAATCTCGGGGTTTAGAACAATTTCGGAAGTGATGAGAATTTATAACCATAGTCAACAATATACCAGTATTGTGGTGATTCGACGAAATGGTTAATGAATCCCTGTTTACATTATACAGGCTGGCCAACGTTTTATTCTTAAGCGCTAATATCTATGGTTGGCCATTTTAAATTTGACGCTTATTTATTTATTGTAATGATCTTTTCGATGAGAGAGAAATAAATCTGATATACTACACAGTTAAGGAATTTAAAAGTAATATTCGGTATCAATCAGACGAGGGGTTCTATTAATTCAATATTCGCCTTTTTTTATATTCTTCTTTATTATTTATCCAAAATTAAATCGAGGTTCTTCATATATATAACTTTCTCGGTCGGGTTAAATGAAATTAAAATCTCTGAAATTTGTAACAGAAAAAATTACTATCATATTCAAAATATGCAGAAATTATATAAATAGAGTCCTTACAATTATTTTATAAACGAAATACGTAATGTTTTTAAGTGTCGAAAATCAGTCATCTAATGTGAAAAGCATATTCAAGGAACCAGAACTCAATAGTATCTGTAGTTTTGAGAGTAAAGTACCATACAAGGGCCACGGGTTCGACTCCTCCGATTAGGGATCAAGGCGACCGTTTTATTCAAGGTTCCAATTAGTTAATTACCACCATCAGCAGTGTTACTGTTGGCTACCGAGTTATGTAGTCGAAAATAAATGTACGACTCTTGCAGAACCGTTATGTTCAATCTCTGAGCGGACAATGACTACGTTGGTGTGATCGGACGATGATTTAGCCAAGGTGTTCTGCGCCTGGTCGAAGCGTCCCACATTCTGTGACGCATGGTTGCAGACAAGGACATCCATACATCACCCGTTTCAAGGAGTGGCTCAAGACAAAGAATCTCGACCACCGCCAAATTATCACAATAACGGAACTCCTATTACAGAACTGACATGGGGGACTACCAAAATTATAAACAATTTATTACTTCGTACGAAACACGAAGTTGTAAGTGAATTTTCTTACTAGCTCAAAGGGAAGTATATATTTAGTTTGCAGACTATCCCCGTTCTACGGCGCAAGTAATAGAGATTAATCTCGTCAGCCACGCCTATATTAACCTCATTAGGACCGGGACAATGTCTAGCACACAGACACGTGTAACACTAGTTTACTCAAGCAGCACTGGAAGAGCCGTGCTCGATTTCAATACGAAAAGCTCCTGTATGACTTTACTATTTTAATACGTCAGGTTAAAATAAATTGCTGAACGCAACTATGGCAATTTTATACATGGGAAAACACTAAATTAGTAGTTAAAAATATCAGGCTTGTCGTTAAAGAGTGCGTTAAAACTTACTGTCAGCATTGAGACCCAGAATAATAACAGCGAATTTTATAGGTTTGGATTTCTGGAAGAAACTGAACGAAAAGATTGGCTCAAAATAAGGATTAATCCAGCAGTTGTCATTATACGAAAGTTTAACTGATGGTGGTGGATGGATAACATAACTATTGATTTACTTCTCACGGTTAGATTTAGAGAATATTTTTGACAAACAATTTCAAAGTGAGTGATTCACGTGCACGTCGAGGTTGGTCCGAGTAAGTTTAGTCATCGTGTTATGGAGTAATGCTAGAATACAAATTTTGGACCAAAAAAAGGAAGCCAAATTTTAAGACATCGGAGAATTAGTACAATGACAACACGGCCTCCAAATCTAGCAACTTTACAGTTGAGAAGTCGTCCCGGTAGTAATTCTCATACGTGGATTGCATGTAATGCGGATAATTGTGTACCTCCAAGTACCACCGAAGTAGCCAAGACATTAATTATAAGGTACAGTTGTTGATATAATTCTGGAGAAATTTTTGTGACGCGAGACGATAAAATTAGTGGAAAAGCAGCCCAGGTCTCTGAGCATCGCGAAAGTCAGGTGACCTGGAGGTAAATCCGACAACGGCGCCAACTTTGTAATAATTACAATATTCCATGTAATGATCACATCTAGCGCGATCAACGAAGAAATTAACGCTGGTTGGTTATTGTGCAGAGAGTTTGAAAAACTGGAGTTGTTTTCCAATTCGATATATTTTCCAAATTTAATGCAAACAATTTTCTCTGTTCTGGGGGTCTTTATACAGATCTTAGAAATTTGAAATCTGACAAGTGAGGCCAATACAAATATCCAGAATTGTTTTATAGGTTGGCTGTGCGTGTATCAGAGTAACGGACAAGGGTTCTAAAACAAGACATACTGACTTCGTCCTCCCAGTTCAAGCGTCCACTTGATGACCTTCCAGACTTCACGCTGTTCCCACCTTGGACTCCTGAGTTGACAGATTTATGTCAGCCTTTCAAGATTGCCGTCAGACTCACGCAACCTCTGCAACGCAACACATGCTCGTTCTCTCCGAAAGTAGTAATCCTCGAAGAATTTCATTAGAACGAATTTAAAGATTATGGGTAAGACTTTTTCTTGCGGATAAATCAAACAGATGGTATTTTACGGGGAATCCAGTTGAAAGATAATGTACAACTAACTCGACTGACGAATACAAATTTATTAAGATGTCATTGGATACTTCTATTTACTTTCCATATAGCTCATTACGATCACAATTATTATTTACAACTTTACTTTTTTGGGTGGAGGACAGGCTGAATTTGGGTGATTCTGAAACAGGCAGCTCCCTTTTAATAGCATATGAAGGGAATTGAAAATGGGGGATGTGGGAAGTGGAGCACGGTAGTCAAGGGTTAACCAGAGCCCCCAAGCTATAGTTTAAGCATCCTACCCGGTGTTTTTGGGTATTATTCTCACGCCCTTCCGAATGACGGGAGATGAGTTTGCTGTAGGGTCGCATCATCCTTCTCCGTGTCTCCACCAATAGGAACAGTGGGCAACTCTTACCGTATGCACAAGGTCTTCGACCCCAGTACATATACTTCCTTATATAGATGAAGGTACCTAGGCATGTGAGGACCCTAAAAAAGAGAGTACGATTTATCCTAAAAGGTGAGGCCCGCAGTCCATCTGGGGAGAAATACCTACGAGAGACAGCTTCCACAGCCATCTCGGTTTTGTTATTTACTTTTTTTTGTTAACAGGCTACATGAGAGTGAACCTGAAACAGGCCACTCTCCTTTATAGCATAGGAAGGTGATAGAAAAGGGGGGGGAGTAGAAGGTAATGACGCTCATTTATTTACGTCATCTACATTTTGTATCGTCATCGAGTGTTACAGATAAAAAATTTTTGTTGGAAAAGCTGCGATTTCAATATTTAAACCCGATATGTGGTATAAAGTCTGGGTTTTTTTCTTAAAAGTTGGTAGGAATTTGAAATGTAGATTAGTTTCCTTTAGATGGCGAATAACCAGGAGAGATTAACACTGTCAGAGAAACCAGCTTTTCGTTCCCGGCAGATACCATTTGACGTGTTTTACAAGCAGTTTACAGAGTGTTTTCGTAACGACACGACAGCTTTCACGCCATTTTGATCGTGCGTAAAGAGAGAGATATCGCGGGCTTAGTCAACATTTCCCTCCATTTTTCCGCCGAGAGTTTTGGCACCAACACAAAGCGTTTCTACGGAAAGTTACGACTGAAAATTCTCTTTAATTCATCACGTCACGCTCTTACCGAAAGTTTTAATCCGGCGACCGTCGGCCATTGTATAATAAATTCTGAGTATATTTAAAAGTGTGTTTGCCGTTACAAAAAATTAAAAGGTTACAACGGCAATTTTGTTCGCGGATAGAATTTTATATGCAAATTGAACGATGTAAGTTTTTACCGGACAGTTCAAAGAATAATTTTAATCGATAAAAAATGTACTGAAAACAATTCGAAAGAAACGCCAAATTTAAGCGAATTTGATGAGTAAATCCGAAATGTGGTGTGATCAAGAATTTCACTGTAAGATAACACTACCTGATTGTGATCGTTACATTTTCCGTCAATAAATCGCAAGCGGAGGGACTGCTTCATACAAGTTTCAAGTATTGAGCGTAAGCAATCTAAGTAATGAAATTAGTAATCGAATTATTCGATGAAATTACATGAAACGGACAATGGATGCTCCCAATTTCATTCTACGATTTGCTAAATACAAAAGGAGCGGTAGGTAAAGGGTAACGAATATTTGAAAAGTGTTTTTCAAGAAGGTAAGTGGACTAACAAAATTCTAAATAACTATTTTAATGAAACCAAAAAGCAGAAGTATCTTATAGATGAATGTGTGGTATTTATATCTTCTTTCAGGGTTAATCAGCCATATAACATTCAAAAATGAATTAAAATGAAGTAATAACTAGCAATGGCGGACGGAATCAAAGCAGTAATCCCACTGTAGTTGAAATAAGACTGTGCCGGGTGACGGATCGTGATGATCTCGGCTAGGATTACCATCAACCCACGACCTGTACCCGAAGCTTTCGTTCTTAAACTGGATATAAACACCGTACGCACTATGCAGAGCCAACTGGTTTTTCAAGCCTTGAGATCATGAATGATTACGGTATAGGCTACATGCTTTTACTTCGGCAATCGTGTCGTAACAAGTCGGTACTCGTTGGCATTTGTTCAATTGTTATCACACCGTCTTTCTTCTAAATAAAGTATATGCTTTACTGGGCTTCAATTGAGCATTCCCACTAACTTAGTTCCTTATAGTTTCTATAGTCGATACTATTTCGCCCATAACATGGAAATATCCCTTTTCAAATTAGTAGAAGATTTAATACAGCTTGACATGGTCTAGAACGGTCCGACATTCAGATTTCACGTCGAATCTTACGTAAGAACATACAATACACATTTTAAAAACCATTCATAAATTATGAAAATTACAACATTTTTAACATATATGTTTCACGGAGGGTAAAATTATATGAAACGTGGCTGTGTGCCGGTGAGGTGTCACGATTGTACATTTAGTCTAAAGCATAAACTGCACCGGATCTCAGTTCACTTTGAACACTACCTTCGATAATTTTCAACACGACACATTAAATATTGTTTTACCAACATCTGGTTCTCCGACATATAAAGCGTTATTTTTTCTGCCAATCAGTAATATTTCTATGAAGTCAAATCAATTTTTCAGTCTTTTATTGATTTGTTTATGAATAAGTTAAGATATTAATAGATACTTTCCTACTGATACACGATGATCGGTATGGGCGGTTAGGTCGAAACCACATATTATATAATCACGAGTCCTGCACGTTAAAGTATATTTGGTGGCAATTAACGTCGTTGAAAAATCTATGCAGAATTTGTTACTTATGAGAATGGAGGGGGCCGGATTACATTCAATTGCGTTTATACAAGTCAAAATAATAGCTAGGCACACAATGAATTTTACACGATTGACGCAGTGATTGTGTGATCTTGCAAGCCACTGCTCTTATAACCAACCTCACTCAGGCATAGTCCCTGAATTCAAAAGTTGAATGCAACTGTTATAGTAAACTCCAAACTCTTTTAAATTATAAAGCATCATAATTTAATTATTTGCGGTTTACTGTTCTTTACTTGCGTTGGTAAAGCTCTGATCATCGTTTGGCTTGACTCCTTTAACTAGCGCGATGCATAATGGAGTCGACGCACGCATCATTAAGCTCAATTTCGTATGTTAAGCAGCTCTCGTGTCATAAACGCATTCTTCAGCGAAGAGCAAGGCCACTACCAAGTTCGCTTTCATAATTACAAGAGACACGATCAATAAAAAAAATAGCGTAGTACTGAACGTTACAGACAATAATCACGGATAACAGCAAAATAGATTCATGTCTCACTATTCTTGTGAAATTTACCATTGAGTCGAAGTGTTATTCAAGAAACAGGCTAAGTAAAACCCAAGAGGGAGGATGTGTTTAGCATCAAGTTGTCTTGATTTGGACCTCTACGGATTTCTTGTATTAAGCACGGTCGGTCTACAGAAAATACTGTAGTTCAGCTTTAAGTGATGATAAATATAATGTCAAGGATAGTAACGCTACGAAGCACAGTGTCGAGACTTATTATTTTGAAAAATAACAGAAGAGGAGCTTTGTTTGAGAATAAATCAGCCACTATGTAAGTTTGTATAGACCGCACACAAAGAGAAATGGTTATAAAGTTCAAACTTGGTGCCTGCAACACAAAAAGTCATAAATAATAATTTTCTTTCTCACCGTAGAAGAAATCCAGAACGTCGACGGCAACGTGGAAGGCATAGGCTGTAACTAGCGACCACTGACCACTGGCAGCACTCAACCAGGATACGCTCACGTCATTTTTCAACGCTCATATCGTGGTTTCCGCAAGTCCTGTCATCACCTCGAAACGAAAGGGAAGCTACGTGATATCTTTTCTCATGAACAATCGGACATCGACCAAAATGGCAACGCGACAAATCACTCAGGAATGCCAAATAAAACTCGTCGCCTCAAAATACAGCGAGCGCACATTATTTTCAAACTGCATTTCATAAAAATATAAGTAATTCAAGCAAACTGACTGCATACTAGCTAAAGCTCTGTAAGCAACACCCGAAGCCAGCATGCTAATATTTCCCAGGAGATTTGATAACAGAAATTATCACACGTTTAGAATAAGAACATTCTGAAATATTACATTGTGCAACGATCTTATAGAATTGTGTTTTAGAAACTACAGGATGATTAAAAACACAATTTTAATTGGCTATATTTTTTAACTATATGTTGAATTTGAATTTCGTAAAGTACATTTGAAAGTATATCTTTTACTGTCCCCACAACAACCATAAGGGTACTACGCAGATAAAATTAAGATTTTGTAACAGAGTCCCCGACAGTGGTGCAGCCTACATTTCGTTTGAAGTTTAGCACGGGAGAGCATTTGTCAAGGAAATCAATAATTTGATGAAACTGGCAAGCTGTGTCAGTATAAAAGAAAAAATTCAACTACAGTCTAGACGCCGAAGGGACCACATTTATGCACATTAATGTACGCATACCAAAATACAATCACCATACTTTAAATGTAAAAATAAAGAAAATTAAAATTGGGTCATTTTTGAATTGTTTTTTGATTATCTTAAAGTAAACAGAGTCATAAAAGTCAAAAACTTTGCAGTAAGTGATTTTTTCTTTTAGTGTTTCAAAGACAAAGAGGTTGGATGATGTTAGCGTTGAATAGAGAGAACCATAAGAAAATCATAAACAAACAGTCAAACAGTTTCTCGATTTTATAAAAGCACGGAAAAAGGTACAGGGTGCGGCTGAAAAAAAGAAAGATTTCAGAAAGACCTGGTAAAAATGCAACTTTTTCCAAAGTGTATTTCTAAAACCTCTAATTACGTAAAAAAATAATAGAAGAAAATTAAGTAAATATAAATAACTTTTAAAAGTAGCTCCAATAAGTTGACGCCCATTTAGGCCAGTATTGCAGCTATTAATCACATACCGCAGTGCGATTCCTGTAGGATCTGTTCGTGTTCGTTATCCTATTACACTCAATTTTTCAGGTAAGCCCACAAGATAGTCACACGTTTTAGTCCAGTGAACGGGAAGGCTTGCAATGGACTTCATCTTACTGGGATTACTTTCAAAAGGTATGTTTACTTAATTTTCTTGAATGATTTTTGTTTCATTAAAAGTTTTAAAAGCACATGTTTGGAAGAAAAATTGTCATTTTCTGACGGCCTTTTCAAAATAGCTCTTTCTTCTGTTGCGCCCAGGTTATAGAGCGGCTGTATCCGGAGTGTTCAGTAAAGATCAACAAAAAGAAGAAACTACAAAACAAAGCTATATCCCAAACACCTGCATTTCCGTAATTAGTAATACAGTTGTAATTGAAATATTAGTTTCAAATCACCATGAGGAAGGGAGATACCCAAATACTTGTATAACCACCGGTACGATTCCATAAAGGCCCAAGTGAAACGACATTCGGGAACACTAAGGTATGGGTCATGAAGTAGCATAACAGACAGACAGAAAGGGCACTAGTCGTTCAGATAGATTTACTATCATTAGATAAAAGTTCACAATAACTGTGTTAGAAATCGAAACTTTTCTGGAAATAAATGTTTGTGTTATTAGATTCACCGGGAGTTCTGGAGAGAGAAACACAAATCTTGTTGATCATGTTTTTCAAAGAGAATGGAGTATCTTATGCAGTCGTCCAGCGGATTTGAAAATTTTCAAGTTATGAAGATTTGGATCTTCAAACATTTGAGGCCGAGAAAGATGTTACACGAGTAAAGGGCGAAAAATACACAGACGAATATCGAACTGGGAAGGAGAATCTACAGTGCAGAGAAAGAAAGAGGAGAATTTTTTAGTGAGAATAGATGAGGAAAGTGAGATTAGGGTGAGTGGAAAAGTCGAAAGAGGAATAGAAGAGGAAAATGTAACAGGCTGGAAAGAAGAGAATGGCTATTAGAACGAGTAAAGAGGGAAGAAAAGATGGTAAAGCGAGACGTTGTAGAGAAAAGTGGAGAAAAGAGTTGTTAGAATGAGAGAGATGTTGAGGTGAGAGAGAGAGAGAGAGAGAGAGCGAAGACTGACTCACCGGAGTGGTAGCGGCTCTCGTTGCGGGTGAGGCGTCGGTTTCCGCGGCGCCTAGCCTTGGCCGAGGGGCTGTGCGCGTCTCCTGCTAGAAAACAGCTCTACTCAGCACCAGCACGCTACTCTACGTATGGGCGGGCCCTCTCCCGAGACACACAAGCAAAGCTACCGCATGCATCACACCTAGTTACCAGCCGGCATGCGTACCTGAGTGGTATCTCTTCTCGGTGTGCGTAACGCGGCGCTGCGTTCTGCGGGCACGAGGCTGCTGGCGCCCCGACGCCGGAGCTGGCAACACACATGCTCGGCTTTAAAACTCTGGTCATGGAGAGAAACACGGCGCGGTCGGCGGGGTCGGGGGCGGGCATGCATGCGTGCTGTTACGGGGCGGGGACCTGGGCTGCCTGGTCTGGCCCTGCCTGGCCGGGGTTTAGTGCCGCCACCGCGAACCCCGCGTTGCTGTTGCTGTTGCCGCTGCTGCTGCAGCTGCCGCGTGCTGCACTTACCTTGGGTCTGCTTCGGCACGTACGGCGCCAACAGCCGCGACCGTTTCTTCTCATAGCCCTTCTGTGTGATGTCACCTGAAACAATACACTTCCATTATAGCTTTTCTAATAACTTACACTATATACAAGCTAATACAATAAGTCGCAACTCCCTTCATCGGCCGCCTAACCATCAACTACAGTTCGCGAGATTCTACATGGCGTGTTTACATGCGCAGTAGGAAAAGGAGAGAATTGTCGTTTGATGCGGTACTACCCCTCCAACAGGCCTGGCGAAACGCTACTATCATTGTTAAGAACATTAATTGACTGTGACATCCTTTCAACACATGCAATACTTACTATCTATTACATTTTAAGTGTGCGTTTCTTCACGTACAACATATCCTGAATTGACGGTAATATATTTCCTAACGCCAATATTTTTACAGAATTGCTTTTACACTACCAACTTTTCTCAACAACAATCTGAGTAAAAATGAGCTCCTGTCTACCCCCACTACAATATGGCGGAGTTGTCCAATGCGCATCGTCTTGACACACGGCTAGCTAATTCTTCTGAACTGTATGTACATTTCTATTGCAGCGCCAACGGTGTAACTTACTTAAAATATAACATCATTCGAAATATACTTACATATTTATTTGCTAAATACTTTCTCTATAAGATAATGTACTACTTTCAGTTGAAATGAGAATTTATTTATAAGCAGCCACTGTTAAATTTAAATAACATAATTATGGTCTTCAAATGTCTTTATTTTCAACTTTGATTTTTATTAGGGCACAGTTGACTCACAACACCACGAATTTTCACGAGCCTCTTATTGATTCCACCGACTGCAATGCGAGTTAGGGTGAATCAGAAATTAAAAGTAATTGTTTCTCATAATGCTATGTTTTGTACGAATATGTTCAAGTAAATTAAAACCAATTGAAACGACTTCATACTTAATAATTTGTATAATATATATATCGTTCAATAAATAATGGAACAAATTAAATAATTAGTTTTCATTTTATTGAATCGACGGTTCGGCACCATATTTGGGACTCCCTAGTTTTTCGCATCTCCTTTTCATCAAAATTTAATAATTTAACATTACTTACGTAAGTTTCATGTTGACGAAACGTCAACTAAATAAAAACTTTGTCTTATCTGGTTCTTAATTCATATTTTTTAATTATTGAAAATTATTGGAAACAGACAACTGATTTTCTAAAAAGACAAATTGATGCAGAAAAAAGTTTTGTAAGAGATGTTTTTAACTTTCATGACTGAGAGAATCTGAGTACATATTTGTTTGTAACCTCAAAATTGCATTTAACGATGGCGTAGCCGCTTGAAGTTTGCACATTTATTGAACACCGTTCAATGATCCGGTTTCACATTTATGAAGTTGGAAAACAGACTATAGTCTTTTCTCGGATGGTTTCACAGTATTGTGAAAGTTTTATGAACCACAGAAATTTTTATAACTGGGTAGCACATTGACTGACGCACAACGTTCTGGCCAGCTAGCTGAAGTGTCAACTTCTTCGTTTGAAACCTGCATTGCCATTATTATTGAAGACCAACGTATTACTGTTGAAGAAATAGCAAAAATAAGTTACAGTAGGCGGTGGCTCAGTTTATAACGTTATTAGTAACAAGCTCAAGTACAGCTAAAATAAGTGCAAGTTGGGTCCACCACTATAAAACAAAAAACCATTGAAAAAAATGGGTTGGGTGATATTACGTCATCCTCAGTACAGTCTAGATTGGGTAACATATATTAATTTGAAGGAGGAGTTAGAGATTATGGATAGTTAGAAAAAATGAAAAATTAGAAGTTGGTTTTCGCGACTTGACGGGAGAGAAAGACAGTAACGGTTCTTTGAGAATAATACGCTGCTGCGAGAACGACTTTGAGGATATATATATATATATATAGTTTGGAACAACTATGACATACTGAAATTAGCGTGGGCCTCTCTCTGCCTGAAAACAGACATCTAGATACCAAATAAATTCCAACAGATATCACTAACCTATTCTGCCAACACAACCAGTTTAAATGAAAACAGCAATAAGGTTGATCTACCATTCGTGAACATTTTAAAATATTTTCTTTAAACGAAGAAAAATATATTGTTTAATTTTAGTTACTAATTTGAAAATTAAATAATTTAAAACGTAATAACAAGTTAAAAAATAGATTTGTTAAATTCGAACTCATATGTTTGACCTAAGCTAGTCAAGATAGTGTCTCCTACGCTCCCATTCTCACTGTGAGGAAATCTAATAAATATGTCCTCCAGTACGATTGGACTCATCTGGCTCATTACATGATCATGCCCCCAGTTAAAGCTTCGGGGCAAGAGCAAGGTGAGCACACGGAATGTCACGACTACAAGATGACAACTCCACTACATGATACTAAAATTGCAGCTGGCGCGGTGAAGCTCTAACATACATCATGAGATGGTGGTATTTCTTTTTAGTTGTGTCATCGACGGAGTTCAACAACTCCAGCTGCATGTGTTAATTTCTTTTGAAGTCTCCATCTATGATTAGTAGCATAGTATTTATAAAATTTTGTCACTTCGATCTAACGAATTATATTGCAAAATTTACATTAATACGATTAACTCGATATGTAAATATGTTTATTTTATTATTCTTAGTCTTCTAGGAATCTAGTAATCACAATTGCAGCCACAATGCACTGTATACTGTATAACACTATTATTGAATTCGACCTTGTATTGAAACAATTATATTTTAAGTACTCGTTTAACAATTTAAGATTTATGTTGTTCATTCATTTCTTCACAATTCCTCCTGAATGAGTACAGTTACGAATATCGTTCGCATGTATATTAATAGGGATTGAATTCCCGACATTTCTTACGCTTAACGACCCACCCGTTCGGCTTGTAATACATAATGATATTTTTATCCAAAGAGTCGAAGTGTTTATTTTCGTTTAGGAACTAAAATATTTCAACAGATGGAACTGAACATTAAGTGGACGAAATATATTTAATTTGGTATGCAACTGTTATCGGTAATGCATACCAGTAATCCTTGACGAGCTATCAAGAAAATAACTAACAAAAGTGTGTAAGAAAACAAAGTCACATTACTGTTTATTACATTAGAGTTGTACTACCACCTAAAATTTCGAAGTCAATTGGACAAACAGAACAGCTGAAAAATGGAGATATAGGTCCATACGAAGTAAGTTAAATAAAAAGCGTATTAATAATAAATACGTGTAAGTACGCAACGAGAAATAAAGTGTAGAAGTCAAGTGCGAAGCCTGCCGTGGACAACGTCATTACGCAAATCTGTTAATCTATTATTTGCAATATAAATACAGTATACTGAAAGGATTATAAATAAGAACAGAATGTTTCTAAGCGTGGTTAATGTGCGCGCATTGCAGCTGAAATGCCTTATACAAGCACAACAGCTGAGAGTACTATAGAAGTTTCAAAATAACAATGGAAATTTTGTTAACAGTGAATGCAAACAAAGTTTATAATATTAAATAAACAAATCAGCAGAACACTATAAATACAAGTACATTTACGACGTTTCGTCTAGACTTAAAAGTTCAACGAGTTACCAAATTCCAACTGAAGTTAACTTTGAATGGATAAAAATACTTAAACGATTAATCAAAATTAGAAAGTATAATATACTTAAATTATTTTAACTCTTTTCACATAAATAGGCGAATTATTAGATAAAATGTGCAACTTTTCCGCATCAACCTTGAAATATTTAAGCAAGTCATCTCAAACTTTTACATTTTGACAATCAAAATCATAGCCGTTTAAATAAATATGCTTTGAAATAACAAAATAATTTTCATTGTTCTGCTTCAAATTGTTTATATGTTCGTTAATTAGTCATGATCGAGCGTCTTTTTGGGCCAATGTAGCAAGATTTGCAATCTAAACAATTAATTTAGTACGTCTAAAATGTTAATTTTGTCTAGAATGTTTTATACAAATTTTTAGTTATTAGAACATTTAAAAATAACATTTGAAACAAATCAACGAGTTTATACTGACTGATTTAAAAAAACTAAAACTACAAAAATAAATTTATTACGCTTTTTAAAAGGTATATTGTTCATTTAGTACTTAATTTTGATATATTTGTAAATAAAGTGTAATGAATAAGGATTTTATCAATATTAATTTTATGAAAACTATTTCGGCTGTTATGTGTACACATTCAGAACATATAAATTTCTCTGTTTTAAATTCATGAGATAAATTTATTTATTACACCTGAAGAGGTTCCAAAGAAAGGAAGGACGCATTCTGGTACGTTCAATTCGTTCGGAATTTTCATTTCAATTAAAATTTAACTCTCGACTAAAATTGGCTGTACATGGTGCTAAAAAAGGACACGATAAAAACGAAAAAAAGGTAGAAAAATTAGCTGATTTGGATTACACAAAACTTATTAGTTATGAATGATGAATAAAACAGTAAATGAAAAAAGGACTCTTTAATTTAATCATTGGGCAGAATGATAATGTAGAATAAGAATAATTAAGTATATATGACCAGAATTCTGTTAAAAACAGTATTGTGAAAGGTTAATTTTGTGAGCAGTTTCACACGTAGAAACTAAAATACATGTATGCGAGAATTCTTATAATACAAAGGAAATAAAGAAAGCTCAATAATACAATTGAATTATCAATTGTCATCACGGAGACAGATGAATCATAACAGACTAAAACAACAAAACTAAGCGCGAAAGTCTGAATTTACAGGAAATTTTTTTTACAAGACAAAACGTTTTAAGTGAAAAGTTTTCTGTGTTAAATTGAAAAAAATACTCTCACGAGGAAACACTGAAAATAGGGTCTACTTGGAGGCAACAAATTTCATTTTTGTAAATGTTTACCAAATCGGGTTACCGAACGCAAAGCACCATAGTGAAAGTTCACGTGAATGAGGATATCAAGTGACGAGAAGCAATTTACGATCTGTCAGGTCTGGCCGTGTTCCCGTATTATCAGCTTGGTCTCAACTGCTACGAATAGCCGGATCAATCCCCAAATTCGCAATAAAACATTTCAGAATAATCAAAGCCTTTCGCGGCAAACACAATCTGTTACATTCCATTGAGAGGAGAGATTCAGGTACGCCGGCCTTCGGAGACCTTAAAATGCGACGTTGTCGAATTGCTCGACCGTGCGGGGAAGTCCCCAGGTAGAAGCAGATGGGCTAAACACGTCCACGGGACTAATCATAAACTACGCTTCTTCTGGAACTTCAACGAAAAATAAATGTGCCAACGAATTGTATAAAATTAGCAAATTTTCTGTAGTTTCATGCGAATATTGTTTTTTTTAATTTAATACTGTAATAAATTCTAAATATATATCAAAATAAATTTAAGTAATTATTTTTAAAAATCCTGACAGTCCAATTGCAGCTTTTTCAAACTTTTAATAAAAATAAGAATAGTTCTTAAAAAATGGGAATGAGACTCGAAAAAGAATTTTTAATATCGCAAATGTCTATTATAATTCAAGACATAGTAACAGGATGTTGTTTCAAACTTATACTTTTTAAGTATTATCGTTTTTCGTTGCGGACTCACTTTTCCCCTCTACATTGGGCTTCTTCTATAAATCTAGTCCTCCGGATATTCTTAACGTTCCTTTTTCGTCCTTTTGTACTGCTCAGTTTTTCGTCTGTCAGCTTTTTTTCAAATTGTTTATAGTCGCACCTACCGCAAGGTTATTAGCAGCGACTGTGCACGATTAGGGGAAACTTATATCCATATAGGCGAATCATAGTATGGTTTCTCAACCAACTGTCATTTCTCTTCTATTCATTTCAAACTATGGTTGTTTCCACTACATTTTACTTCTCCTTCCAAATACAGCTCAACATTCATCTTCGTACGACACCATTATTGTGAACTATAAGAAAACTTATCGTACAAACTTCTCATTGTTCAACTGTGTATTCATATTAGATTTACACATAACTGAGTTGATGCGTAGTCATGTCACACTCTGATCTCTTTTACGAATGATTATCATACATGTAATATGACTTGGTCTCCAATGATTCGATATCGCAAGTAGCTTGCAGTTAATTCTTTTTGAGTGAGTTAATTGTTTCGATTCACTAATCAATAGAACGCTGAAATGTATTGTAATATACCATTTGCAAATTTTTGAATTTGGCGATGATCGTTGATGTACGTTCATCTCAATTATAAAATTGACTTTAAGCGGCTTAGTGCGTCGTACTTATACGGAAGGACGACTCTACTTTTAAAAATATTTTTTCTATATTCATTAAGTACTTAGAATCTGTTATTACTTAAATTTGTAACCTATTTCGCGTTAAACATCTTATTTTTAAATCTGAAATTAACTATTTGTGTGTACAAAAAGCATAAATTTATGTTAGTGCGATACTTTCGACCAAATTTTGTACAAGGGTTCTTTTAAATCTTAAAACACCACTGACTGGGTAAGATACAGCTACCTCCCCTAGGCCGAAATTTCCGTCGAATAAATATATTTTTAATAGTGGTTCCCCGATACTACTTCTGTATAATCTCAACCCCTTTAATCATCGGAGGGTAGAATTCATCAACCGTTTTGCTAAGAGATAGTTCAAACGCTAAAATGTGAAGAACTTAGGAATTTGTTTCTTGAAATTATTAAAGAAATACGATTCATTATTGTAAAGTCAATAATGCGTCAATGTAGTTTATGATTATACATATACTGTACATGGACTTCGCCTCAAAAAACGTAAGTTGTTCCGAATAATTTAATTATGAAATAAAACACAGTCAAAGTTTTTATCATAATTTTATAGTATTGGATATATACGTGTAGGTTGAAAATTGAGATTAACATGAAGCAGGAAGGACACCTGGTCGTATGGCGTGAACGACCTCGGCAAAAATTTCACTTTGGAAAGGAAATACTCCGCAAGAGCGACGCTCATTACACGGGGTGACGAGGCACTGTCTGGCTTTACTTCAATCTGGGCGCTTATGCGCTTCAGTGAACGCATTACTTTATCGTCAAAAATAAATTGGATTATCTGATTAAGGACTATAATTCCTTACTTTCGGTCCATACAGTTATGACATATTTTGAAGCATATTTGCAAGAATACATATCAAGTGTATTATTCGTCTTGTATCGGAAATCATTAACTGCACTTCAGTGGAACACAATATAATTTAAATGTCAACGGCTAACGAAGGGACATCGCAGTGTATTTTGCAGACAAACGCAATTCTGTAACTTGTGCCTCATATTTTAGATAACATAAACAAAATATTGTAGGTTTACAGGAGTGAAACCGGTCCTCGGAACACCAACTCGGACTAGCTCAGTGGAAAGCTTAAGGTCCTGGGTCCGGTCGACATTTCTCTCTTCTAAATTTTGCGTGCCAATTAAATTTACTGTCTTATAACAGAGCAGATATACAAGATAGACTGTAGTGTGTGGTTCACACAGCCCCTTACACTTCGGCAACTTCTATACTCACGAATGATTTAAAAGGCACGCGAGGCCAAGAGTTGTAACATATAGAAGAAATGAGAAAACTGAGGACAGCTGCTGACAGTGAGAAAAGAAAGTGCAACAAATGACAGCGACCCGAAAAATTATATATTATATTACTAGTTAGTTTTGTCAGGCAAAAGAGAAAACTGCTGTGGGAACTTTCTGCCTTTCGCGGGATTAAGTTAAGCTCTGAATAGTCAAATAGGTTTTAATTAAAACTGTCTACTTGTTATTGCAGTTTAGAATGCACTCCACGTCACATTTCAGCTTGAATCTACCCTGGATTGACACCTTCATACGCAAAGAAAAATCTTAAAAAATATTATGTAAGGACAATTTGGTGCATCAACTGACACTAACGTTGGTATTACGACAGAGCATCTTAATTTTTATATTATAACATGGTTGGTTACGAAAATTAGTCTCAGTATAAAAAAGATTGATATCTTTAAGATCAAAACGCAGTCACAAACATTATCAAAGATTTTATTTAGATCTTTCGTCATTCTTGTGCCATTATTACCATTTAGGGGAATAATTTAATTAATCGCCAAGACCATAGTAATGACCTCCCTTTGAACTCGTGTTTAATTGTAGTGATTTTTGCTCTGTTGTCCGGCTTCTATGTATGTGCTCTTCCTAGTCCATACCCTTCTCCCCAGATTTCGGCAAAGCGTAGAAGGGCAGCGAACTCGGAACAAAGCCTGCTGCGACGAGCCGCCCACTCATGTAATTCAGCTCGCCCGTGGGCAGATACGCCACTAGCCAAAGAAAACATTGTAACATATTCCTTACAGGTCTTTAGTACCAATGAAATACGATTCTTCACACGCAAGTTATACGTAAAAACATCACACTGACAATTAATTAGAAAAAAATTAATCATTACAAATAAATAGTTTTTTTTCAGTGTCAAATTAATCGCAGATATTTAAACAATGCATTTTTAATATAATTAAAATCCTAACTCATAATTAGACATAAAGTACAGCATTAAGTTTAAGGCATTTGAAGGAAAGCACTACCAGACAATTCAGAAATACGAGACGTAGAATTTGAATAATTCTATTTGAAACGTGACGGGTTCACTGTAGAACAATTGTCCTCGGTCAATATTCTACAATGAGCAACTAGCCCAAATAGTTTAGGCAGCATGCAAAGCGATTCACAGCAAGCAATTCAGTCTCTAATTGGCTTCATGCCGCACAGTATATCGGGTCTGAACATGACATTTCTACGTGAACTCCAACATAAACCAGTCAATATAACACGAAGTTTTTAACCGCGGGCCTAATGTTTTCAGAGAGAAAATATTCGTAATATTTATAGTTTTAACATTTACAATACTAAAATAAAACTCTTAACAGATTTCGTATGAGTTAAACGTATGTACAATTTAGCCGCAGTAAAAAAGAATTGGTTTAATAAAGGGGTTTTCTCTTTACTAAAATTTGGTTTCTAATTTTCTGATTAATCTTATACTTTGTACGTAATATGATTAGCAACCCTGCACCCCTATTTTGCTTCTCAAAGGTTGCTCGTCAAAAATATGACGGCTTAAATCTATGTAACTTCAAGGATAAGGTCTGAAAAGCAGTTGTTGTTGTTGTGGTATTCAGTCCTAAGACTGATTTGATGCAACCCTACATGCTAACATATCTTGCACAAGCCTTTTCATCTACTCATAACCACCACAGCCTACAACCTT